>JBBDGP010000357.1:0-270000 GCA_037952835.1 Lithobates septentrionalis
AGAGGGTCACTGAAGCTGAGACCAGGATAGGGCGGGCGGAGGACATCTTACACCCCTTGCAGCACTCTCATGAAGATCTGCAGAGACAGTTACAACAACTAGCACAGAAACATGACGACCTTGAGAACCGGTCTCGCAGGTCCAACCTGCGTTTTATCGGCCTGCCTGAGGGCGCGGAGGGTACAGACCCTGCCACCTTCCTGGAGAAAATCCTGATAAACGCATATGGCAGAGATACCTTCTCTACTACTTTTGTGGTGGAGCGCGCCCATCGCATGCCGGCACGCCGTCCACCTGAAGGAGCACCACCCCGCACCTTTATTGCAAAATTACTGAACTTTAAAGATCGCGACGCTGTACTGCGAATGGCTAGGCTCAAGGGTAACATTCCCTTTCCATCTGGATTCATATCAGCATTCCCGGATTTCTCTGCTGAGGTGCAGAGGCAGTGTGCACGCTTCACGGAGGTCAAACGCCGTCTACGTGTGCAGCACATTAAATATGCAATGCTGTTCCCAGCTCGTCTCCGCGTGGTTGGAGAAGACCGAGTGCACTTCTTTGAGGATCCTGCTTTGGCCTCGGACTGGATAGATCACCAAGATGCTGCAAGAAATCGCCCAGCATAACAGCACTATCGCCCTAACCCTGAAGTAAGTGCCTTCTTCTATTGATGATCAGGAACACTATAGTCCCACAATAACTCATGCCCAACAACTACACGCTACCCGATTCCCTGGCCCCAAAATAGTTCTGACGAGACTTCCGCCACTATGTCGTTCTAACATTCAGAATGTCCACTAGCCCTATTTCAGAACTGTTAAACTAACCTCAATAGACAGCTCCCACAGTGGACATGCTGCAATCTGGAACATGGAACTGACCGCCTCCTCCCACCGCTGAATCATCACACCCAGCCACTGGGGGTACTTCAAGAGCACTCCATAACCCGGGACACTTATCCTCAATTTTTTTCCCCCTTTTCCCTTTTGTTTTTTTCTGATTTCTTTTGCTTTTCCTTATTGGTGACAATACCCTAAGCCCTGATGCCGCAGCGGAGCATAGGCTCAGGTTAATGTGACACACCCACGGTAGTGGGCCGCAAAGGTTACACGTTTTCCATTGCTGGATTTCTATCCAGAATCTGTTCGCACCCAAAGGTTGCTGGTTATACTGCCACCGGCGTTGCCAAATAGGCTCCTGCTGGTGGGGGTACGTTCAAAAGTGCAATACCCTTTTCTTTTTCTATTTTTGATATGCGCTCAATTTTGTGTCAATGCACTAGTTTTGGGATATATACCCCAGCCAAGTTCGGGAGGCTGAGGGTTGGGAGGGGGTTAAAGGGCAATGTTAAGTTAAGAAACATGTTTAATGCTATTTCATGTCTCAGAATGTTAATGCACAGTCATTCCCCTGCAGTGAGGGGGACGGTGGGATGTCTACCAAAGTGCGGAGTGTGCTGGGGTGCACGCCCCCATAATATTTCACGTCCACCCCTCCAATATTTGCCAATATGGTACTATGGCTAATGTAAAATTTCTCTCCTGGAACGTCCGGGGGCTCCGAGACGAAATCAAGCGCACGGCGATATTCAATATACTTAAATCTTATAGAGCAGACATTATAGTCCTTGCAGAAACACACGCCACAGGACAACTTCAACGAGCGTTGAAGCGCCCCTGGATTGGCTGGGCTTTCCATTCCACCCACACTCCGCACTCCCGGGGAATTTCAATTCTTATAGCCAAAACCACCCCATTTGCAATAATTTCGGTTTGTACAGACCCACAAGGCAGGTATATATTCTTACACTGTACACTTAATGGAGTACAGTACTTAATAATGGCATTTTATATTCCCCCCCCATACAGCTCCACCTTAATCACAGAGGGATTATTATATATGACACTACACCCCAACATCCAAAGCATCTGGTTAGGGGACTTCAATATGGTACTCAACCCTCGCATAGACAGACTACAAACACACTCAAATCCCCACCCCCCGGACACCACTAGATTTGGGCGCACACTAACGGAATTTTCACTAACTGACACTTGGAGATACAAATATCCCAATACCACGATATACTCTTGTTTCTCGGCGACACACTCTACTATGTCCCGGATCGATCTTATCCTAATATCAGACACCCTAATTCCCCTACTGACTGACTCAGGATACCACACTAGATCTCTGTCAGACCACGCCCCATGCTGGGCCACGTTAAAACTGGCCCCAAACAGTGGCCCCCGTACCTGGCGCCTACACCCCTTCTGGCTAGCTACACTAAAGGACCAAGAGGATATTCACAGTGAATGGAAATATTACTTTGACATTAACAGGAACACAGCCCCTGTGGGTATGGTATGGGAGGCATTTAAACTCCACGTTCGCACTATACTGTCTTCCCGAATAAATAGAGCCAAAGCCTCCTCCAAAGCTATTTTGTGCCAGGCCTCTGCTAGACTGGACCTGATCACTGGGGAGTTCCAAAAAGATCCCTCACAGGAAAGGGCATCGGCACTCAAGCTCCAAACACGCCTTGTAGACCAGCTACACTTTGAAAAAGCTAAACAAAAACTTTTCTTTGTGAAGCAACGGATTTTTGAACAAGGTGAACGAGCGGGCAAACTATTAGCATACCTCGCGCGTCAGGACATGAGTCCACCAGTGGTGGTTACACTCCATGGGCCAGACTCTGTCACATACTCAGACCCTCCATCAGTGGCAAAGGCCTTTCAAACATATTTCATGGATCTATACTCCTCGAAAGTCCAAGTCACTACACAAGAGACCCAGGCCTTTCTCAAAGACATCCCCTTTCCCCAACTGACGGAGTCTCAGGTCACTGAGCTAGAAGCCCCTCTCAACTTGGATGAGATAGCACTTGCCATAGCATCCCTGGCACCAGCGAAAGCCCCTGGGGGCGATGGTCTGCCACTCGACTTCTATGCAGCCTACTCGGAAATCCTTGTCCCCGAGCTATTGCTACTGTTTAACCATATATTCGAAACCGAGACCCTACCTGAATCCCTTCGCCAGGCAGTGATCATTGTGATTCCCAAACCAGGCAAGGACCCCCACCACCCAGAATCCTACCGCCCAATTTCGCTCCTCCAAGCAGATATTAAAATCCTAGCTAAAATCTTGTCTATGCGTCTTAACCAAAACATCCTCTCCTTAATAAATTCGGATCAAACGGGGTTCATGCCTGGCATGAACACAGCCATGAACTTACGACGCTTATACATGAACATTCAAGCTGATCATGAGAATGTAGGAGACAGGGCAGTGGTGGCGTTAGACGCCGCAAAAGCTTTTGATTCGGTGGAATGGGGGTACCTGTGGGAATGCCTCAAGGGGTTCGGATTTGGGCCCAAGTTTATCAAATGGGTTAAAATATTATACTACTCCCCCTTGGCCAGAGTAGTAGTTAATGGGCACACATCCGACCCTTTCCCCCTCGGACGTGGAACCAGACAGGGATGCCCGCTGTCCCCGCTACTCTACGCCCTGGCTGTGGAACCCCTGGCCATTTCACTCAGACTAAGCCCAAACGTACGAGGACTGACCAAAGGACCCCTAACAGAAAAACTGAGTTTATACGCCGACGATATGCTCCTATATCTAGAGGACACTGGCCCTTCACTCCGAAAAGTCCTCGATATTATCGGGGCGTTCGGAGAGCATTCGGGGCTGACTATGAATTGGTCCAAATCACAGATTCTCCCCCTTGACCACTCACCCCCCCCCCCCCCATCATGCGGCCTCCCTGCCACTACAAAGAGTGGCCTCAATTAAATATCTGGGCGTGACTATTACAAGAGATCTCAATGAATTCATAACAAACAACATCGAACCACTCTTTCCCCTCCTAAAATCTCGCACTCAATCCTGGGCCAGGCTCCCTTTGGGAGTAATGGGGAGAATCAATTTATTTAAAATGATACTCCTGCCAAAACTCTTGTATATATTTTGGAACTCCCCAGTGCTAATCCCACTAGAAATCTTCAAAAAGATGGATCAAATCATCAACACTTTCGTTTGGGGGTCCAATAGGCACAAACTTGCTTGGAACACGCTTAAAAATCCAACCTCGTCAGGCGGAGCGGCCATACCAGACCTACACACCTACTATATAGCTGCACAGCTCTCTCATTTCTATCATATTCACAAGACTGACGAACTCAGATATCAAACTTTGGTATGCGAAAGACCGAATGATAATATGCACTCCCCACTACAAGTTCTATTTAGAAACGAGAGCAGGAGACGAACAAATAAGGTGCGGCACCCGTTGCTACACCAGCATTGTTATGTCTGGGGAAAAGCGGTCAAAATGTCCAACATCGATTTTTTCCATTCACACACACCCTTATGGCACAACCCCCTCATGAGGGAACTACTGACCCTGCAGGTCGCTAACAGGTGGGCTGCAAGGGGCATAGTGTTCCTCTTCCAGGTTATCAACATATTTGGGGTCAGACACTTCCAAACACTCTGTGAAGAGTTTGACCTTCCATCTACCATGCAATTTAGCTATTTGCAACTAAAACACGCGCTTCAGACGCAATTTGCAAACGGCTTCCCCAACCCGCAGACGCTCCCACTGGTGGATATCATCACAGGCTCCTCTCCAAAAAAACTAATATCCAACCTATACACCGCATTACGTACTGACACCACGTCCAGAATAGTAAACATAGCAAGGTTCAAGTGGGAGATAGACCTCGGCCAAATAGACATCACTGACTGGGAAACTATATTGGAAAATGTATGGAAAACCTCACCTAAACTACCCGAACGCCTGACCCAACTCTACATTATCCATAGGTCCTATCTCACACCTGCCAGAATAGCCAAATTCTCTCCAAGCCAGAACCTAAATTGCCCCAGATGCCTAGGCACCCCATGCTCCTTTTTTCACTTGATCTGGTCATGCCCAGTAATAAGTGAATACTGGACGCAGATTGTAAAATTCCTCCATGACCATATGGGCTCACCACTACAACTAGACCCAAGACCGTGCCTACTGGGCCTATTCCCAGACACCTTGTCCAGGCCCCTAGATACACTTCTCAGTGAAACACTCTTTAGTGCTAGGAAACTAATTGCCAAACACTGGTTGAGAACCACTTCTCCTTCTATCCAGGACTGGTTGAGAGAGGTGAATGCTTCCCTGCCATATAAAAAAGGTACTCTACATACATAGGGGTTGTCCCAAAAAATACCATAAAATATGGAGCACATGGCTAACCAACGATAATACCTGTACTACATAATCACTAAGGTATACCTGCAAGAATATAGAGGATACGTCTGTCTTTACCCTAGATAGAAATTCTTGGGAAATGCCTAATTTGATATTAACACTACAATGTAAATGGCTAACCAAGGTATAATGTCCAAAATTTGTACGCACCAATACCCTCTTAATCCGATGTAAACAATGATGGAAATGCAAGATAGAATATTTGTACTGCTCATAACCACTGTTGCTGATGACATGACATGCTTCTTCTATTTGTATGATGTTTTTTGTCGACAATAAACATGTTCTTTTTCGAAAAAAAAAATATAAGAGGACCTAGTACAGAGCCTTGTGGTACCCCACTAGTGACTGGTCTCAGTTTTGAGTGAACCCCATTTACAACCCCTCTCTGGCATCTATCCTTTAGCCAACTGTATATCCATTGAACCACCCAGAGGGTTAAGTCCTAACTTTTACTACTTTGGATTAGATCATTATGTGGAACTGTATCAAATGCCTTGCTGCAATCGAGATATCCACAGCACCACCCTGGTCCAAAACATTGGTAATATAGTCAAAAATTCAATCTGATTAGTCGAACATGATCTGCCCTCAGTAAAGCCATGCTGCTTTGGGTCCAGCGAGTTGTGTATTTTTAAGTGATCAATGATTCCCCCCATCAATTACATCTCTGCCCCCATTTCTCAGTTTAAATGCATAGTCAAAAAAGAAATCCTAAATTCCATATGGGAAAGCTCATTGCCCTTGTGTGAGGGATGCAGACTCTCTTGGACAGCTCAAGAGAGTCGGACCACCTGATAGCATGGCTAACATAACCAAAACCTTCAACTTTGCACTACTTCTTTAACCAAACACTGAACTCTGCTATACAAAAACGCAGTCGGCCTCCAATTTTTTTTTTTGTTTAGCGAGCCTGATTTGGGTAGGTGGGTGTAAATGGATACAAGTCCGTTTACACCCGCCGGTTTATAGGAATGCATGGTGCTTCTGATCATGTCCACCTGAAAAACTGAGAGGGGGACCTGATCGGATTGCCCTTGTGAAAGGGCCCTAATGCACTTGGAAGCTAAAATATGAATGCAAAGTTACTTGCTATTGGGAGAACCTCTGAGGGAATCTATGATAGAAAAGAACTTGGGGTCCTAGTAGATCACAGAATCAGAAATAGAATGCAATGCCAAGCTGCAGCAAGGCTAGCATACTGTTAAAAAGGGTGTTTATTCAAAATAGATAAAATTATAATTCTACCATTTAAAAAAAAAAAAAAAAAAAAACACCTTGGTTCAGCCACATCTTGAGTATGGGGTCCAGTTTTGGTTACCAATCCACAGGATGGATGCCCTTGAACTGAAGAGAATCCAGAGAAGGGCAACAAAGCTAACAAGTGGGCTGGAGGATCAAAGTAAGGAACAAATACAAATATTAAAAAAAAACCGTATTCTCCCTGCTAAAGAGACGCTTAAAGTGATTGTAAAGGCTCCTGGCCCCTCCCTCCTGCCGAGTGTCTCCACAGAAAGCAGCTTGCTATGGGGCCCCCAGGCCAGGCCACTACTCTGTGTGTTCATTCAGACACAGAGCCGTGGTTCAGCCCCACCCTCTCCCTCTCTGCATTGGCTAACTGACTTTTATTGACAGCAGCGGGAGCCAATGGCACCGCTGCTGTGTTTCAGCCAATCAGGAGGGCCGTGGCACATTGATGGATCAAGATGGGGCTAAGGTAAGTATTAGGGGGGGCTGTTGCACACTGAAGGTTTTTTTTTTTTTTTAATCTTAAAGCATAGTTCCAGACATTTGTTTATTAAAAGTCAGCAGCTACAAAAAAAAGTGTAGCTGCTGACTTTGAATAAACAGCCACTCACCTGTGCCACAGTCCAGCGATGTACTCACCGCAGCTCTGTTCTCCCCGTGTCCTCCCCTGGTGGCGGCGGCCGCAGCTCCACTATGGGCACCTGGCTGTGACAGCTTGCGGCTTCACAGCCGGGTGCCCACTGTGCATGCGCGAGCGGCGCTGCGGTCTGTTACTGGCCCTGAAGTCTTCTAGGACCCGTCATATGTCCCAGAAGACTTCAGGGAGGGAGATCTGCTTCTGGTCGCCTAGATGACTGGAACGGAAGTGGGAGCAGGTATCTGTTAAATTTGGGTACCTGCTCCACCCTTCTCCCCAAAAGCTCAGTTTCAAACACAGGAGCCGGGGAGGAGACCTTAAAGCGGAAGTTCCACTTTTGGGTAGAACTCCGGTTTAATGCATAGAATGCATTAGGAAAAAAAAAATTATAAAGAAAAAAAAAAAAAAAAAACCTTCTGCCTTTAACCACTTCAGAACTCCATCTAGAAAGGTTTCACGAGTGTCTCGGCTGTACGGACTCTCTCCTCATTGGCTGAGACAGCAGCGGACTCCACTGGCTCAAATTTAGTGAGCCAATGAGGAGGGCGAGGAGGCAGGGCTGAGCCGCTACTCCATGTCTGAATGGACACACGGAGCAGCAGCTTGGCTCAGCTGCCCACATAGCAATCTGCTTGCTGTGGGGACACTCAGGCAGGAGGGAGGGGCCAGTGGTGGTGTCAGCAGGGAGTGTAAGTAAGTTCAAAAAGAATTGGGCTTTAAGATGTATTCCTTAGCGAACACAATGTTTAGAGATATGAAAATGGTAGTGACAAACACAAACACAGGTTGAACTGGATGTACTTAGTGTCTTTTTTTCAACCCTACTATAAAACCTTCGGTATAAATTTGAGGACCTATGTCCCCTCTCCGAAACACCCAGACACCTCCTTTCACCCCTCTATGGTCTAATACAGGCCCTAACACACAATCATTTGCCACCTTATACCAGGATATGGTCTGCGGACTTGGGTGAGGACATTTCCAGACCGGACTGGCAGACCTCGTTCCACTATACTCATAAATCAACAATATCTTGCTACACTCAGGAAAAGAACTACAAGATTCTGTCCAGGTGGTACAGGGACCCCTCCACTTTGCGCAAAATGTTCCCATCTATTCCAGCCTCCTGTTGGCGTAGTAACTCCTCTACTGGGACGTCTCTACACGTCTGGTGGGAATGCGAGAGGATCCGCCCCTTCTGGACTCAGGTATTTGAATGTTACAATAAAATTTATGATGAAAACACTACCGACCTCCCCAAAGATTGCTCTCCTCTCCATACTTCCCAGGTCTATAACAGCACAGAAAGGAACCTCCTACGTTTTTTTATGTCCTCAGCGAGACAGCTCATTCCATCATATTGGAAGACAACCACTACTCCTCCCTGGTCGCGTTGGGTCTCGATCATGAATGATACCATGGAAATGGAGGAGATGTTGGCCCTTGATAAGGACACATATGATAAGTACAAGATACTGTGGTCTCCGCGTCTCCACCTCAAACACCCTCATGAACATGCGAACGAACCCACTGGGAATATCCTAACGAGAATCATACCCCTGTGGTGCACTGGCTCACAAGTCCACTAACCCACCACATCTACTTCTCCAGGAGAAGGTCTCCTCGGCAGCTCTTTCGCTCTTCCCTGACTTTTCCCCCTCTCTCTACCTCTCCCCTTCCTTCCCCTTTTCCCCCCTTCATTTCTCCTTTTACTCCCTAAAATCTACATATGTTAATTTTTATTACGAACATCGAGGCTAATTAGTCAGAATCATTCCTTGTACCAGAGGATGGTCTTTCACCCTAGCTCAACACTACCAGAGAACAGGAGTCAAGCTGTGGGCGATTGCCATTGGGCTGACTCCCTACACAGGTTTACTTACACCTGTCCCTGGATTGTGAATTCTCATGTTGTTCACTGTGTTTTTTGTCAAATAAATATATTTTCAACACTAAAACTATCTGTAAGGATCTATCTACAGTAGATTACTGTCATTCTGCCACTACGGTAAAGGTCTTAGTCAGATTACACTATATTCTGACTGGTTGTAATGTGTTAGTCTTTATCACTGCACTTTGACTTAACAAAGTCCATTTGTCCTAATCTGTCAAAGTGTCCGAAAGATGAAATATGTAGCTCCTGAACAGATCAAAGCTCTAGTAACCAGCTTAGTAAACTTTGCACATGCCGTGCGATCAGCCATTCAGGACCGGAAGGATTTGCCCCCTAATGACCAGGCCATTTTCTGCGATACAGCACTGCATTGCTTTAACTGACAATTGCGCGGCCGTGCGACGTTGTACCCAAACAAAATTTATGTCCTTTTTTCCCCCCACAAATGGAGCTTTTGGTGGCATTTGATCACCTCTGCGGATTTTATTTTTTTGCGCTATAAAACAAAAAAAAAAGCCTGACAATTTTGAAGAAAAAAAAAATATATATATATATATATATATATATATATATATATATATATATATATATATATATATATATATATATATATATATATATATATATTTTTTTTTTTTTTTTTTACTATAATAAATATCCAAAAATGTAAAAAAAAAAAAAAAAAAAAAAAATCTTCATCAGTTTAGGCCAATATGTATTCTACAAAAAAAATAAAATAAAAAAAAAAAAAAAAAAAAAAAAAAAAAAAAAAAATCGCAATAAGAGGTTATTGATTTGTAGACGCTATAGGGGATGGATTTATTGCGTTATTTTTTTTTTTTTACTAGTAATGGCGGTGATCAGCAATTTTTAGCAGGACTGCAAAATTTCGGACAAATCGGACACCTTTGGGACCATTAGGGGGGGGGGATAGGTGTAGCGCTAAAAGAAGGTGGTAATTAGACAAAGATAAATAAAGTATTCAATAGCACAAAAGATTGCAGTCCATCTGAAAGACTCCAATGAGATAGGAAATAGAAGAACCGTCACCAACACCCAATATTACTGACTCTTACCGCCAGTGTATGGGATATACACATTAAACAAATCACTGAAAGGTCAGTTCCACAGCTCCTATTCCTCACACGATCCACTAATTGAGCAAGAGATCCTTTTTCACAGACCCACCAAAGACAGATAGCTTAATCCTTTCAACCTTGGCTAGGAGATAAACTCCACAGGAACAGCCCAGTAGTTACATATAAGGGGATGAAAAAATAATCTCATTGCGCAGACATCCACAGAAATGGTAATTTATTCCATAAAAAACTAAGTGTACAACTCACATTTAATAAATATAAAAAAAAGGCATGGAGCATAAGGAAAGCGTCCAGCGCTTCCTACCAACAAGACGGCGGCCACTCCTCTGTCCACAATACGTCACTCGCCCAACTTTTGGGACCATTGACATTTATACAGCGATCAGTGCTATAACAATTAGGGATGCACCGATACCATTTTTTATTTTCACAATGAGTATAAAGTATCGATACTTTTTTTTTTAGTACTCACCGATACCGATACCTACCACAACTGTTTTGTTTTAACCTCAGCTGTCAGCAATGGTACAAAGCATTGAAAAGTATTTACAAATGAAATAAATAGATTTTTTTTTTAATTTAGCGCCTTTTTTTCAATGTGAAATGTGTAAATATATGTTAATATATATGTGTAAAAATATTCACAAACAAAGCAAACAAAAAAAAAAAAAAAGTTTTAAATTGTTTATAAAATAGACGTGAACAAAAGAAAAAAAAAAAAAGCAGGAAAAAAAAATAATGGAGGAGAATAGGGAGTTAATTAAGCCTGATTAGAGTAAATTAAGAGTTATTAAGGGGTTAAATGTGTTCCCTGGGAGGTGTTTCTAACTGTGGGGGGAGGGGACTGACTGGGAGTAGAGAGAAATCGCTGTTCCTAATCACTGGGAACAGACTATCATCACTCTAAACTCCCCTGGCTCTCTGTGGAGCGATCATGGGTGGCCAGCAGACATCGTGGACGCTGGCCACGTGCATCGGCTCTCCCGCCGTGGACACGCGCCCACTGTAGCTGTTAAAAAGGGACCGCCGTACAGCTATGGCGATTTGCGGGAACAAGCTATTATTGGCTACAGCACAACAAACAAACCTAAAGCCTATAAAACACACAGGCCGAATGTTGGGTGGCATCGGCAGGTTCATTAAAAACCCGCCGACACGCAGCCCGTGTGTACTAGAGTTGGTCCGGCAGAAGCCGACCGTTCAGCCGGCTTCTGTTAAAAGGGGTATGACCGAAAAAGGTCTGTCGATTGGCCCAGGATCAGTGGTCTCAGCCAATGGCTGACCAGAATGTTCTGGCGGGTGGGGCACCCCAATGTCAGAACACAATGGAACAGCAAAGAAGATCGCTGTACTAACGTTGCACAGTACAACCCATAGTTTGGGTTGAACAAAAAAAAAAAAAAAAAAACCCTATCAGTGTGTACTAGGCATTAGGATTTGTTAAATTATCTACACCATGGATCGAAAGACCTGCATTTTTCAACAATCGATGATCAGATAAGAAGAAGTCACTTATCTATACACTCCATGTTGTCAACATGCATGATAGTCCCAGAAATCTCATCCATCCCCGAGAATGGTACAGAACAGAGCTGTCAGTGTACAGGCTGTGTGCACAAGTGGTGAACTACAAGTACCTGAAAGTTCTGTTCTTATAAGTTCAGGAAAATAGTTGATTTACACTCTCTCTCTCTTTCCATCTATTAAATCTTCTGCCCTTGTGGTTTTAACTTTCGATAGTAAAACATTTTTTTTCTCTCCCAGTAAATACCTTATACAGCCCACCTTCTGTTTCTTGTCTGGTCGTTAGTCTAGGCTTATGACATGCACAGCTTTCTCCCTCACTCACGTGTCTGCCAGGAAGGGGGGGGGGGGGGGAGTCATAAAAGGGCCAATGAGAGCTGCAGAGCTGGAGGTGTGTCTGTGTAAATCTGTATATCCAGGAAGTGAACAGGCAGCAGCTTCAGCTGCCCACAGTTAAAAAGGCTGCAGCCAGACTCGGTGGAGGGAGATTTCTGCAGCATATTTAGCAAGTACAGAATCATAGTATATATAAAATATGCAAAGTGGTTGGAGAGAAGCTTCAGAATGGCAAAAATATTTTTTTTACAAATTATCTGAGCAGACTGCAGTTCCTCTTTAAGACTCCAAAAAAGGGCACTTTAGGGCTCATGCAACATACAAAGCTGACATTTCTGGGTGAAAGGAAGGGACAGATATAGCACACAGCCGGCTACCAGCAGCCTTTCAAAATCAAAGGTAGAAATGCCTAGCAGCTGTACGTGGTTGGACTCTATTCTAAGCAGCACTTATGTTTAGGGTTATATGAACACCATGTGGAATTCCTAGGTTTCTGGCATATATCTTTAATGTATACAGTAAAACTGACAGCAGTTAAAGGAGAGGTATTGTCAAAGCTATTTTGGCCATACTTCTCCTGTAAGTTACAGGAGTGCAGTTCTTCTGCACTCCCGTGACCCATTTCAGCCGACAGAGGTTTATGGATGCTCTGGTTCAGGCACGTGGTCTCCCCAGTGGCTGGTTTCAGGGATGAGGAGAGAGTGCCAACAATGGCTGGAATACCTGGGTGGGGATGTCACCCATAGACGTACAATGGGGCATACGTTGTCTGCTATCCTTCCTCTCCCCTAAAGTCAGTGCTGGGAGAAGATCATGTGCATGGACCAGAGCAGCCTTAGATTAGGCAGGTATGAAGCTGCATGATTCTAGCTAAAAATGAGAAATCTGGATTTTTTTTGCTTAGAATAAACATCACCATTATCTCACAATTTTTGCAGCGTAACATCATCTTTCACATTATACAAAAAAAATAATAATAATAATAATAATTGGGCTAACTTTACAGTTTAGTTTTTTCTTAATTCATTACAGTTTAGTTTTTTTCTTAATTCATTAAAGTGTATCTTTTTCCCAAAGAAATTGCATTTGAAAGACCGCTGCACAAATACAGTGTGACATGAAATATTTCAACAACCGCCATTTTATTCTCTAGGGTCTCTGCTTAAAAAAAAAAAAAAATAATGTTTGAGGGTTCTTGGTAATTTTCTAGCAAAAAAAAAATACTGATTTTAAACTTGTAAGCAACAGGTGTCAGGAAAAAGGTTGTCTTTAAGTGGTTAAACTTCCCTCATTTACAGATGGAAGTTCATCCCTTTGATCTAAGAAGGAAATGTTACTATGTTTATAGTTATCTCTGCTGTTGAGATAAACTTGGCAGGCTGCCTGGATTTTTTTTTTTGGTCAGCTGTCAGAAGTAAGCAGAGAACTCTTCACTTGTTACATAGAATCCAGAAAACACTGTTTTAAGATCGGGAGGAGGGTAGAATCACAATTTTGATTCTTTAACAATTGCAGCTCTACAGCATTTTCCATACAGAGGGCTTAGAATGGGGGTGGGAACTGGTTTAAGCTTAGTTAGGTACTCTGTCTCTTCCACAGCCACTTCCTACAGCAGCTAGAGTCTAGAATACCCCTCTTAGTAGTCTTTCAGACTCTGCAAATGATGGAACTTCCTTCACAGCTCTGATGGCGGGTGCGATTGAATTATTAGGATTGAATGCATCACAATTCAAATTCAATCCTGCCCAGTTAAATATGCAGACCTGTGTGAACAGGACGTCCAACCCCTCAGATCCTGCCCTCCCAGAGCCCTGCTCTCTGACCAAAGGATCATGGGAGATGTAGTATCAGAACTGGTAAAAGGAAAGAAACACGAAGTCCGGGAACTTAGAAATTCAGCCAGGAAGAGGAGTGACATCACAGACACAGAAACCTGCTGTATACAGCTAAAGGGGGTAAGTTACGCGCAAACTGACAGTAGGGTTGTGATTCATTTACATGCACAATGCATCTGTTGTTTTTGGGGAGGAAAAGTTAGAGGTCACCTTAAGGTATCACTTCATTTCTATGCAGCACATACCACCACACATGGGTGGAAAATCGACTAAAACTACAGCAAGCAGAATCCGGAGTTGTAGTGCATAGTAACCAATCAGCTTCTTGCTTCAGTTTGTTCCGTAAAGATTTGAAAATGAAAACTAGAAGTTGATAGGTTACATGCACAACTGCTCCAGATTTGGTCTGCTCTAGTCATAGTAAACCCCCCTCACTGTTATGAACGTTCTCCATGCACTGGACCTGTATTGAACAATCCCTAAGAGAACACACACACACTAAAAATGATAGAGATATAGATATATATATATATATATATATATATATATATATATATATATATATATATATATATATATATATATATATATATCTATCTATCACACACACACACACACACACACCCCACTTCCTGGCTGTGGGACATCCTTAGGTTGAAGTGGTTATACTGGGATGACGTCTGCAGCTACAGGCACCATCCCGGTATCTTTTTTTTTTTTTAGCCAGGGATTCCCTTTTTGTGTAAAAGCCATCCTAACAGCCGATTAGCCGCAGGATTGCTTTTACAGGCAGTGAAAGGGGATGTCCGTCCCCATACCCTCACCCCCAGCCTCTCTGGGTTTCCTCTATGGTCCTGGGAGGCCAGAAGCAACGTCGTGATGTCACTTCCGGTTCTGGCAAATGTAAACTCTGCCATTTGTTTCATGGAAAGCAGAGATCAAGGTTTTTTAGTTTTTTTTATCTCATGCTTTCCAGGGTAGAGAAGAAATTAATGCCTTATTTCTATTACAAGGGATGTTTATAGACTTAAAAGTGATCTATAAAAAAAAAAAAAGCACCCGCATATGTAAACGGTGTTCGCACCACACATGTGAGGTATCGCCGCAAACATCAGAGCGAGAGCAATAATTCTAGCACTAGACCTCCTCTGTAACCCTAAACTGATAACCTGTAAAGAAATTTTAAAGCGTCACCTACGGAGATTTTTAAAGTACTGTAGACTGGCGCCATTCCAATTTAAAAGCGTGACATGTTAGGTATCAACATTACATCTTTTATATTTTACCAAAAAAAAAAGGGGTTATTGTGTTTTTTTGGCACTAAAATTCATTAACCACTTCAGCCCGGGAGGATTTACCCACTTCTTGACCAGGCCATTTTTTGCGATAGATCTGTGTGTTTCTCAAGTCACGCAGTGCCCTGTTTCCCTGCTTAGCAGAAAGACAGGATCTGTGTGATCTCCCCTGCTTATTTACCCAGGCAGATCCCTGTTCTGTCACTGCAGAGGGGGGACGATGGTCGCGGGGGGGGGGCCAGCGGACATTGAGTCTGCCGTACCCACTGATGGGCTCCCCCCTGCTGGCCAATTGAGTTCACGAGCCGATGTATACCTATGGCGATTCACGGGAAACGAGCCAACCTGCCGCAGTATGACTGTGGCTGGTCGGTAAGTGGTTAAAAAGTGTATTTTTTTCCCCCAAAAAAAATAAAAAAAATTGTGCTTGAAAAATTGTTGCACAAATACTGTGCGGCATTAAAAAGAAAAAAAAAATACAACACCCACTATTTTATTCTTTAAGGTCTGTGCTAAAAAAAAGGGGGGGGGATATGTTTGGGGGTTCTGAGTAATTTTCTGGCAAAAAACAAAAAATTGATGATTTTTACATGAAGGAGAGAAATGCCAGAATTGGCCTGGTAGGGAAGGATAAAGAAGTAGAAAAAAATAAAAGGGGGAGGCTATGTGTGGAGTGTAACAGGCTTATAATACACAAGTGTGTCCCCAGTTGTAAAGTTTGTGTAGGATCCTATGGTGCCCCCCATACACGGCCATCATGTGACCACGCCCCCTTCACCTGCACTCTGCTCTATAGGAGGGATCATACACCCCTCCGTCCATGCTGTGCCCGCTCACCTCTCCGCCTCCTCCACCCGCTGCTCCTCTGCCATCGCTCCGATCGCCCTCTGCTGCTCGGTCCGGGGCACACCACACAGATCGCCGGCCCTGCACTGTACGAAATAACCGTCAGTCCGATCCGTGCCACCAACTGAGGTTGCGGGCTGAGATACTACCAGGAACTGCACACAGCTCCGGAGCAACGATCGGCTCCTCCTCATCAGCAACATGTCACCGCCATCCGCCCGCCCCCTCCGTGACGGCGATCAGGAGGGGAGGGGCTGATCTGTCTACATAACTGATCACTGTCAGGGAGGAGTCCGTGTCACCTCTCATATACATGATCACAGGGAAAGTCTCCTATAGAGATATATACTGTATATAGGTCAGCAGAGCACAGCATGGCACCAATGTCTCTGGTAGAGTGCACCTTACTTTGCTGTCACTGATCTTCCACAATGGCCAAGCGCCTATCACTCCAAGTGTATATAGACAGGGAAGACATAAAGTTTCTAGATCTCAACTCAGAGCTAAAAATATGCCCAAATATCCTAAATCAGTACAAAATCATATATACCAATTAGGGCTGCCACCTTTTCTTCCAGTTAAACCCGAACTCTTTAGTGGAGCATAGCATTTTCTTTTTTTTTTTTTTTTACAGCATATACTATGCAGTACATATATGTTGTGATTAAATAACATTTATAATCATATGAAGTTAATCACAAGAGCCTCTCTTACATCAGAGTCCACAGAGTTTCCCTTTTTAACCTGAATCCGCAGAGTTCCCCTTTTTAACCTGAATCCGCAGAGTTCCCCTTTTAAATCAGAGTCCACAGAGTTCCCCTTTTTAACCTGAATCCACAGAGTTCCCCTTTTTAACCTGAATCCACAGAGTTCCCCTTTTTAACCTGAATCCGCAGAGTTCCCCTTTTAAACCTGAATCCACAGAGTTCCCCTTTTTAACCTGAATCCACAGAGTTCCCCTTTTAAACCTGAATCCGCAGAGTTCCCCTTTTAAACCTGAATCCACAGAGTTCCCCTTTTAAACCTGAATGCGCAGAGTTCCCCTTTTAAACCTGAATCCACAGAGTTCCCCTTTTAAACCTGAATCCACAGAGTTCCCCTTTTTAACCTGAATCCACAGAGTTCCCCTTTTAAACCTGAATCCGCAGAGTTCCCCTTTTAAACCTGAATCCACAGAGTTCCCCTTTTAAACCTGAATGCGCAGAGTTCCCCTTTTAAACCTGAATCCACAGAGTTCCCCTTTTAAACCTGAATGCGCAGAGTTCCCCTTTTAAACCTGAATCCACAGAGTTCCCCTTTTAAACCTGAATCCACAGAGTTCCCCTTTTAAACCTGAATCCACAGAGTTCCCCTTTTAAACCTGAATCCACAGAGTTCCCCTTTTAAACCTGAATCCACAGAGTTCCCCTTTTAAACCTGAATCCACAGAGTTCCCCTTTTAAACCTGAATCCACAGAGTTCCCCTTTTAAACCTGAATCCACAGAGTTCCCCTTTTAAACCTGAATCCACAGAGTTCCCCTTTTAAACCTGAATCCACAGAGTTCCCCTTTTAAACCTGAATCCACAGAGTTCCCCTTTTAAACCTGAATCCACAGAGTTCCCCTTTTAAACCTGAATCCACAGAGTTCCCCTTTTAAACCTGAATCCACAGAGTTCCCCTTTTAAACCTAAATCCGAAGAGTTACCCTTTTACATCTGAACTTGCAGAGTTCCCTTACACTGTAAGAGGGGACTCTGCAGACTGATTTAAGGGAGAACTCTGGGGACTCTGACCTAAGGGATGCTCTGGGAACCCTGATTTAAGGGGGAACACTGAGAACACATTACACTCTTGGCTTAGACAACTGCAGACAGCAACGCTGCTGGGAAGCCAGAGTCTGGTCTGAATAATGTGTCCTGGTTTCAGATGGTCTGAAACCCGGACACATGATTCAAAACCCGAACTGTTCGGATGAATCCCGGACAGGTGGCAAGGCAACCCTAATACAAATGTATACCGCATTAACCACTTCATCCCCCGAAGCTTTTACCCCCTTCATGACTAGGCCATTTTTTGCGATACGGCACTGCTTCGTTTTAACTGACAATTGCACCTTCGTGCGACGTACCCAAACAAAGTTTATTTCCTTATATCCCCCACAAATAGAGCTTTCTTTTGGTGGTATTTGATCACCTCTGCGGTTTTTATTTTTTGCGCTATAAACAAAAAAGGAACAACAATTTTAAATTAAAAAAAATAAAAAATTTTTACTTTCTGCTATAAAACATTCCCAGTAAAAAATCTAATTTCTTCATCAGTTTAGGCCAATAAGTATTCTGCTACATATTTTTGGTAAAAAAATCCCAATAAGCGTATATTGATTGGTTTGCGCAAAAGTTATCGCGTCTACAAACTATAAGATATTTTTATGGCATTTTTTTTATTTACTAGTAATGGCAGCGATCAGTAATTTTTAGCGGGACCGCGACATTGCGGCAGACAAATTGGACATTAAGTGACACTTTTTGTGGACCAGTGACACCAATACTGTGATCAGTGCTAACAAAATGCACTGTCACTGTATAAATGACAATGGCAAGGAAGGAGTTAACACCAGGGGTGATCAAGGAGTTAAGTGTGTGCGTGGGAGGTGCCTACTAACTGTGAGGATGGATTCACCGGAGAAAAAGAGAGATCCGTGTTTCAGCTTAGCTGAAACACAAGATCTCTCTTTTGCTCCCTGACAAATCAGCGGTTTGCCTTGAGACGGGCACGCCGTTGCTCCGTCTCTCCACTGAACAACTGGTGATGGCCGCCGAGCCCGCTGATTGGCTCAATATTCATGTTCAAAAGTTGCATGAACGTCACACCTCAATGTTATAGATGTGACACTTGTGCAACAGTTCTCCACTATCACTGGTCAAAGGCAAAGTCATATCCAAGTTGCGCCCATCCAAAGTGCTCTGTGATTGCTGTGTTCTCTGGACATAGCTGATCACAGATCGCGCCAATTACAGTGGCCCTTTACCATGTGATCAGCTGTGTCCAATCACAGCTGATCACATGTAAACGAACTGGCCGGTTATCGGCATTTTTTTTCCTCACACGCTGTCACAGCTTGAGGGGAGGAGAGCCGGTACAGCGCAATTTTACACTGATATTCAGGGCAATGATCATCCGTGCCATGATTATCAGTGCAGTCCTACCAGCAGTGCCCGTTAGTGCAGCCTCATCAGCGCACATCAGTGAAGGAGAAAAATTACTTATTCGCAAAATTTTATAACAGAAACCAAGAAAAACTTTTTTTTTTCAATATTTTTAGTCTTTTTTTTGTTTGTTTATCAAAAAATAAAAAACCCAGTGGCCTTATCAGTACAGCCTATCGGTGCCCATCAGTGTAGCCTCATCAGCGTACATCAATGAAGGAGAAAAAATACCTGTTTGCAAAATTTATTAACAAAATATAAAACGGTTTTGTATTTTTTAAAAAAATGTGTTTTTTTTTAATTTTTTTAACAAAAAATAAAAAACCTAGAGATGATCAAATACCACCAAAAGAAAGTTCTATTTGTTGGAAAAAATGATAAAAATCTCATATGGGTACAGTGTTGCATGACTGCGCAATTGTCATTCAAATTGTGACAGAGCTGAAAATTGGCCTGGGCAGGAAGGGGGAGAAAGTGCCCAGTATTGAAGTGATAAAAGCGTTAAATGTTCGGTATCTACTCGGTGTAACAACATCTTTTAAATTTACCAAAAAATGGGTATTATATTGTGTTTTTGTGCAGCAAAATTCATTAAAGTGTACTTTTTCCTAAAAAATTGAGTTTACAAAAACGCTGCGCAAATACTGTGTGATATAAAAAAATTTGCAAAACCCACCATTTTGTTCTCTAGAGCTTCTGTTAAAAAAAAAAAAAATATGGGCTTTCTAATGCCGCGTACACACAAGCGGACTTCTCGTCCGCCTGAACTCCGAAGTACTTTTCGACGGAGTTCCGACGGATTTCCAATGAAACGGACTTGCCTACACACGATCACACCAAAGTCCAATCATTTCGAACGTGATGACGTACGACTGGACTAGAATAAGGAAGTTCATAGCCAGTAGCCAATAGCTGCCCTTGCGTCCTTTTTTGTCCGTCGGACTAGCATACAGACGAACTGATTTTTCGATTGGACTCAAGTCCGTCGGAAAGATTTGAAACATGTTCTATTTCTAGGTCCATCTGAATCTTCGACACAAAAGGTCCGATGAAGCCCACACACGATCGGAATGTCCGACAGATTCGTTCCGTCGGACCAGTTCGGTCGAAAAGTCCAGTCGTGTGTACACGGCACAAGTAGTTTTCTAGCAATAAATACTGATTTCTACTTGTAAACAAAAAGTGTCAGAAAAAGGCCTGGTCTTCAACTGGTTGGTTATATGGAACTTTAATGCCCCGTACACACGGTCGGACATTGATCGGACATTCCGACAACAAAATCCTAGGATTTTTTTCTGACGGATGTTGGCTCAAACTTGTCTTGCATACACACGGTCACACAAAGTTGTCGGAAAACCCGATCATTCTGAACGCGGTGACCTAAAACACGTACGCCAATAGCTTTCATCTCTTTATTTATTCTGAGCATGCGTGGCACTTTGTGCGTTGGATTTGTGTACACACGATCGGAAATTCCGACAACGGATTTTGTTGTCGGAAAATTTTATAGCCTGCTCTCAAAGTTTGTGTGTCGGAAAATCCGATGGAAAATGTGTGATGGAGCCCACACATGGTCGGAATTTCCGACAACAAGGTCCTATCACAGATTTTCTGTCGGAAAATCCGACCGTGTGTACGGGGCATTACAGTGTGCAGACCATCCAATAAAGTGCATCAATCTGCGTCTTTAAATTGTGCAAATCATGCGTATCCTAAACAGATAAATAAACTTTGTGCTGAAATAATTGTCCACTGTTCAACCACATTCCTGCATCAACACAAGCGATGTGGATGCAGGGATCTCCTTCGCTGAGCTATTATATTCTGACCACAGGGAATCCCCTCCCCCGTTTAGAATGCACCAATCAACAGCTGATCGAATGCTGGTGAATTTCAAAAGGAGTATATCCAGCTTAACATTGTCAGTTGATAATAAGCCCCAGTTTACTTTTGATGAATTTCAGTTGTTTATAAAGTGCAGTGGAAATAGGCAAGTACTAAACCCTGTTGGAAAGATGCATACAATCTATAAAAGACGCACTTAGATTTACATCACAGACCAGTGGAACACTAGTACAAATTCACAGCAGCTTAGTGGTTAGCGCCTCTGCCTGGCAGCTCTAGATTGGTTGGGTCGAATCCCAACCGTGATGCTACCTTCATGGAGTTTGCTTAGGAACATAAAAAAAATGACGGCAGAAAAAGACTGAGTAGTCCATCGAGTCTGTCCATTTTTTTGTTTTGTTTTGGGGTTTTTTAGGTTTTTTTTTTTTCTTTAACCTTGTTGTCTGACTATAGAATTATGTTTATCACAAGCATGTTTGAAGCCGCTTACTGTTGACTGTCTCACTACCTCTGTTGGTTTATTCCAATCATCAACCACCCTTTTAGTAAAATAATACTTTCTAAGATTAGTTTTGAACTTTCCTCCAGTTCTTTATTTTGTTTTCATATTGAAAAAACTGCCTTCCTGAACCTTATTCATTGATGTATTTAAAGGTTTCAATCATGTCTCCCATTTCCCTTTTTTCCTCCAGACTGTACATATTAATTTCCAGAAGTCGCTCTCGATATGTTTTATCCTTGGACCTAAAGAAAGGGGTTTTTTTTGGGACTTTGAATGAGGTGAGTCTACATGGCTACAAGATGAGTCGATATCAAAAACATGTTTTTATTGGTGAAACAAGGAACGTGGCAGAATGACAAGATACACGCAGCAATGAATAAATTTGTCAATCACATATTACAGACCATATATAGAAACAACCAGCCAACCATTGTGTGGTATGGAACAAATCCTGGATGTAGTAAAACACATTAAAATACATAGTAGGTGGTAAACTCAAGATAATGTAATGAGTAGAGGCGTCTGTATGAGAATAAGTGCATCCAATTAGGCTGACGCGTTTCGTGGATAATACCACTCTTCAGGGGCGGGTGCACGCAAATCTATAAAACAAAACATGAGTAGACCAATATGATCCAATGTTGTACCCCTCAATGGGGAGGATATGTACAAAAAAGAAAGGGAGAGAGAGCTCCCGGTACAGACAATTTGCTGCCCAAATTGTCTGTACCGGGAGCTGTGGAAGGGACCCGCAGAAGAAGGACCGGGTGCATAGACATGATCCCCAAGAAGATGAAAGGTCCAGATAGTGGTGTGAGTGGGCTTCATAATTAAAAATATATATTGGGTATACTGTAAATACTCTATATTGTGGGAGGTTGCTAGAGCCCAACACCAAAGTGCAGGTAAACAAGTGAGTGGAGAGGAAAATAGTGTGTGAGGAGGAAAGAGCAGTAAAGAGGAAGTTTGTGTGTATGTATGTATGTGAGTTAGGGACCTTAAATTGTAAGCTCCTTGAGGGCGGGGACTGATGTGAATGTAGAGTATATATGTAAAGCAGTGTAAATTGTCGGCAGTATAGCTATACCTCAAATAAATACATTTTTTTCATACCCATATCAGAAGTCAGTTTATGCTACAACTAGCTGCATACCTTTAGTGCTACTTATGGGTTACAACCTCTGCTTATATTTAGCATTGTTTAAACCAGATTTTAGTTGTCTTGTCAGCAATGGCCAAATTAATGTCACAGAGGAAAGGAAGAGGATCTTGTGACAGCATAGCATTGGACAAACTGGTTTGGCAAGGGTCTACAGATGATTAACAAATAGCTACCAACAATTGTTACTTAGTAAACATGACCATGCAGAAAGTAACAGACAACATATCTGGTGTTGTCATATTGACCAGTTGCACAACGCACAGAGACAATGTGATAAACCTGAAACTTGCTTACCTTCTGACTTGCCACCTGTATTTTCACTTATGGCTTGTTTAGTTACACTTATGCATCAGCAAGGCATACCTTGAGCCCCCCGGTCACACCAGTGTGACTTGTCATGCGATTTGACAGTTTCAAATAACATGACAAGTCATCCCCTATTGTCCGCATTAGCGGTCAAATCGGTGCAAATCCAACTCCGTTTTGCAAGTTCAGGTGCGAGTTGCATAGACATCTGTGCATGAAGTAGCACAGATGTCTTCCAAGTCACACCTGAAGTAGCACTGAAATGCTACTTTCAATGTCGTGATCAGTGTGACTGGGACAGTGGAAATCTTCTCCCCACTGCCGCCGGGTCCTACCCACAGCATTGATCTTCTAGTGTTGTGGTGGTAGTATCAGCTGCTGCAAGCGTGAAAGAGTTGATCCGTTTCCCTTCTCATTCCACCTACCTCCTGAAGGCCGGGTTCACACTGGTACGACACGACAGTCGTACGTCTGTGGATCCGACTTTGCCCTGCGACTTGAGGTCTGACTTCAATGAGCAGGAATTCTATTTTGATCCTGACAATGCCAGGCACTTTGTGTCTGGTATGAATCTTTAGGGGAAACTTCATGCCAAATAAAAAAATAAATGGCATGGGTTCCTCCCAGAATCCATACCAGACCCTTGTCCGAGAACACAGCCCAGCAGGTCAGGAAAGGGGGTGGGGACGAGCGAGTGATCCACTTCCTGAACCATACCAGGTCACATGCCCTCAACATGGGGGGGGTTGGTGCTTTGGGGCAGGGGCCCCACCCCAAACCACCTTGCCCCCATGTTGATGGGGACAAGGGTCTCTTCCAGACAACCCTGGCCGTTGGTTGTCTGGGTCTGTGGGCAGGGGGCTTATCGGAATCTGGAAGCCCCCCTTAACAAAGGGGCCCCCAGATCCCGCCCCCCCCATGTGAATGGGTATTGGGTACATTGTACCCCTATCCATTCACCTAAAAAAAAAGTGACAAAAATAAAACACAGTACACAGATTTTTAAAGTAATTTATTAAGGCAGCTCCGGCGTCTCTTCTGATTTCTTCTCCCCCCTCCGACTCTTCTGCCTCCTCCGCTGATGTCTTCTGCCTCTGCTGGTTCTTCTCCCCTCTCCGGGTCTTCTCCGCTGATGTCTTCTAGCCTCCACCATGTTGAGGGCATGCAGCCTGGTGCGGTTAAGGAGGGGGGGCGCTCGCTCGCCCCCACCCCCTTTCCTGATTTTCCGGTGGTTCAGCTCCCAGACTTGGTTGTTACTTTCCACAACAGTTACAGTTGCAGTCTGATGTGTTGACTAATTATGTAACCACATTATCACGAGAATTAACCTGAATGCATGTCCAGGTGTTTTCTTCCATTCCAGATCCTGAATTAGATACAGGAACACACCAACTACTGGTGCCGAAACCCGGGAATTGCTGACCAGTTAGCCCCCACTTCCTACATGACATTCCAGGACCGGATGGCCTTAGACATGGTGCTAGCTGGGAAAGGAGGTGTTTTGTAAAATCATAAGAAAAAACGGGAACCTGTTGTACATACATTCCTGATAATACTGGCCCAAATGGTAAGGTTACTTTAGCTATAAAGAAATTAGAAGATCTGTCATTGGAGTTGAAGGACTCAGGTATCACAGACCCATGGGACCAATACTTTAGCTGGATGAGTGGGTGGCAGAAGGTGCTTGCCCAGATAGGGGTAATGGTATTAATAATCCTGGTTCTTTTAGCCCTGATTGTATACTGTATTCTACCTTTTGTAAAAAGTTAATGAACAAGGCTGTAGACAATAGCACACCTACATTTCTCCACCAAGAAGAAGAGGACCTCCTTATGATGGAAGATGACAAACCCTTCACTCCCTGTCCATATTCTCACAATCCTATAGGGTTTTAGGGATAGATAGCACCTGACTGCACCTCTCCAGCTGTATCGAGGAGGGTAGTGAACAGTTGCTGCCCAATTCTATATACAGCCTAAAAGAGTTGCTGAGGAGAAGGGCCAGGCCAAAGTAGGACCTTTAGTATTAGGGACAGAAAAGAGAAAAAAGTCATTTTAGGGGGGACTGTGAAGGAATGTGATGTCGATAATAATAATAATCTGAAAATGTCTATTTTCTTATGTGTATACATATTTTTCTCCTTACTCATTATATAAGTATACAGATTAGCTCTGTTCCTATATTTTTCTCAAAATGGCGGGTACCCCCTACATCCCACACATCAGAAGAACGCGGAACTGAAGATAAAACCAAGGACAGCCAAACCTCGTTATGAAGATTCTCCATCTTCTTTTCTATCTTAACCAATGAGATGTACCTATTAGACTAACATAGCAATGACGTATTTTTGTGTATAAAACATTAGCACCGCCTTGAATAAATGAGAAGTGTAAAAAGTAACGGTGCTGAGCGTGTCTCAGAGTGTTTACTTTTATATGCATGCATAGCCACACTTTCCAATTAGAGACAGCAGCAGATAACCTTGGGCTCGATTGGAGCTCTTAATCATTTCCTTAACACTCTGCTGGTTCTTCTCCCCTCTCCGGGTCTTCTCCGCTCTCCGCTGATGTCTTCTAGCCCCCACCATGTTGAGGGCATGCAGCCTGGTGCGGTTAAGAAGGGGGGGCGCTCGCTCGCCCCCACCCCCTTTCCTGATTTGCCGGGCTTTGTGCTCGGATAAGGGTCTGGTACGGATTTGGGGGGACCCCATGCCGTTTTTTTTGCGTGGGGGTTCCCCTTAAAATCCATACCAGACCGAAGGGCCTGTGTCAGAGAGGATCTCGGTACAGGACGATTGCTGGGCACTCTGGAGTGTGCGGGCGGGCGCCTGGGCGCACGCGTGCACGCAATGTTTGGCGCCGGTCGCTCTATTTAAGGTGCTGGGATTCTGTGCTCGGTGCTGTCCGATCAACAGCTTCCTGTTCCCGTACTTCCTGTTTGCCTGTGTGCTAGTCTGATCTCTCTGTGACCCGGCTTGTTTACTGGACTCTTCCCTGCTATCCGCCTGCATCTGACCCCAGCCTGCCTCCGACTTTGAATCTGCCTGACCCCTTGTACCGTGCCGACCGCCTGCTGCCAAACCTGCCTGTGACCTGGACTTTGAATCTGCCTGCTCCTTTTGTACCGTGCTGACCGCCTGCTGCCAACTTTGCTAGTGACCGGATCTGCCTGCTCTGCTCCTGCTCTGCACCTGTTAGCTGATCTTCAGTCTACCAATTATCTCCTACCAGCTTGCATCAGGATCTTGGGCCTTATCCCTGCAAATCACCCGCCAGGCTCTCATACCACTCTGTGCTCCCGTGCCTTCTGTTTGCGCTATCAGGGGCCGGGAACCAGATACGTACGGGAGGCCTTCCCCTGCTATATCGGGTTCGTCAGTCAGGTACGTGTAAGTCTGACAGCCTGGTATGGTCTTGGAGGGGGATCCCAAGCCGTTTTTCTTTTAATTTGGCGTGGGGTTCCCCTTCAAGTTCATCAGAGCACAAGTTGCATGCCAAAGTCGGATCACTTAAGACGGTGATCCGACTTCAGTGATATTCAATGGGCTGAAGCAGAGGCGTAACTAGAATCTTCAGGGCCCCGGTGCAAGAAACCAAGAAGGGCCCCCACCAGTGGCGTTGCTAGGTCTACAAAAGATCTCGGGCTAGAGCCCATAGCAGCTAAGTAAGGAAAGTCATACACTTTGGCGGGCATACACATATATATAATATATATATATATATATATATATATATATATATATATATATATATATATATTTACATATCTGAATACGGATCCCCCACTTACATCAGGGTCCCCGGAGAGCCCCCCCTTACATCAGGGTCCTTAGAGAGCCTCCCCCTATATTAGGGTCCCCAGAGAGCCTCCCTCCTTACATCAGGGTCCCCAGAAAGCCCCCCCTCATACATCAGGGTCCCCAGGGATCCCCCCTTACATCAGGGTACCCAGAGAGCGCCCCTACATTAGGGTCCCCAGAGAGCCTCCCTTACATCAGGGTCCCCAGAGAGTTCCCTCCTTACGTCAGGGTCCCCAGAGACCCCTTTCCTTACATCAGGGTCCCCAGAGAGCCCCCCCCCATACATCAGGGTCCCCAGAGAGCCCCTCTTACATCAGGGTCCCCAGAGAGCCCCTCCTTACGTCAGGGTCCCCAGAGAGCCCCCTCCTTACGTCAGGGTCCCCAGAGAGCCCCCTCCTTACGTCAGGGTCCCCAGAGAGCCCCTCCTTACGTCAGGGTCCCCAGAGACCCCTTTCCCTACATTAGGGTCCCTAGAGAGCCTCCCCCTATATTAGGGTCCCCAGGGATCCCCGCCTTACATCAGGGTACCCAAAGAGCCCCACTTACATCAGGGTCCCCAGAAAGCCCCCCCCCTCATACATCAGGGTCCCCAGGGATCCCCCTTACATCAGGGTACCTAGAGAGCGCCCCTACATTAGGGTCCCCAGAGAGCCTCCCTTACATCAGGGTCCCCAGAGAGTTCCCTCCTTACGTCAGGGTCCCCAGAGACCCCTTTCCTTACATCAGGGTCCCCAGAGAGCCCCCCCCATACATCAGGGTCCCCAGAGAGCCCCCTCCTTACATCAGGGTCCCCAGAGAGCCCCCTCCTTACATCAGGGTCCCCAGAGAGCCCCTCTTACATCAGGGTCCCCAGAGAGCCCCTCTTACATCAGGGTCCCCAGAGAGCCCCCTCCTTACGTCAGGGTCCCCAGAGACCCCTTTCCCTACATTAGGGTCCCCAGGGATCCCCCCTTACATCAGGGTACCCAAAGAGCCCCACTTACATCAGGGTCCCCAGAAAGCCCCCCCCTCATACATCAGGGTCCCCAGAGAACACCTCCTTACATTAATGTCCCCAGAAAGCCCCCCCCCCACATCAGGGTCCCCAGACTGCTGACTCCCCCCCCCCTTCAATAGGTTCCCCATGTACCTGGCTGGTGGAGGTGGGAGGCGGCGATCAGCAGCTCTATGGTGTCCACAGGCAGGGAATCTCCATGTGGCTTGTAGTTCTTCTCCTGAGTGTATACAGGGGAGGGGCCTCTGACCCGGGCATGTATCAGCAGTGTACAAGCAGAGCAACTCACTGAAAGTGAAACTGATACCTGCCCTGGTCAGAGGCCCCTCCCCTCCTCTCTCCACTGTATACACTGACACTGGGAAGAGAGAACTACAAGCTGCAGGGAGATCCCACTGCCCACAGGCACAATAGAGCTGCCGATCGCTGCCTCCCACCTCCCCCCACTGCATTCCAAACGACAAGACAGAGGTGCAGGGGGTGATGCTGGGTCTTGGGCCCCCCCACAGAGGCAGAATGGCAGGGCCCAGTCGCAAGTGTGACTGCAGCGACCCCTATAGTTCCCCCACTGGGCTGAAGTAGGATCAAAGTAGGACCAAAGTAGTGCAGGGAGCATTTTCAAAGTCAGACCGACTTGTGTCCAACCAGTTAAGACAGCTCTCTTAGGCAAACTGTCAGAAACCATGAACCAGACCGAGACAGAAGTACAGTTAAATCACACTTGTTTATTAATAAAAAATAAAAAGGTAAATAGAGTAAGCGTAGTCAAGCATAGCCAGAGTCCAGTAACCGGATCGGGTAGTCAGCCAAGCCAGAGTTCAGTAACCAGATTGGTTATGAGCCAGGCCAGAAGTCAGGGATCCAAGTAGAGGAACAGCAAGCAGGATAAGGAGCACGAAGGGATGTCAGCAAGCCAGTCTTTAAACAGGAACACAGGAGATGGTTTCTTGTGATGTGACCAAGGCGAAGGCAGGAAGGAAGTGAGCTGGACGTCTTAAAGTAGGGGGGACTGACGAGCAGATCCACAACAGCTGGTAAACTGTGGAGAGAGATGAGAGCTGGCAATTAGCCGACAGCTGAGCGGCCAGCTCAGAGAAGGAAGGGCCTAGCCAGCCCTGACAGAAACATTGATTTTCACAAGTCATGCGACATGAGCTCCAAATGTTGGAGCATTTGTCGTACAAGTGTGAACCTGGCCTTATTCATAAAACTTGTACTAGTCATTCCCAGAATGCAATGTGTCTTTTGACTGAAGGAGTGAGATCATGTCATACATCTGCAAGTCGTTTATTCACAAAATACCCCACATACTGGGAAATAATGGTACGAGTTTTAATAATTTAGGGGGCAGGTGGAACGGACAAGTGAGCAGCGTAACTCTTTCACACTCACGACTAGTAATAACTTCTATAGTGCTGGAAGATCAGCACTGTGCGGAGGACCTGGAGGCAGTGGGGAGAAGATTTCTTCATCATACAGCAGCCAGCAGGACATGGAACAATTAAAGGCAAGGTATGCCCCTGGTTCTGAAAATGTAAAAAATGGAACTAAACTTTAGCTTTAAAGTGGTTGTAAAGTCATAATCCTCACTAACTGCCATCCCCTCTGTTTTAAAACGATACAAAGTACTGTGTGTCCATTTTTTTTAAATTCTAATCCTAAAGACCTTTTCTCACAGCACCACTGTGCTGTCACATGTCCTCCTCTGCTCTCCTTCCCTGATCTAAGAAGAGTGGCAGGAGGGGCTGAGATTCCCCTCTGATGTCTCCCGGCAGAAGAGGGAGGTCACATGATCAGCACATCAGTGCTGTGCAAGAGGGTATTTAGGATTAGAGTTTAAAAAAACTAGACACCCTGTACTTTGTATATTGATAAAACAGAGGGGATGCAAGATTTTTTTTAAATGTTACTTTCAAGACTGGCTCTCACACACAGGCTAGGACCTGACAGGCAGGGAGAGGTGGAGAGGGAAAGACTCGGTTAGGTTCGCACCAGAACTTTCCAACATCGGGAAAGTTCAGAACCAAATAACCAATCCCATTGAAGTCTATGGGGCCCGAACTAGAAAAATCAAAAGTGCCTGTAATCCCACTAGACACAAGGCCATTCAGATACAGAGACACTGTATACAGACACCATTGTCCTGTCACCTTGCTGAGGAAGATAATGCATTCTTTACTTGATAATCCGGGCCAGTTGTGTTGTCTGACCCTGCTATTCAGGATTTTAAGTGCACCAATGAGAGTGGCTAGCTGAAGATACAAAGCCTCATCTTTCTTCAAAGGGACTGAAGTTACTACTGCCATACAAGTTATCTGGGAAGCTAAGCCAATAAATATTGATTTGAATACAGTGCTTGCCGTTGGGCCTGTGGTGTCAGGAAACAGAAGAGAGAGGTCTAAAATAAAGTGGGTCACTCTTCTGCTCCCCGCCTGCCTGGATTCATAGAGCCACATTTGAGTAGAAGTAACCAATCCGATATAAAGTGTCAAATTGTGATTTATTTGCCATTTAAGTGTGCCTCTGCTCTTGGGGACATTCTCAGCTTTCGGATTCCCTGAAAGCAGCCTGAATATAGTATTTAGCTATATTACTCTTAATTTAAGTTATTGTTCTCTAGTTGATTACTTGAATATACTGTATATACTGTTATTGTCTGTTACTTTTCCACAGAAATATCGCAGTAAAGGCAATTTCTGTGTTTTATCATAACGTGTGTGTTTCTTATTGGTCATTGCACTTACACTTTTGCCAGGTGTGCCAAGAGGGGCAGAGACTGTTACTGGGGTTGAGAGGCAGAGTATGCAACAAACATACTTAAGCGGCTCCTGCAGGGGTAGTGCTACAGATATGCACCTGTCAAACAGGTGCGGAAAAATTGGTCCTTGGGTGTCGGTGGCACCTTCACATCGTAACCCTATAAGAGGTACTCTGGATGGAAGCAAGAATTGGCCTTGCTGTCAAAAATTGCAATGATATGCACCTGTCAAACAGGTGTGGAAAAATTGATCTTTGGGTGTTAATTGTGCCCATGAAACCTACACCAAAAACATTCTTTCAGATGAAATCAACACCCACAACTCTAGGCAGCCTAGAAGTTCTGCAAAGATTCCACATCCCAAAAACAATTAATCTGCGACATCGGCATCAGGGGCTTCATAGCTGCTGGTAATCCAGACGGTCCACGGAGTCTGGACAGACCCGTTCTATTATCAGTAACAAAACCTCCAGCAGCACTGAATGACCATTCGGAAAGCATGCTGGATGCAGGGCAGCCCAGCAGCTCAATTGCATACCTGGCAAGTTTTGGCCACAGTGGTCTATTCTCATGACCCAGTAAGCCAGTGGATAGTTGTCTGGAAAGCTCTCCATCTCTGTTTTCGCCCCTAGATAATCATCCGCCATGTGATGCAGACGCTGCCGATGGGATGTGAAAGCTGACAGCCCTGGGCAACGAGGACTAAAACAATTGTGAAATGCTTCACTTAGGTGGCCGCATTCTCCACCGCTCCTCTCTTGACCAATTTTTTTTTGCTATCTGACACTACGTCGCTTTAACTGACAATTGAGCAGTCATGCAACGCTGTACCAAAACAAAATTGACGTCCTTTTTTTCCCCACAAATATCATTTTCTTTTGGTGGTATTTGATCACCTCTGCGTTTTTTTTTTTAATTTTTTGCGCTATAAACAAAAAAAGAGCGACAATTTTGAAAAAAAACAGAATATTTTGTACGTTTGCTATAATAAATATCCCCAGTTTTTTTTTAAAAAAAAGCTAATTTTTTTTCCCAGTTTAGGCTGATATGTATTCTTCTATATATTTTTGGTAATAAAAATCACAATAAGCCTATATTGATTGGTTTGCACAAAAGTTATAGCGTCTACAACATAGGGGATAGATTTATGGCATTTTTATTATTATTTTTATTTTTACTAGTAATGTCAGCGATCTGCGATTTTTATTCAGACTGCGACATTATTGCGGTCACATCGGACACTTTTGACACATTTTTGGGTCGACTGACAATTATACAGCCATCAGTGCTATAAAAATGCACTGATTACCGTATAAATGTCACTGGCAGGGAAGGGGTTAACACTAGGGGGCGATCAATGGGTTAACTGTGTTCCCTAGTGTGTGTTCTAACTGTAGGGGGAGGGGATTGACTATAGGAGATGACAGATCGTGGTTCCTAGCAATTAGGAACTCATTATCTGCATCTCCTCTCCTCACAGAACATGAATTTGTGTGTTTACACACACGTGAACCTGTTCTGCCTCTCGTGCCCGCGATAGCACATGGCCGGCGGTCATCGCGACCGCCGGTCATGAGCATCGGCACCCCCACAGTGCAGGGGGCACGCGCTCCTGCTATCCCACTTAAAGGAACCGACGTACAGCTACGACGGTTCGTGGGATCGTGCTGACCTGCCGCAGTATAATGATGGCGGCTGGTCGGCAAGTGGTTAAGGTGTCCTCAAGAGATTTCATCTTCTGCACTCTCTGTGGGAACAGGATGAGTTCTGAGACTTTCCCTTGTAACAGTGATCAAGGAAGGTTGCCAACCAACAGTGATCCTTCTCCTTTATGCCACGTATTCTTGGGTCCTTTTGCAGGCTTTGAAGCATGAGGGAGTCTATGCACCGCAAATTTGCGGAGGCATAAGAAGCAGACTCCTCAGGGTCACCAAGGATTACAGTATGTGGAACTGCCTCCTCCCAGTCACGTACTGCTCCCAAGGGTTCTGAGGATGGCAAACCATCTCTTACTGTTTGACGTAACGCACTGAAATATACAGCGTTAAACGGAAGGTAACGCACTGAAATAAGGCATTAAACCTGCAGTAACGCATTGAAATATACTGCGTTAAGCGCGCTCTAACGCACAGAAATGTACTGCGTTAAACGACATGTAACGCACTGAAATATAAGGCGGTAAAATTGCAGCAACGCACTGAAATATACAGCGTTAAATGGAAGTTAACGCACTGAAACATGCGGTGTTAAACTTGCAGTAGCACACTTAAATATACTGCGTTAAGCGTGCACAAACACACAGAAATATACTGCGTTAAACGAAATGTAATGCACTGAAATAAAAGGCAGTAAACTTGCAGTAACGCACTATACTGCGTTAAATGGAAGGTAACGCACTGAAATATACAGCGTTAAACGGAAGGTAACACACTGAAATATATGGCGTTAAGCTTGCAGTAACGCACTGAAATGTACTGCATTAAACGTGCACTAACGCACAGAACGATAAAAGTGTTAAACTTGCAGTAACGCACTGAAATAAACTGCGTTAATTGGCAGTAATGCAATGCAATATACTGTGTTAAATGGTCACTACACTCACACTGGCTGAACTATATCTAGAGTCACACTAATGTAAAGATGAATGATGGTCACTACACTCGTACTGACTGAACAATCCCTAGATTCACACTAATGTAAAGGTAAATGGTGGTCACTACACTCACACTGACTGAACTATCCCTAGATTCACACTAAAATAAAGATGATTGGAGGTCACTTTACACTCACACTGACTGAACTATCTCTAGATTCACACTAAACTGATATTCTACCCTGACATTAGAATCACAATAGTACACTATAGCACACTAATGCTGCGTACACACTGTCGGATTTTCCGACGGAAAATGTTCGATGGGAGCTTGTTGTCGGAAGATCTGGATCTCAAATTTTTCATCAACAAAATCTGTTGTCGGAAATTCCGATCGTGTGTACACAATTCCGTCGCACAAAATTCCACGCATGCTCGTAATCAAGCAGAAGAGCCGCACTGGCTATTGAACTTCATTTTTCTTGGCTTTTGGTACGTGTTGTAAGTCACCGCGTTCTTGACGCTCGGAATTTCCGACAAGATTTGTATAACCGTGTGTACGCAAGACAAGTTTGAGCCAACATCCGTCAGAAAAAAAACATGGATTTTGTCGTTGGAATGTGCGATCGTGTGTACGCGGCATAACTGTCTAGTAGCACTGAACAGAGCCCTGTTCTATCTCTCTCCATGCCGATATCACACTAAAAATGGCCGCTATTGAAAGAATACTTTTATAGTGTGGGTTGGGACTAAGAGCAATGAGCCATAATTAGATAGAGTCATCATGACCGCGTTCAATCATGGCTCTAAAAGTGCTCTGTGCCCTGACTGGCCAAAGCTTTCATTGCTTCAGCCAATCAGGCTTTTCAACGATTGCTCGGTTCTCACAGCTCCCCGAGTAGAGAGCTGCTGACTGTCAGTCACAGTTCTCTGCTCTGACCCCTCCTTGCTCACTGGAGCGCTGGACTGTGGAGGGGGCGGGGGCGGCCAGCTCAGGCTCACAGAGGCTCGCTGAGAGGCTGAGCTGGGTGTCGGTCCAGGGATCTGGCAGATCCTGACTGCGTGGTTGTGATGATGCCGAGCCTGGACCGACTTTTGTAAACCCAGCAGAGAGCGGACTTCAGCCCGCTCTCCGCTGAAAACGGGTCACAGGAGTGCAAAACTAACTGCATTCCTGTGATCCATAGATCCAACGAGCTTTGGCTGTACTTTTCCTTCTCCTTTAACTCTGGAACTGTCATGTTCCTTACTAACAGCCCCTGCAGGCGCGCTACAATTTATTTCAGGCAGCCCCATCATCGCTTGGCGGGTGTCATCCTTCAGGGAGTTGATAGCCAGTTCTGTGATAAGCTGGGCGTGAACCTGATACAGGCATGCAGCACTCTCCGGCGTCTCCTCCCACTCAGCCAGGGAGATATTAGACCCATTAAACTTAGGCACCAGTGCCAAGGCTGCTCCTAATGGTGTCATGATGGTGCCCACTCCTTCATCCGCACCTGCTGCAAAGAGGGTCAGTTCAAGTACAGGAGCAAGAATATATTGTAACAGAAGTCCAGCAATACAGGCAACCCAACTGGGAACACTCACAGGTTCTATCAGCAATGAGACAGCAGATTGGAGACTCAGAGGTGCCAACAGTGTCTGTCTTGAGGAGCTGAATGCAGCCTGGCCAGTCCATACCCAAATTGGGAGGTTTCCAGGAAAGATGACATGTCCCTGCACTGTCCCTCATCCTCCAGAACCTTTCTCTAATGCTAGCACTGTCCCTGACAGATGGGTAATCCAAAAGGTGCATCAAACCCGAGGTCTTAACCACTTACCGATCGGGCCATAGCCAAATGACGGGGGGGGGGGGGGGAGGCACCAGGTTTTGACAGGTACTTCCTGTCCCACTTCTGTCCTCTCACCGCCTAGGCGGCCCCTCACTCTCTGCAATCCTCTGGGACACGTCACAGGTCCCAGAAGTTTGCCTGGCCACTAGGAGAGTGCAGCACGACTCGCTCATGTGCAGTGCGCACCCGGCTGTGAAGCCGCAAGCTGTCACAGCTGGGTGTGCACACTTGCAATGATGGTGATGCGGAGAGGAGGCGGAGAGGAGAGAGGCTTTGGGGGGCCGCATCGCTGGACCGTGGGACAGGTTCCTGGCACCCCAGGTGACTCTGGCGGCCATCTTGGGTCAGGCAGAGTCTACATAAAGCGGAATTCCACTCGTTTTTCAGTTTTTAAAAGTCAGCAGCTACTAAAAGTGTAGCTGCTGACTTTTAATAAACTGAAAAACGAGTGGAACTCCGCTTTATATAGACTCTGCCTGACCCAAGATGGCTGCCAGAGTCACCTGGGGTGCCAGGATCCAGTCAGGTAACTGCCTCCATGTGACCAAGGAAACCATAGAGGAACCAGGTTCCTCTCGACTTCCTCTACCATCTGCGTTGCCGCCGTGGACAGCGCCACCGCAGTGGAGAAAATCGATAGCACAGCCACATCACTCAAATAGGTTAGGTACGGCGGGTGGTAGCATCTGCCAAACATGACAGGAGTCTAATTCCTGCTGCGGCTGTGAAGCAAAACATTGCAGCTGCGACATGTGTACTCCCCTGGCAGCTCCCTTTCCAGCTACCTGGTTGAGGGGCATTAAAAACCAGTAAATGAGCCCTGTATACTCTGTACAAATCAATGTCTGGGGCTGCCGCTAATCGCATGTAACTGCTCATTCAGTTATATGTGAATAGAACCTCTAACTGACCTTGGACGCAGCCAGTGTGTGTCCAGGGTTGGCATTTCTGCAGAATTTTGGCCTCAGCTAATCCGCCAGTATGTACAGTATGTGGCCATGACACAGAGGATTATTGCTGTGTCCAGAGGCGGCATTCAGTGGAAGCAAACTATCCATAGCACGTGAATGTAGTCTTATGCCCCGTACACAGGATCGGACATTCCCACAACAAAATCCATCTGATTTTTTCCGACGGATGTTGGCTCAAACTTGTCTTGCATACACACGGTCACACAAAGTTGTCGGAATTTCTGAACGCCAAGTACGCGGTGACGTACACCACGTACGACGGGACTATAAAAGGGCAGTTCAATACCAAGTGCGCCACCCTTTGGGCTCCTTCTGCTAATCTCGTGTTTATCTCGTGTTAGTAGAAGTCTGGTTAGAGACAATTCACGCTTTTCAGACTCGTGATTTTGTGACCAATTCTCTCACATGCCTTTGCTGCATGAGATCCGTGAGAATAATCCTGATGATTTCAGGAATTATCTCCGGATGACGGACCCCGTTTTTCACCATCTGTTGGCTTTGCTGGCCCCTTATATCAGCAGGCAGGATACCTGCATGAGGCAAGCCATCACTCCGGAGCAGAGGCTCGTCGCCACGTTGCGGTACTTGGTGATGGGGAGAAGTCTGCAGGACATCAAGTTCTCGACAGGCATCTCCCCCCAGGCTCTGGGGATCATTATCCCAGAGACCTGTTCTGCCATCATACAGGTCCTGCAGAAGGACTATATTAAGGTAAGATGTCTCCTTTAACATCACATTCTGTGTATTTAATATTTGCTAATGTATTGTATTTATCTCATCATTCCATAATTACTAATATAACAAAGAGTGAAAAATTTAAAGGGGGGTCTGAATACTTTCCGTCCCCACTGTATATTTGTTAACATTCAATTTGCAACAGTCATGAGCTGAAAATTATGTGTGATTGATGAACCAAAAACTAAAACTATGTCCCTTTTTCATGCATGGGAAGACCTCAGCCAGGAGGAGGGCATGGAATGTGGCAGCCAGGAGGAGGCTGTGGAATGCGGCAGCCAGGAGGAGGCGGGGGTTAGTGTCAGCCAGGAGGTGGCCGGGCCCAGTAGCCTCACAGAATCCCAGGTCCTTCCCCTCTGCCTTCCAACCAAAAGACCCAGGAAGGGGAGGATCGTGGAGGAGTCAGCGCTCAGGCTGATTGGGGAGGCTTCTGCGGCCCTCAGAACCACCCCCACTGGTCAAGAGGCCTTTGCCTATATGGCTGCATGCAAACTGCAGGACATGGAGGAGGGGCAACACCTCTTGTGTGAGGAAATCATGTACCACACACTAAATAAGGGGTTGAGGGGACAAATCACCAACAAAACCCACCTGTGTGAGTTGGACCATCCTCCTCCTCCTCCTCCTGCCACACCTCCAACACCACAGCCACAGCCTGAATGTAAGCCTGGAAGGAAGAGTGGAAGGAAGACAATAAAGTGATGGCCTGGGTTCAGTCTGGTCTGACAAAGATGCAGGCTCTTGTATGACCACAGCCTGGGGACATGTATGTCATCTGCTGCTGTTCCTGATCTCTTGGACTTCTGGACCAGATTGTACTCCCTTATATATGGACTCCTCAGGCCACCAATTTTGCCTTAAAATAATTGAAGTGTGCCCTGGGGGCCAAAGGCTTCGCCAATTTCAGCTGTTTCTCCAGCGTTGCCTTCCTCTTTATTTGGTTATGACCCATAAAAAAGGTTTTTTTTTTAACTATAAAATACTTGCCTATGTGTTTTACTTCAAAAAGGACAGTTTATTTGTGAGTAGGCAGGTACATTTCAAAAACACAATGTAAAATTAACAAGGGACACCGACACCAAAAAACCTCTTTGAGGTTAAAAAATACAAGATAATAATGGTGTTGTGGTAACTTGACACACAAAACCCACAAAAAAATTTATGGAGATCACCAAAAAAAATAAAATAAATAAATAAATAAACAGGAGGTCTTGATTAAAAAAACAACCACAAAATAATTAAAAATATAAAAACATAAAAATAAAAAAATGATTCGGGAGATCTGACGAATAAAAATATTATATTCATGAAATCACGAGAAATAATAAAGAAAAAAGTTTGTGAGAAGTCTGTGTGAATATGAGCAGCAAAACAACTTCATTCTTCTAGCATTATAAATAAGAAGAGAATGCGCTGCATTAAACAATTTAAAACATTGCAGCATGACGAATGTGCTATATCCATTGCGAACGCTAATTTTACCAGACCGAGCAGTTCCGTCTCATAATTTATTCTGAGCATGCGTGGCACTTTGTGTGTCGGAATTGTCTACACACGATTGGAATTAACGTGAGCGGATTTTGTTGTCGTAAAATTTTAGATCCAGCTCTCAAACTTTGTGTGTCGGAAATTCCGATGGAAAAAGTCTGATGGAGCCTACACGCGGTCGGAATTTCCGACAACAAGCTCCGATCGCACGTTTTCCATCGGAAAGTCGGATCGTGTGTACAGGGCATTAGGCCTTGTTCACATTGACTGACTGCGGCTTTGAAATCGTGCGACTTCATCTGAAATCGCACAATTTCAAAGCCGCCTGTCAGTGCGACTTGGAAGACATCTGTGTGGCTTCATGCACAATTGTCTATGCAAGTCGCACCTGAAATCGCCAAAAGTAGTGCGGGAGCTATTTTTTCAAATCGATGTGGCGACGCAAAGTCAGTGTCGCACCGACTTGAACAGTGCAATTGCTGGCAATAGAGTGCGGTTTATCATGCAATTTTTTTATTTATTTTTTTTTGTCATGCAATTTTGACCTGCCAAATCAAATGACAAGACGCTCCAGTGTAAATGAGGGCTAAGGGTTCTGCCAGGTTCTGAGCCCCAACCCCCTGGTTGTACTCTGAGGTAGTAGTGACATACAATGATCCATGAGGTGATTTATGTAATAGGCTGCTTATATAATACTAATTATTAACTATTTCAGGGACTGAGGAGAGTGTTCTATCACACGGTCAGTAGCACACTGTCCGCTCTCTCCTTTATTTACATCTCTACCAGCACTAGCCGGGAATTTCTGCTGACTGCCAATGACAAGGCAAGTGTAGGGGCGGACGTGACGTCACGAGCAGTGGTACTGGAAAGATGGCGGCGTCCATGCTGAGATTCGCTGGTTCCCTGGGACGGAGAGTGATCGGCGGAGTGGCGAGGGGGTCACAGGTATACCATGCGGTTTATAGGACAAAAGGGGAGGGGAGGGTATTCAGCTCGCATGGGACTCCTGTAATAATGTCATGGCTCCCAGTTATGTGTCACTGCTGTTCGTGAAGGAGACTGGACAATGTAACATAGAGCCAGTTGTAGTGTGTGATTAGTAGGCTAGAGAACAGTAGTCACTTGTATGTTTCAGCACTGAGGTCCCTTGTACACCTATGAGGGTGGGATGGATTTTTGCGTTTAGAGCAGACTAATAACTTTACTGGCATGCCCAATGCGCAAAAAACACACATGTGCATGAGCCTTTTTATTTCCGCACTGCACCAGAACGCATGGTACTTTGTTATTAAGAGTTTTGGCACTCACAAAAATACACGTGTTAGCAAGGGGCGTTGGGGTGCCACTTGAAAACGAATGGCACTGCTGTTCGCCTTTACCAATGGGGTGTGTGTTGGGGGAATGCACGCGATCTTGCATGCATTCCCGCTATTTACCTAGCCCAATCGAAGAGCTTTGTGGCAATGTTGGTGTTGTCAGGCTCAAGACCCCTTTCACACTGAGGCGCTTTTCAGGCGCTTTCACGCTAAAAAAAGGCACCTGAAAAGCTCACAAAAACCTATTTTCATTAAAATCAATGAATGCTTTCACACTGGCGCAGTGCGCTGGCAGGGTGGTGAGAAAGCGCTTCAAAAGCGCCTGAAAAGCTCTTCAAAAGTGTTTTACTGGCAGTTTACAAGTGCCTCAGTGTAAAAGGGGCCTAAAGGAAACCTGTGGGGGCAGGCTCAGGAGCGGTCATCTTCATCTCGATTTTGCTAAGTAGTCCAAACTCGCCTGTGCAATCCCACCAGGAAGCTGTCATCTGTACTGGACCAAACTTAACCAGTTCAATACTGGGCACTTTCACCCCCTTCCTGCCCAGACCAATTTTCAGTGCTGCTGCATTTTGAATGACAATTGCACAGTCATGCAACACTGTACCCAAATGAAAAATGTATAATCCCCCCCACAAATAGAGCTTTCTTTTGGTGGTATTTGATCATCACTGCTTTTTTTCTTTGCAAATACAAAAAAGACCGAAAAATGTTGAAAAATAAAAATAAAAACGTTTCTCTTCGTAAGTAAGTTTTCTCCTTTACTGACGGGCACTAATATGCAGCACTGATGGGCACTTGTAGGTGGCACTCATAGGTGGCACTAATGGGGGATGCTGATGGGCACTCGTAGGTTGCACTGTTGGGCACTCGTAGGTTGCACTGTTGGGCACTCGTAGGTTGCACTGTTGGGCACTCGTAGGTTGCACTGTTGGGCACTCGTAGGTGGCACTGTTGGGGGGTGCTGATAGGCAGCACTGATGGGCACTCATAGGTGGCAGCACTGATGGGCACTCATAGGTGGCAGCACTGATGGGCACTCATAGGTGGCAGCACTGATGGGCACTCATAGGTGGCAGCACTGATGGGCACTCATAGGTGGCAGCACTGATGGGCACTCATAGGTGGCAGCACTGATGGGCACTCATAGGTGGCAGCACTGATGGGCACTCATAGGTGGCAGCACTGATGGGCACTCATAGGTGGCAGCACTGATGGGCACTCATAGGTGGCAGCACTGATGAGGACTCACTGACAGGCATTACTGATGAGCACTGATTGGCATCCTTGATGTGCACTGTCAGAGCGGCACACCGCACTACCGATCGCTGTGGGGCGGCTTATCCTGCTTGATGTCATATGACTTCCAGTCAGGATAATACAACTACCCTGCAGCCGTCATTCTGCATACGGCGGGTGGGAAGTGGTTAAAGAGGAGCTCCAAAAAAAAATAATTTAAAGTCAGCAGCTACAAATACTGTAGCTGCTGAATTTTAATATATGGACACTTACCTGTCCCAGGATAAAGCGATGTACTCACTTGAGCCGATTCCAAAAATGGAACTTCCGCTTTAAGTACTGGTGACCCCCTGACATGCCCCATTTGGCATGCCATTCACAGTGCGGCTCGCGCATGCTCAGTGCGTGCACAGCCGGGCGCCCAGGTAGTATGCCAGCACCTCGGAGAAGAGGGGGAGAGGGGCGAGGCTACCTGCACTCGCATCGCTGGACTGTGGGACAGGTGAGTGTCTGATTATTAAACTGATTACTACACTTTTTGTAGTTGCTGACTTTTAAAGTGGTGGAACTCGCTTTAAGTAAGGAAAACTGGCAGTGAAACCTTCCGGCTCCGCAGTTGGTTTCCTATGCCACAAATGCGAGCCGTGCTTTGCTATGTGAATGGTTCTGTAGTCTTCTGGGGCCTGTGATGTGTCCCAGAAGGCTGCGGGGGGAAGGAGAGGGGGCTAAACTTCTGCTCAGATCGCTGCAGTGATCTGACCTGAAGTAGGAGGGGGTAAATACTAAAACCAGGTACCTGCTCCCCCCCCCAAAAAAAAGTGCTAAATGTGGCAGTGGAGGGGAGGAGGATGTAAACAAGCAGAACTTCCCCTTTTGGGTGAAATTCCTTTTTAAGAGGCCAAAGCAGCTGCATGTGTACACGCCCTATATACATGCGGGTCAGAAATGCCTTGACCACAGATGATTGACTGTGTACAGTGACAGCTTTCCGGCGGGGGCTTGCTTGGGTTGGTTCAGACTAGGATCCAAACACAGCCAAGCTCATCCACACCGGCGAGTCACTGACCTGGAAACAGTATGCAGGATGGGAGGTTAGGTTTTTAAGACTCACCTGTCTGCATACTGGTTTTGGTTAGTGACTAAATAATCAAGCCATAGGATAAGCTTGACAGCCCATTATCTGCAGCCTAAAGCTGAACTCCAGCCTTTCCTTCAGCCTTACACCTTTTTACAGGCTCCTCTGCTATAATGAAAATGCTTACTCTGATTTCATTGCAAACTTCTCACAGCATGCATTAGAAGCTGCAGCAATTGAAGGTAGAGACAACCTTCATTTCTGGTTGGGGGTCCCCCTGCATCATCTAGCCCTTTACTCACCCTGGCCTGTCCATTTAGTTCACCAAATTTCGGATCTTTCTATCATGGAGGCTCTGCATAATATGTGGGCGTTACCACAGCTTCCGTTTTCAGGAAGCTATTTACAGCATCCTGCCAACCCCTTCCACCAGCCATGATCTCCCTGCATTGCATGGAGAAGTTCAGAGACCCAGAAATGATGTCACTGATTCTGAAATAAGGCATGTAATGAAAATGGCAAGGTTTTCTTTAATAAGTGCATTAGGAAATCGATAAAAGGGGGTGGCATAAGGAAGCAGGGATGGCAAATGTAAGCAGATTAAAGAAGAATTCCAGAAATGTTTAGTTTTACATAGTTACATTGGTCTGGTTTGGACTAATAATTATGCATATACCACGCCTGTGGCAAGGTCCTGTGCCAAGCAGCTGCCCTGCTGCATTGTGAACACAGGAGGTAGTGCTCTGGGCACAGGCACCAGTCAGAGATTGCTTTGCATTTTCTCCAATGAATGCAAAGCAGTCTCTGATTGGATGAGTTGGGAAGCGGAGTGGTGAAGTCCACCTCCACCTCTTCCAGTCCAAGAACATTTTACATTCATTAGGAAAATGTTTTCTGAATGGTGCTTGTGCTCAGTGAAAGACCTCCTATATTCTCAATGCAGTTAGGGCAGCTGCTTGGCACGGGACCCAGAAGCTAGTGGCGATCCCACAGGTATGGTCTATGCATAGTTGCATTGTTCCAAGCTGGACCAACGTAACTATGTAAAAATATCCATACCAGGAATTCATCTTTAAACTTTGAATAAATGTCTACCTCTCTACAAAGACACGTATACCAACAGAGGCTGTCCCAAAAAGTACACCAAAGTGTGGTCTAAATGGTTAGCAGAGCTGTCCATGGCATAATGTTTTTATTTTTGGAGATTGCAGAGGTCCTTCCTCATTAAAATGCTGCATGCAATAGGGAGCAAAGTAGATTTGAATCTTGCTGATTGCTATTGCAAAAGCTAAAAAGGGAACCTCACCTTTTCTGTCTTAAGTGGAGACACATCTTATTTGACTATATTCCTTGGAAGTGTATATAAACAGTACCCTGGCGTGGGTCACCTTTCATTCTACCTGTATGTTGTATGTCAATTGTTTGTATGTGTTTTTAACACCAATAAAAAGATATAAAAAAAAAAAAAAAAAAACTTTGAATAAATGAATTGTAGCTTACATAATTCTGTCCTCTCTCAGATCTGCCCTCTTGCTGACCCCTTTGTGAAGTGACATAAATGAATTTCACTGTAGCATAGTCTTTTGTCAGTGAAGCACAGGGCCACTTACCTCTGTCCTGGTTTGAAACCAGACTGTTAATATTAATGTTTTGGGATAATGGAGGAATTTTCTTTTTGATAAAAGTTAATTCACACAGGAGTCCATGTATCTATACATATATAACATTTGTATTAATCTCTATACACACAGCCTTTGTCCAGATGTTGGTCTACACAGGCAGCAACACAAGCTGTTTTAAATGTTCCGGAGACTAAAGTAACTACACTGAATAATGGACTGCGAGTTGCTTCAGAGGATTCTGGACTATCAACCTGCACTGTAAGTTTTGTTGTATCATGTCACATTTATAAGTTTCTTTTTTGAATTAAAGAGGAACTCCAGTCTGGGCAAAACAAAAATTAGTCTGGGCAAAACAAAAATTAAGTCAGCAGCTACTGTAGCTGCTGACTTTTAATATAAGGACACTTACCTGTCCAGGGATCCAGCAATGTCGGCACCCTAAGCTGATTCTTCAATATGCTTCGGGTGCAGGCACCGGCATCTTCACTAAGGGAAACCAGCAGTGAAGTCTTCAGGCTTCACAGACGGTTTCCTACTGCGCATGCCCGAGTCGCACTGCTCTGTTTAAATAGTTCTGCCGTCTTCTGGGACCTGTGTATGTCCCAGAAGGCAGCGGGGGACATACTCAGCGATCTTACCCAGAAGTGGGAGCAGGTGACTGTCACAACCAGGTACCCACTGCCCCATCCCCTCCAAAAAGTGCCAAATATGGCAGTGGAGGGTGCGAACAACTTTTGGGTGGAGCTCCGCTTTAAGTCCTATGACAAGCTACATAGCATTCACAAACCCAATCATATGTTACAGTTTCTCATTTTAAGCTTGTTTATTCATTTTTAATAGAGTGGGGTAGAGTTGGAACTGTTTTTTTTTTTTGCTAGGTTGTGGTAAATCAGGTTAGGGAGTCTCCAAACAAGACATTCAGATGAGATAGTAGATCCAGATCTTAAGATAATATAATTGGGTGCTTTATTCATTCACTGCAGTGGAGAGACACAACACACACTGATATTCAGCTTGACCAGGCCGAATGAAGAAGGAAGTGTCTCTGACTTAAAAACATCGTTTAACAATATATACTTTATGAATATGCATAAGCACTAGTTTTATAGGTGTGATTGTAGAGTTTCGTCCAATCAGCATTTGGTTTTGGTACGAAAGTTTATTTTGAGCAGCTTTCTGGGTTCTTATCAGTAGTCTGTGTCGTCACATATCCAGTAGTTTCGATTTCCCAGGAATTGAAACAGAAAAAAAAAGAACATCTAGGGAAAGTAAACAAGCCAAGCCATATATATAGTGGCTTGCGAAAGTATTCGGCCCCCTTGAAATTTTCAACCTTTTGCCACATTTCAGGCTTCAAACATAAAGATATAAAATTTTTATTTTTTGTGAAGAATCACCAACAAGTGGGATACAATTGTGAAGTGGAACGAAATCTTTTGGATTTTTGAAACTTTTTTAACTAATAAAAAAATGAAAAGTGGGGTGTGCAAAATTATTCGGCCCCCTTGCGTTAATACTTTGTAGAGCCACCTTTTGCTGCGATTACAGCTGCAAGTCGCTTGGGGTATGTCTCTATCAGTTTTGCACATCGAGAGACTGAAATTCTTGCCCATTCTTCCTTGCAAAACAGCTCGAGCTCAGTGAGGTTGGATGGAGAGCGTTTGTGAACAGCAGTTTTCAGCTCTTTCCACAGATTCTCGATTGGATTCAGGTCTGGACTTTGACTTGGCCATTCTAACACCTGGATACGTTTATTTGTGAACCATTCCTTTGTAGATTTTGCTGTATGTTTGGATCATTGTCTTGTTGGAAGATAAATCTCCGTCCCAGTTTCAGGTCTTTTGCAGACTCCAACAGGTTTTCATCCAGAATGGTCCTGTATTTGGCTGCATCCATCTTCCCCTCAATTTTAACCATCTTCCCTGTCCCTGCTGAAGAAAAGCAGGCCCAAACCATGATGCTGCCACCACCATGTTTGACAGTGGGGATGGTGTGTTGAGTGTGATGAGCTGTGTTGCTTTTACGCCAAACATATCGTTTTGCATTGTGGCCAAAAGGTTCGATTTTGGTTTCATCGGACCAGAGCACCTTCTTCCACATGTTTGGTGTGTCTCCCAGGTGGCTTGTGGCAAACTTTAGACAAGACTTTTTATGGATATCTTTTGAGAAATGGCTTTCTTCTTCCCACTCTTCCATAAAGGCCAGATTTGTGCAGTGTACGACTGATTGTTGTCCTATGGACAGACTCTCCCACCTCAGCTGTAGTTCTCTGCGGTTCATCCAGAGTGATCATGGGCCTCTTGGCTGCATCTCTGATCAGTCTTCTCCTTGTCTGAGCTGAAAGTTTAGAGGGACAGCCAGGTCTTGGTAGATTTGCAGTGGTCTGATACTCCTTCCATTTCAAAATGATCGCTTGCACAGTGCTCCTTGGGATGTTTAAAGCTTGGGAAATCTTTTTGTATCCAAATCCGGCTTTAAACTTCTCCACAACAGTATTACGGGCCTGCCTGGTGTGTTCCTTGGTCTTCATGATGCTCTCTGCGCTTTCAACAGAACCCTGAGACTATCACAGAGCAGGTGCATTTATACAGAGACTTGATTACACACGGGTGGATTCTATTTATCACCATCAGTCATTTAGGACAACATTGGATCATTCAGAGATCCTCGCTGAACTTCTGGAGTGAGTTTTCTGCACTGAAAGTAAAGGGGCCGAATAATTTTGTACGCACCACTTTTCAGTTTTTTAATTGCTAAAAAAGTTTAAAATATCCAATAGATTTCGTTCCACTTCACAATTGTGTCCCACTTGTTGGTGATTCTTCACAAAAAATTAAAATTTTATATCTTTATGTTTAAAGCCTGAAATGTGGCAAAAGGTTGAAAAGTTCAAGGGGGCCGAATACTTTCGCAAGCCACTGTATATATTTATTTATTATACACACACACACACCCCCGATAGGGATTATTGAGACAGGAAGTAAGCGGAAATTGAGTACCTGAGAGTTGTCGCTGAAACAGAAGATGAAAGAGATCTTCCAACACCAAACTACAGCTGGGCTTATCTTAGTTAAAAGAAGAATTGGAGCAACATTTCCAAATTCATTGGACAAAGATTTTGTGCGACTGGTGTTTTACAGTCATCCTAGATCTTAATCACTTTTTTATTGTCTGACAGATATCTATGATTGCCGATTATTGTATTTTTAGGCTTTGTTCACATGGGCAGTGATGCCCATTAGGGTGAATAAGCAGTTTTTGCATTGTCTCAACTTTAAGAGCCCTTGCACACTGGGGCGGGGGGCGGCGTCGGCGGTAAAACGCCGCTATTATTAGCGGCGTTTTACCGTCGGTATGCGGCCGCTAGTGGGGCGGTTTTACCCCCGCTAGCGGCCGAGAAAGGGTTAAATACCACCGCAAAGCGCCTCTGCAGAGGCGCTTTGCCGGCGGTATAGCCGCGCCGTCCCATTGATTTCAATGGGCAGGAGCGGTATACACACCGCTCCTTCACCGCTCCGAAGATGCTGCTGGCAGGACTTTTTTTACCGTCCTGCCAGCGCATCGCTCCAGTGTGCAAGCCCTCGGGGCTTTCACACTGGAATGAAAGCAGCGGCACTTTCGGGGCGGTTTGCAAGCGCTATTATTAGCGCAATAGCGCCTGCAAACCGCCCCAGTGTGCAAGGGCTCTAAGGTGCTGCGTGCTGACAGCCCGTTGAAGGCCATTAGGGAGGCAGCGGATGCACAGGCACAGCCTCTGGTCCCAGTGTGACAGAGTTGGGCATGAGTAGCCATGAATAAATGCTTGGCTTGTGGCAACGCGGTTGTCAAGCATCTTCGTGTTCCAGTGCCTTTTGTATTAAATACAGTGCTTTGATTTATGTGATCTAATTTTGAACATTTATTACGATCCTTTACATTTTTGCCCTTTGAAATTAGGTGGGTCTATGGATTGATGCTGGAAGCAGGTATGAAAATGAGAAGAATAATGGAACCGCACATTTTCTAGAGCACATGGCATTTAAGGTAAGACTTGCAGAACTTGAAGGAAAAGCAACAAACATTCCAAATGTGCGAGATTATACTTAAATAACTTGACTGTTGATATGATGACAGCTATAGAGTACTAAAATTGTATCTCTAGGCAAAGCTTTATTTTAGTTTTGTATAGCATGGAAAAGGATTATACCCTTTGTCAAGTTTTTTTTTTTTTTTTTTTTTTTCAGTCTGTGGGAGATTCATTTGACCTTTCCCCCATTTGTCATGGTGACCATTAGGGAATATACAAAATGTCACAGTTGTCCCCAGAACAAGAGGTAAACCTTCCAATGGTCACAACTAGGGACTACTGTCACAGTCTGGAGTCAAGCTGGGAGGCCAGTAGCTATAGCAGTGGAGCAGCACCCACTGACAAGTGGGACAGGTGTACAAGCAGGTCACCCTGGCTGATGACACAGGTTTATTAGAGGTGTGGGGTCTAAGTACTAACCAGGTCAATAACTTAAAGTGTATGTAAACCCAATGTCATCCTTTCTAAACTACTGCCATAGGGGTTATCTATAAGGATATACATGTGAAGTAATCGGTGCAATATTATACAATCTAATATATCCTATATAACTATTGCACCCATGTATTAATTTGTCTAATCCCTATAGTTCTTAACCTGTATGAGTCTGATAAGCACAATGATATAACAAACACCTCTGCTTAGTAAACAAGTTACATTTATTTCCCAATAAAAATAGGAATGTACTAAAACAGCAGAATTAGGAAAACTAACATAAAGGTACTACAAGAAATTGCAATATTACAAGGCCTACAATCATAACACAATACAAGATTGATACTTAGCACATCCTCTTCGGCTGGTTCTCAGGTCTTAAAGAGACTGTTTCTCTGGCAAACATTTCTTTTTAACAAACATACCTCATCCAGACCCCCCCCCCCCCCCCCCTTTTGCCTGCCCAACTTTGCCTTTGGACGAATCAGTGTCTCTGGGGCGTTCCTTCAACAGGCCGTCATATGGACCGTCTTGCTCTACCTGGCCTCTGGGGGGCAGTGTTAGTCCATGGATTGCCATCATCCGACCGATGTCAAATTCCACAAATACCCGGGCCCTTTATTTTCTGTATCTCACCTCATCCATCATCCCTGTCAGTTTAGTTGTCTTTGAAACCTGGGTGTATGGTAGCTAATCAGGAAATTCCCATAGATCAGAGCAAGCATTGTCATGCGCAATGGAAGCTTAACAGGTTACATTCCCACCTGGGTGGCAGCATCCTGTCCTCCCGGGAGTGTAAAAGCTTCATTCCTTCAAAGTATAGCTTCTCTTGGAAGTAAAGAAATATGTGTACAACATCCAGAAATATGATATTCATGTTAAGTTCCAACAACATGCCTCCTGCATGTATCTTTACCTGTCAAATGTCTCCCCTCTGTCTGTTATGAGAGCCGAAAAACTGCATATTTTGTGGGTGAGTCTGTTGTCTGGAGCTCAGTGGGTGGAGTCGTGATGTCAGCAGACTCCCCGCCCACCTCTACACTCCCCTTGTCAATATGCATTTTCTCCTGTGTATTTCTTACACTGAACTTCTGCTATGATCTCTAACATCCAGTGAAAAGACAGGAAAGTGACCACATGACTTCAGCATGCCAAATAATGCTGAGGTGTGGAACAGCCAATCCTTGCAGAGCTGCTGAAGAAAGGAGTGGGGGTGGGAATTAAAAAAAATAATGCATGTCTCTTAGGCTAGTGCACAAGATGTAAATCACCTGTCACTCACAGCAAGGGGAAGGATTTGACAACGTTTTTCTCTGTTTGTCAAGTTTTATCTCACTGAACAATAAAGGATTGCTCAGAGCTGGATTAACTCTTTGTGGCAAGACTGGGCTCAAATGATAGGAAATCTTACACTCTACATCAGGGATATGCAATTAGCGGACCTCCAGCTGTTTCAGAACTGCAAGTCCCATGAGGCATAGCAAGACTCTGACAGACAGATGTAGTTTTGCAACAGCTGGAGGTCCGCTAATTGCATATCCCTGCTCTACATTATGACATTAAAAAAAAAATTGGGTTTACATCCACTTTAAGTAGAAGCGAGGTCGAGGCACAAGCCAAAGGTCGGTAATGGTAGTGAAGATACGGACGGCAGCAGGAGAGACAAAGCAAGATATTGGCTGGAGGGAGCACAATAATGTGCAGACAGGAAGTGCAGAGACATGGCTTAAATCAGGAAGTTAATGGGAGGAGCAAAGAGTTCAAGGCAGGATCATTCAAGGAATTGTCCAGCATTCCAGGTGGCTCAGCGAGCAGAGTCATGGCCAGATACAGCAAAGGTCCCAGTTTCAAGTCCAGGCCCTGTCAACTACTGTCTAAGGCTCTGTTGACACAGCCAGGACTGTGAGACCCCCATGTCTCATGACATGTGAAATCCCTGTTAGTCAATGAAAGCTGTCTTAACTAGCACTACTGAAGTCGCTCCGACTTTAGAAAAGGATCCTGTACTACTTCAAGTCGACTTCTATCCGACTTGTGCCCATAGACTTTAATGGAAGTCCCCTCCAAGTCGGATCCTCATCTATATTGATGTGATTTGGATCTGACGTTGCAGGAAGATTACCCAGGCATTCCCTGCAGTGTAGCCCCTCCCTCGCATCAAAGTAGTACTCAAGTGGCAAAGTCGCAGCGTAAGTCTCATGACTTTCAGGTCACAGTAGTGTGAACCAAGCCTAAGAGAGATTTTCTCTAAATTCGTGTTGTGTCTGTAGAACAGGATAGAACAGGAGTAAAGAGAAATCTCCCCAGTGATACACACAACAGAAAATAAACTGGCAGGGGGTTGTAAACCCCCCCCCCCCTACTATATCCAAAACAAAAAAATACTTTTGGCAATACATGGTCTTCAGATATATCTTCTTTGAATAAAAAAGTAAAAGCTGAAAATGTGCAATGGCTAGGAGACCTTCAAGCCTTACATGTGACATTTAAAGTAGTTGTGAAGCCACTATATCTAAAACATCCCATCCCCTCTGTTAGCAGCTAACGTTATGTGTTCCAGTGTCTGTGCTGAAAAAAAAAAGCAGATTTATACCTTACATCAGAGCGTCTCCCAGCGCTCACGTGACTCCTTGGCTCTCTCCTCCCTCTCTTCTTCTTTTTTTTTTTTTTTTTTTTCAGCACAGACACTAGGACACACAACGTCCGCTAAGGCTACTTTCACACTGAAAGTGCCGGCCGTTGGCACTAAAGCACCGCACGTTTAAGCTGCTCTTTTTGGCCGCTAGCTGAGGGTTAAAACTCCTGTTTTGCTTCGCTTCATTCATTCCAATGGGCAGGGCGTTTTGGGAGTGCTAAATACAGGGCTCCCAACTAACTTCAAAGATGCTGCTTGCAGGACTTTTTGGTATGTCCCACAAACGCACTGCCCCAGTGTGAAAAGTCACACTGCAATGAATGGGGGGCAGTTTTCAGGTGCTTTGCAGAGGCTATTTCTAGCGCTAAAGCACCTGAAAACCACCCCAGTGTTAAAGGGGTCTTACAGAGGGGATGGGATGTGTATAATTCTGATATTGGATCAGCAGGAAAATGGTGGGGAGCAGAGTGGCGCTGACAGGTGGGGGGTGGGGGAGGACTGAGGAGAGCTGCGGATAATGGAGGCACGTAAACTGACCACGGTGTCAGGGCTCAGCAGCCATGATCAACCTTGGTTAGTTTACAGGGGGGAGGGCAGAACCAGGCAGGGTCAGCCAGGTATTTTAGATTAAACACGGGCCAAATTACACAGCACAATCGCTGTGCTATTATACATGCTTTAGTGAAATGGGATCACATTTTTTTTGGGGGTTACCAACACTTTAAATCTTTGAACTAGTTAACTGGAGCCATTGATATTAAATTACTATTTTTTTTCTGGATGCTTTGTGGAGTAACAGTGTACAGCTGTATTTCAGGATTCTCTCTCGCTTTTCATTGCTATGAATATGTCAATAGCACAAATAGTAATTTTCTTCTTTGACATCCCCCATCCACTGGCCCATCAGCCCTCCTCTATGCATGTTGTTTAAAGGTATTAGCCAGATGATCTGTCAAACAGTAATGTGCAACTTGAAGCTTGCTGTATGAACACAAGATCAGTTCACAATATCAAAGGGGTATGCAACAAGCAGGAGACACAGTTTAACAGGCAGTGAAACTCTTGTAGTACAAGGGCTGGCTAGTTCACATAAAGGCCACTAGGTAACAAAACAGTACAGAAAAACAGTATATAGTAAGAAAACGGAGTATGAGAAGAAATCCCTAGAAATAGTACAAAAATGGTCCCTGCAAGCGTGTGTTTGCGTGGTGGGGGAAGAGGGTCGGTGCAACCTCTCTCCCAAGGAGGTTGGTTTATAGCTGGAAGCCAAGGGAGTCTGTCAACCAAAGGGACCTCCAGAGGTAAGGTGCCTCTGGTCTGGATGTCCAGGTAGCGGAAAAAGTCCTAGGGATAATTGTACAATGAGGCTGTTGAAGATACAGGGCCACCCCACTGAAAAGGTAGTATTTCAGGGCCATCTAGCACAGTGCTCAGCACAGTGACAAGGACTTAAGATGAAGCTGCATGGTCTTGTGCTGTCAACCTCTGGCTGTCTGGTGACCCTCCACCTGGTGACCGTTATAGTGCCCAATCCCTGCTGTCCTGCCAGGCATGGTCTCCCTGATCCCCTGGGAACAGGAAATGGCTGAATTTATATGCCCCTGGGGATTGTGGGAGCCCACTGGATCATGGGAAAATGAAATAAAGGGGCCTGCACCCACTGCTGGACAAGGTGGATAAGGAGCTCCATTACTTGCATGGTAGGCTATGTCTCATGTTCTGTTTGGGTAACCATGTTAAAGTCTACTCTAAATGCAAGGTTTTTATGCAGTTGCCTCGTTTTTCTGATGAAGAAAGAAACGGTGTAAATACCATGATAAAAAATTAATTAAGTTTAGACTGTATTAATGTTTTGACTGTATTGTTAGCTCCAGTGGTCATGATGCTTTACAGTATGTCATGTATTTTTATTGTAAAAGAGTTATTTATTGACTTGTTATTCTAATGACTTCCTAATTTTGCACTCATTATCGTAGGGAACAAAGAAGCGTTCCCAGCTAGACCTGGAGCTTGAAATTGAAAACATGGGTGCTCACTTGAATGCATATACATCACGAGAACAGACAGTATATTATGCAAAGGCTTTTTCCAAAGATCTGCCTAGAGGTATGTGACAAGCAAGGATTACAACTGTTTTGTAAGTAAAAGCCTGTAATAGTCTCTGCTTTTGGACCATATTTGTTTTCAGTCAAAATGGCTTTAGACCCACTGCTCCCCTGCTGCTAAGTTTACCCACCTTTCCCAGGAGAAAAATACATGTATACGCTTTTTAAGAAAATCCTAGTCAAAGCTTAATTAGGACTGAGGACTATCCACTTTCCCTTTGTCCCCATGTGATAGCACTGGTTTCTGAATAGCCAAGTGATAAGAACTAGTTCTGTCACATGTTCCCTATACCTGGGTATTTTCTCTTATTTCCAGTAGAGGGGAGGCATAGATAATTTAAGTACATTTAGGGGGCACGATTAAGGTTAGCACAAAAACAAAATATTTGCGGTTTCATAATTTTAAATTGAAAGTACTGGTTATTGATGCGTACATTTTGCAAATATGTATGGAAGCCATGCTGCCTTATTAGGTTCCTTTGAAATGTGGTCCCTAACTATAATCTAACCAAGTTCCCATCTTGGTGTATGTATTAGATTATCTATCTATCTTTACCAGAGGGCAGTTGTGTCTGGGGGTACAGAGACACACAGGGCACCCAGCACAGCACAATGGCAATCTGAAGACCTGTAGTGTGTCTCTGCACCAAATTCAAATGTTTTTGCTGACTTAACTGGTAAGTGTCCTGGGAATTTTTGTATTCTATTCTGTAAAAAGCCCTATTCACGTGCACTTTACTTTACAAAGTTAGTAATGAGTTGATTGGAGCGTTTGTTTTTTTTGGCATTGAGTTTACCCCGTTGCTTTGAGTTGCATAGGTTTGCTGTAAAGCAAATCTGTAGCCAGGCTACAGAGGGTTGTAGCCTCTGTAGCTACTGTGAAGAAATTCATCCTTTATGTTCACAGCAAAAAAAGACTAAAGTCCTTGTCTTCCTCCGCCCTGCTCCCCCCTCCCCCCCAGAGCAACTACTTTGGCTGGAAGGGAGGGCTGAGCTGTATTGGACGTGAGTATTTCTGCCGTGAATTCTAAGAATGAGTTGCTCCAATGTACCTGCAGCTAGAGAGGACAGTAAGGGTTGGTTTTAAAAATGACTTTCCTGCTTATTAACCTCTTGGCACTGACTTCACACAAATATGCCGCCTCTCAGTGGGTGGGTCTTGGCGCCAAGCGGCTGCAACTAATACTTACCACATTGCAAACACAGCTGTGCCGAGAACGTGCACCCTGCACGCTCCTAGGACAGTTAACAGCAGCTAACAGCTCCTGATCGCTGCTTGCGATTACGAGCTTTCCGATCATGTGACAGTCAATCACAGCGGTCCATTGATTATGAACCCCACCCCGCCTTCTGAAACCCCTACAGGCTGACGTCGCACAAAAATGCCGCCTCTCAGCGGGTGGGTCTTGGCGCTGAACGGCTGCAAGTATACGTACCACATTGCAAATACAGCTGTGCCAAGAACGCACGCGCTGCACGCTCCTAGGATAGGTAACAACGGCTAACAGAAAGCTCCCGAGATGGGAGGCTCTAGAGCCAAGGGGTTAAGAATATTTAAAAATAAATGTGCATAGCCTAGCTATAGTTACATGTGCATTTACTATTTTTCTGTACTTTTTGGTCATATTATGTGATGTACATAATGCTATTAGTCTTGGAATGAAAACTCAACTTTTTTTAACTCACCTTGTGCATAGTGGTTAACAGTGTAGTTAATCCTAATTATTTTACAGCTGTAGAGATTCTAGCAGACATCATTCAAAACAGCACTCTAGGAGAAGCAGAGATTGAACGAGAAAGAGGCGTTATTCTGAGGGAGATGCAGGAAGTGGAGACAAATCTACAGGAAGTAGTCTTTGATTATCTTCATGCTACTGCCTACCATTGTACAGCACTTGGAAGAACTATCCTGGGGCCTACGGAAAACATCAAGTAGGTTTATTGATAAGTCAGTAATCTACAAACTTCTTGCCATTGTATTGATTGCCAAACGATTTTTCATCACTTTACAGAATATATTTAGACTAATGTGTTCAATAAGTAATCTTTTCATACATATTTGTTCCAGATCCATAAACCGTAATGATTTGGTGGAGTACATCACAACACATTATAAAGGACCTAGAATAGTCCTGGCTGCAGCTGGTGGTAAGTATAACTTTTGAGTTGTCTGTCAAAGGTCTATAATAAATAGCTGGAAATTGTTAAAATTAAGTCTCCTATTTATGTTTGCATGCAATGACATGTTGGTGTTCCATTCTGCTAAATCCCCAGTGTAGGCAACAACAGGCTCTTTACACTTTTAGGACTGCTTAGTGGATTGGTAATCACTTAGTTGCAGAAGTTCAGTTGACTGTTAAATCTGGTTCGTCCTCGGTGTCATCAGATTTCCAGCAGATGTGATTGTAGCTGAAAGCCTGAAGTAGTTGTAGTTAAGACAGAAGGTGAGCCGATCTGCAAGTTGTTAAAAAAAAAGTATCGGTACCAGCGAGTACTGGGGGGGGGGGGCTTTGCATTGGATGTTTACCTAATGCAAGCCACTTTAACACATGTGCGTTACTGCACACTATTGGGAGCAAGCCCTACATCACAGCTCTTAGTGTAGGTGAAACGCTTGCTCTGCAGTGGGTTTAATCCTGAACTGGAAATTCTCTTTAAGGCCTCGGACAAGTAGATCTATTAAATTTTTGTTACACTTCATAGACCAGTGTTATTAAATGACTCTAAACTTTTTTTTTTTTTATCATTATTATTAAAGGTGTGTCGCATGATCAGTTGCGTGATCTGGCAGAGTATCATTTTGGTAATTTGCCGTCAATATACAAAGGGGAAACCCTGCTTCCATGCACTTTCACGGGCAGTGAGGTAAAGATCCGTTTTATAATCTTTAAGACATGTCTTCATTGCATAAGGGTATTTTCAGTTTGCACTTTAGGTACTATACCATAACTGCACTATAATTTTAAGTGGTTTAGTAACTGTTACAGAATATATTTCACTTATAATATATTTTATATATGGACTGTTTACAGTTTACCATTTTAGTGGATCATGCACATGGAGCATGCACAAAAATGTACTTTTTAAAATATCAAACAAATTGGAATGCCTTGTTCCTTACAGTAAATATTAAGATTGAAGCTTTTTTACCACAATGCATTCTCTGTGCAGCTTCCCCATCACACACTCCTTATATTTATTTACCTGAGCCCAATCTCAATCCAGCTATGTGCACAAGAGCAGCAGCTCTTTCCCTCCTCATTGGCTCAGAGACACCATCATTGGTGCTGCTGTCAAGCACAGTCAGTGATAAGGGAGCAGTGGCGAGGCTATGCCCCCCGTGTGTGTGTCAATGAGCACACAAAGCCAGCTCAGGAGCAAGCCTGCACGAGTGCTCCCATAGAAAGCGTCTCGCTATGGGGCACTCGGCAGAGGGAAGGAGCCAGGAGCTCCTGGGGCGTATCCGAGATGAGGATCAGGGCCGCTCTGTGCAGAAACATTGCACAGAGCAAGTAAGTATGACTTGTTTGTAAATGTTCAATTTAAAGAAAAAATTACAATCACTTTAATGATTCTAAATAGCCACTGCTAACACATAACAGACATGTTAGTGCCTGTATGTAGGCTTAGCTATTTAGCGCATGGTTACCCTGAATCCTGGCAATGCTATGGTATGCAAATATCTGTCTGTCTTCCTAGCTGAAATCTTGTCTTCACTTGCGCACCAGATTATCCTTGAATTGGGGCATATGGCCATTTTATAGCCAAATTTAGCTGGCATGTAGGTACCATGAGGTCACAAAGCCTTGTGCTTATCCCCTGCTGTTACTAAACAAAACAATGGTGAAAAAATTCAACAGATGAGCGGTTGAACATTGCACTCTGTTCCAGAATTATGTGAAGATTTGTGTTAGGCTTTTAATACCTTGTGCACAGTTCTCTAAAGTAGGTTGATGTTGCCCGAAGCTGCCGAAAATCTGATGTTTTGGTGGTTTCGAATGCCTATAGGAACTGCCATTAGAATGTGTAATACTGTACATGAAAGTTGCATATATGACAGAGCTAAAGAATGTACTAAAAGCAGATTGGTTGTGTGAAAAAATATACTCCACTGATAAAAGTTCGTCTGATGTGTGATTTTATTCAGATGTTAATTTTCCTTTTAACAAGAGTTTTTATTTTTGGCTAATTGTTTAGATCCGTGTTCATGATGATAAAATGCCATTAGCCCACATTGCCATTTCAGTTGAAGCTGTTGGTTGGTCTCATCCTGACACTATTCCGCTTATGGTGGCAAACACATTGATAGGCAACTGGGATCGGTCCTTTGGAGGTGGTGTGGTATGGAATTGTTTTTATTGTATTTTAATTGCTATAATACTGTATATGTTTAGTCAGTATACATATACAGTACACAGAGCTCTGTATATGTATACTAACTAAACATGAGGCTTGTATATGAAAAGTGTGCTTATAAGTAAATCTATTGCCATTGATACCAACCAACTTATTTTAACCAAAAAGCAATAGAAATAACAGTCAGCAAAAGAACAAGAGAAACATTGCAAGCACCTCCCTCAACTAAGAATAAGTGAATAAAGATGAGTGAATCACAATTAAGTCCATATGATAATGTTAAGCAAGCTCCTATCCAATCCCTGGAAGCCGATGGATCAGCTGGTAACTATAATAGGGTTAAAATGCTGATCTGTTCCAGTCTAAGCCACTTGTATGAGAACCTAAAGGTACAACCTGGCAGTCTGTGTGAAGATGAACTGCTGCGCTGTAGCCTCCCTCTTGCATCGCCACCTAATTCAACAGTTTGGCAGACTCTCTACTAAAGTCAATGGAGTTCAAGCTGTACATACATGAGGTGCTCAGTGGAGGATAGTAAGGATTTTGGGAGTAGGTGAGGTGCTCAGTGGAGGACACTACACTTAAACTCCATTAACTTCAGTGCAGAGCCCGCCAACCTGTTGAATTAGGTGGAGATGCAACATTAGGAAGATATTGGCAATAACCCTCCTTCGGGTTCTCATACAAGTGACTTAGACTGAAACAGATCGTGTTTTGACCTCATGATAGTTACCAGCTGATCCACTGACGGCTTTGCAAATCAGGTGTGGCCTTGCTCAACATTATCATATGGACCTGAGTGTGATTCACTAATCTATATTTACTCTTTGGGTGAGTGAGGTGCATGCACCGTTTCTCTTGTTCTTTTGCTAGCTGTATACCAGGCCTCTACTGGGTTTCTTTCAGCTGCATTTATCTCTAACCCAGTTCTGTGTTCCATGGGTTTGAGTTGTGGCACTGGGACCATTTTTTATTTTGTTTTTTTCTACCTCAGAAATAAGTCAGTTGCTGGCTAAAAGCAACAAGAACTTTTCTGTTAAAAGCGAGAACTTTTTCTCATTCTCCATGCTGCTACACAAAGAAAAACAATAATAGCAGAGACCACTATTATCTAGCATTTTCATTGTCAGAAAGTGGGTTGTAGTGAAGATTATCTCCAGGTTTACTGTCACTTTTAACTAGTTTGTTTGGAGCAAGCTGACCCCACAGACTATTTCCTACACATGTGTGCCCGCTGGATGCGCTGCATAAATGGTATGTAGCCTCAGCTACATACAGTATTACAGCCTTGCGTTCCAGGAGTGAGACGAAGATCTTCTCGTCTCACCCCAGCAGCAAAGTAGGGTAAGGCTGAGCGGCGTTCAGCAATACTTGGGCTGCTATGAATGATTTCAAAGCTTCTTCTTATTGGTCAAGGCAGATCGGCGTCATGAACTTTGTAATCGTAAAAGAGCGCAACTCGGCCTGACTCTTTTTTTTTGTTCTGGGTGTGAGACCAGAATTTTTTGTCTCACTGCCAGATCACAAGGCTGTAAAAGGTATGTAGCTGAGGTTTATACAGCACCCCCAGCGGGCGCACTTGTTGGTGTAGGAAATGGTTATTTGGTCCAGCTTGGCCACAGTAATAGAGACAGTAAAGCTGGAGATCTGCTTTAAAGCTTTTGTTCTAAAAGGGCAATTCACACTTTCTGAGCATGCAGGTGGAAACATTAAATTTCTACAAATCTAGGTCAGTCCATAACCCTTCATTTCATCTTTTTTGAGCCATTAGTTGGAGGATCATCAGGGTGTTGAAATATCCAAACGCAGGTTTCACTTGCCTAGACTTTAAAGTGGTTCTACACATTGACACCTAATCTGAAACCCCTGATTCTAAATTCATGGATAAGAAGTGGTGTAAATACAGGGGTGTACTTTCTTCCTCATGACAAATCTGCACTTTTGTTTATGTAGAATTTGAGAAGAAGTACACAATGTCAATTTTAGATGTCACGTTTATCACCTATTATCTGTAAGCACCGTCAACAGATTCAATGGGGATTTGTGTACTTTTATAGGTATCCGTCTATATCAGGTTTTCTTTTTTACCTTCGCAGAATTTATCAAGTAAACTTGCACAGATCACCTGTCATGGAAACTTGTGTCACAGTTTCCAGTCATTCAATACCTGTTACACAGACACCGGCCTCTGGGGCCTATACATGGTGTGTGAACCAAACACAGTAGAAGACATGATGCATTTTGTGCAAAGAGAATGGTAAGCGAGCAATGTTCAAAACATGTGTATTATTAAAAGCATCTTTGTCTTAACATTCAAAGAAAAGGTGTTTTTTTAGGGGAGGAGGGGGGCAAAAACATAGTAGTTCATATTTTACACAGCATGAAACCAAAATATCCTCATCACTTAAAGAGCCAGGGTTGATGACTCTTAGTAGTCAGGGATTTGCTTGGAACGCTGTCTCAAGCTGTGACTCATTCTGCTTATATCATGTGCCATTTTAGATAAACCACTTCAGAAGAAAAACTTTATTTTCACTTTTTACCAAAAAAAATAAAAATTCACATATTTTTGCAGGAAAATAATAAGCATTTATTTTTTTTCAACAGGAGCCTGCAAACCATTTCACCCAGTGGATCGTGGGTGCAATATCAGGCTCCTGCAAATGCTTCCTCCAGGTCTGTGCCCGTACCTCTGTATGGGCTTTCAGGTAGAGGGGTGGAAGAAGTGTCAGTGGACTTTGAGTGCGCACTTGTGTTCCATTGATAACTACCGTGGCATGCGGGATATGTAACTTCTTTATTCACAGATCTCTGTGGAGGTGAAAGGTAGGGGGTACTTGGCAACATGTTGCACTCTAAATACAGGTGTAAAATGTTGCTAAAGGTGTAATTGGCATTAATGCTACCAAATAAGTAATGTGCGCACAACATATAGTCATTAACCACTTGCGGACCACCCGCAATGTTCTGCAGATGGGCAAAGCGATGACTCAAAACATCGCTGCCAATTTCTGTGTTTAAGGTGCTGGCACGAACTGTGATTGTACATGAACTGTGATTGTCAGCAAGTCCCGGCCGATGATTCACGGCCAAGACATGCTGATTGGCTGTATACAATCACAGCCCAGAGCTCTGTGTTGGCAATTAACACAGAGCTCTGTAGAGGGAACAATTTCTCTGTTTCTCATCTGGGCAGGAATGGGAAAGTAAGAGCTCTATTCGTAGAAGCAGCACACTTTACACATTCTACACATAGTTAGGCACACATTTAACCCCTTGATCGACCCTAGATGTTAACCCCTTCCCTGCTAGTGTCATTAGTACAGTGACAGTGTATATTATTAGCACTGATCAACGTTTTCATGTCACTAGTAGTTAGTTCCCCCAGTGTCAGATTAACCACCAAACTATTGCAGTCCCTTTTATAAGACGTTGATCACCACCATTAGTAGTATAACAAATAAATAAAAATTCCAGTGTATATAACATAAATTGTAGGCGCCATAACTGTCACACAAACCAAGCAATATACACTTACTGGCATTTATTTTTATCAAAGACCTGTAGCAAAATAAATTTTGGCCCAAATATATTAAGAAATTAGATTTTTTTTTTTTCTTTTCTTATGGATGTGTTTTGTAACAAAGTAAGATAATAATATTATTATTATTATAATAATTTTTTTTTCAACATTTTCGGTTGTTTTTCATTTATATCGCAAAAAAACTAAAAGCCAACGGTGATCATTAACACCAAAAGAAAGCTCTATTTGTGTGGAAAAAAAATATATATAAATTTAATTTGGTTACAGTATTGACCACGCAATTACCAGTTAAAGTAGCACAGTGCCAAATAGCAAAATAATGGCCTGATCATGAAGGGGGTTATTATTATTATTATTATTATTATTATTATTATTATTATTATTATTATTATTATTATTATTTTTATTTATTTTTTTTTCCTTAAGTTTTTTATTGTTAAAAAATATGGCACTATAACAATAACAATCCAATAATACTCTGCTAAGAACTAACACCAAGAATATAATTTTCAGTATATCAGCATACTCGGATAATGCAACAACTATCCTCATGTAATTAAACAATTGTATTATGACTCAATGTTTACTATCATATTTGTGGCCATACCGTCCAACAAATTAGTAGTATATAAACATAAAAAAATATATAGTAAAACAAAAAAAAAAGGGAGGGGGGAGAGCAAAGGTCATCCAATAAGATAGGAAACAGTGTGACCAAGCTTCCAAATTTATACACGGGCACATTGATGTCTGGTGACTCGGGGTGTCTGGCCAAGAGTGTTGAGATCATAAAAGACAGAGGTGTATGGGATTCGTGTATAGTTGGTATTACTGCTGATTTTCCAATATCTTGGGATTAGGGCTCTGCCTGCCACCAGCAAAAATCTAAATATTTCCTTTTTGATGGTTTTAATTGAACCCGGGATCAAAGAAAAAAGAGCAACCTCTGCGGTTTCTGGCCAAATCTTACCTGTAATCAAGTGGCTAAGACGAAATATAGTTGACCAGTTTGTTTTTTTTTACCTGACAGGAGCACCACATGTGTAGATGTGTACCACCGGGCTCACTGCATCTCCAACATTTGTCTGGTATAGCTGTGTTAATTTTATTTAATAAGGCCGGACAGCGATACCATCTGGTTATAAGTTTGTAATTTTTGCTCCTGCGAATGGGATGCTAGTGTTGATTTAAATGTAAGACAGAAAGCTTTATCCCATTCCTCAGATGCTAAGTCGTTGCCTAGTTCTCGCTCCCAGTCTCAAGTGTAATAAGGGCGGTGGGGGAATGCAAGTGACAGAAGGATTCCATATATTTTTAGAAGGAGCATGTGGGCATCTTTGGTTAGAGAGACACAGCTCCTCAAACATAGTCAGATGTGCCCAATCCATCAAAAAAATGGTGTAGTTGGAAATATTGAAGCCAGTCTCCTCGGCCCACACAGGAGTGGGATGTGAGCTCATTCAGGGGTTTCAAACCCCTCAGATTGAGCGAGTGTCAGATAGGAGATGGATGTGGTGGTTGCCAGCACAGTACACCCTTGTTTGACAACCAATTGACCACGCAATTACCAGTTAAAGTAGCACAGTGCCGAATAGCAAAATAATGGCATGGTCATGAAGGGGGTAAAATTAAGCTTAAGGGGAGTTTAAGTAGTTTAAGCTGACGTATAGGTATGGCAGTTTTTACATAGTTACAAGTCTGTATGGACCATACCTATGGGACCCACTTTGAAGCTGGAAATCACTGTAGTAGGTACCGCTGCTGACGGACGTCCCATTCTCCACCTCATCCAATCAAAGAACACCCTTTGCTTCTATTGAGAAAATGCAAAGGTTTCTCTAAATGGCGCTCTTACCAAGTGGGTGAACTCTTTCATTCAGTAGGTAGCAGGGCAACCACTCGGCATGGGACCTGGAAGGTAACGGCAGTTGGCAGGGGGATCCCAAAGCTGTATGGCACATACATAGTTGCGTGGTCCAAGCTGGAACAAATGTAACAATCTGAAAATTTCCATACCTAAACTTCAATATTAGTTTGTTGTAAATGATCAGGTAATGCAGGACTTGCATGTGCGCTTTCAACACACAATCACCTCTATAATGTATGCTTTTTGTGTTAGGAAAAGGCTTTGCACAAGTGTTACAGAAGGTGAAGTCGCACGTGCCAAGAACTTGTTGAAAACCAACATGTTGCTTCAGCTAGATGGTATGTATCTTGCCTTATGTACTAATAAGACTTCCAGCTGACTATCACAAGGTTCATGTAAACATTGATGGCATTTTTTCATAAATGTAGAAAGGCTTAAGTTAAATGATCAGAATAGTAAGTAATGAAGTCTACTTTAGAGGGGAATTTACAAAACATCTGACATTATAGTACAGGATTTTAAAATATTTAATACTCTACCTTTTTTTTTTTTTACATTCAGGTTTTTGAATGGCACTGGTAGCTGTTAGATGGAAGGTAACTTTTTATTATTTTGTCTCTGATCTGATTCAATGTTTTTTGTTTTTAAAGGTTCCACTCCTATCTGCGAGGATATAGGCAGGCAGATGTTGTGTTATAACCGAAGACTACCGTTACCTGAACTGGAAGCAAGGATAGATGTAAGTCTATGACTGCACCTTGGGACTAGCAGTACCTCAGTTAATATTTAAAAGCAGAACTCCAGTCAAAAATAAGATGATAAAAAATGAACCATTAAAAATTAAAATAACAAAACCAGCTTCTGATGCAGTATTCAGCTTTAACCAAGAGCTCTTCCCCGTAGTACTTTTTTCTGCCACCAAATGTCCTCAGTCTGATTGCCGGCATCATGCAACCCACTTCCTCTGAGCCCAGGTCATTATGTGCCCTCTCCCAGCCTGTGACTGGACAGTGAAAGGAAAAGGAGCACAGTGAGTTTATCTCTCTGTCACTCTGTTTTCTTTTCCTCTCAACAGGCTTCATGTGAACACACAAACTGATTGACCCCTTGTGCTGCTTCTTCCTTGCAAATTTCAGCCCTCCCTGCTATACAGGGACTGCAAGAGGTTGTTACCAGGTTAAATTCAAATACTTGCGCAGCTCGCATTTAAAAGAAAATACTTTTAATGATGTTTTAAAGTAGGTTTAGCTGAACTTCTGTCTAATGCTAAATCTACTCTAAGCCTAATCTATCTAGCCCTGTAAAGCAAAAATCATTATACTTACATTTTCTGAAGCTGATCGATTCCGATCTCCAGCAGTGGATGCTGTGTGCAGGAGAAAACTGACAATGGCTGGGAAGTGACGTCACCTATAGACTTACTATGAGGCTTCCATTGTCGGCTGCCTCTCCTGCACCCGCTTACACACTGAAGCCACCGCTGACGACACCGCATGGGACCGGACCAGAGCCACTGCAGAATAGGTAAGTATAGCAATCCTCTTCTTTACAGAACTGGATAGATTAGGTTTAGAATGTGGCTGAGAGTAGGTTTAGAGTTAGGTTTTGGCTGAACTTCTACTTTACTGATTACAGAGCTTCCCTAATTTTAAATTTTTATATCTGCCTAGAGTTTAGCTTTAAAGCTTGCAGATATATTGACATGTACAGTACATACAGATAGTGCACAGGTATATCATGTAGCACTTTTCTTTTTGGCTTATTAACACTAAACACACACACACACACACACACACACACACTTACACTTGTTTCTTTTTCAAACAACTATTAGTAGTAAAAATACCTGGGTCACAAGAATAGTAGATGATCTTAGACAGTTGGGTTATACTGCTACCTTCAAGAGGTTGACACACTGACAAACAACCATGTTAAGCCAGCCCTCTTTATAACTTCCAACTGCTATGCCTCCATTTTTTGCTAGTGTCTTAGGAGATTGGACACTTTTTTTTCCCTCAGCTCTGCTGGAAAGAAGTCTTTAACTAAATTAAATTTACTTTTTTCACATGTTTTTCTATTATTCTACTTTTAAACATACCACATTCTCTGCAGCTGATTCTTATCAATAAAGATGTCGAATATGCAGCTTTAGCATACATCTGCAGGGCCGGTGTTAGAGTATGCTGCGCCCTAGGCAAGACCAGCTACTTGGCTTTGTGCAGTGTCATTAACTGCTTCCGGACCAGCCGCCGCAGTTATACTGCGGCAGGTTGGCTCCCCTGTGTAAAACCACGTAGCTGTACGTTGGCTCGCGGGGTCCGGATAGCAGGCGCGCGCGTGCCCGCCCATGCTCGTGGGCCGCACCAAACTCCTTGCTGTCTGGGCCCCCCTATCAGTGGCCCTGCTGGAAGCCTGGGGGACGAGGAGGAGGAGGAGGAGGAGGAAGAAGAAGAGGTGAGGCAAGGGTCAGCTGTGCCCCTAGGCGATGGTGCGCCCTAGACGGCTGCCTAGTTCGCCTAGCAGAAGCACTGGCCCTGGTTATCCTATTCGTCCTATTTCTATAAGGTCATCCTCTTTAGCAGCTTCTGTAGCCATGTTGTCTGGGCCTAAGATCTGTTCTGCATCTACAAAGCCACTCATATCCATTGTTGAATTTGTGTCAGCCTGTGCACAATTTATGGAGCAATTTGCTTGCAGAAGCACTCCAAAAGCGCTCTGGTACCTTCTACTACAGAAATGTTTTCTAACCTTCCTGGCCTGAGTGCCTGAGACCCTATCAACATCCAGATTTAGAATTTGAGTCTGTAAAGCCTACATCTGTATAAACTGTGAATGAGTTAGCCCCATATGACTCTGATATGAGTGCTGTTTCCAAACTCACTGATGCAACTATGCATCTAGGGGATCAACCTGCTTGTGCTATTCCCAGTACACTCAGTGCTTATAACATTTCTCTGTTAGGGCTGGGAGTATCACATGCATTCCTGGCTTCCTCTTGAAAGTGTGATTAAAGCGTTTGTTAACCCAAAATAACAAAAAACAGATCCTGTTCCCTTGAAGTAGAGCTGCACGATTCTGGCTAAAATGAGAATCCCGATCTTTTTTTTTTTTTTTTTTTTTTTTGCTTAGAAGATCACGATTCTCGGGGTGTAACATCATCTTTCACATTAAAGAAAAAAATTGGGCTACCTTTACTGTTTCGTTTTTTTTTTTTTTTTTTTTTTATTATTCATTGAAGTGTATTTTTCCCAAAAAATTGCATTTGAAAGACCACTGTGCAAATACAGTGTGACATAAAATATTGCAATAATCGCCATTTTATTCCCAAGGGTCTCTGCTAAAAAAATATATATAATGTTTGGGGGTTCCAAGTAATTTTCTAGCAAAAAAATCAGATTTTAACTAAGAAACAAGTGTCAGAAAAAGGTTTATACTTTAAGTGGTTAAACTTCGTCGCTCCTGCTGCTCTCATATCTGCCACTAAATCCTGTAATCCCCTCTGTACCATAATAAAAAGTGTCCCTGTGTTGTGTAAAAATTCTGCCGATCTCCCTGGAGCTCAGCTGACTGTCGGCTCTCGCTCGCCTCTCTTCCCCGGCTGACGTCAGCGGGAGGGCTCACCTAGAGCTGTTGGCCGGAGAGAGAAGAGAGCTGACAGTGAGCTGAGCGCCGGGAGCCGCGCTCGTATAGATACAATCCGGCAGATTTTTTACATAACACAGGCATAGGGACACTTATTATAATGGTACAGAGGGGATGGGAGGATTTAGTAGAAGTGGGTTAACAACCACTTTAAGCTTTTTCCCTTTTTAATAGGTAATTTCTTGAAAAACGATCTCTGCCTGCTGTGGATTTTCCTGGTCTAACATCTTAAATGCCATACACTTCACAAGTTGATTGTGTCTATACCTTTTTAAGAGCTTTACTGATAGACTGTTGGATTCCCTATTAAAATCTCAGTTTGAGCTACCTGGAATCACTCTCCAGCCTCTGTTGGCAGTGGCTATGATTTTTGAAACCATGTCACACTGGACCATGTCCCTTTTTAAGAGGGTTCTCTCCAACATTAGGAAAAATCTTGTCCTGTGGAGCAGGTATCTGAAGCACTACACTTTAGTTGTGATAGCCTTTTAAAAGCATCAAAGTTTATATTTCACATGTAGGTGATGTCTTTTCACATGGATATGGTACTTTGGCGCTACATACCTAGGACTTAGAGGATTTGTTTAAAGGATGCCTTATTAAGTTACACTTTGGTCACGCCTGAACCTTTTTGGTTCTTGCACTATGCCTCTGTCTAAGTGTAGGAGATCTGTAGATGGAACAGAAGAAATCCTAAGCTTCATCTCCTACAGTTTCTCGTAGGTATTTAGAGTCTGACACTTAAATCACAGACCTACACCAGAAATCTTCTGTTTCAAAAGTGCACCCTCCACCCTTTCCAGAGGTCTTTTCTTTTGTCTGTCCTGTCAAGTCAAAGGCAGTTTACATCCCTTAAGCGTGGAAGCTCAGTACCCTCTTTGTAGCTTCAATCTCTATACCCTATCAGCCAATTTGGCCATTTGCCTTTCCTCGCTCATAACCCAATGTACTTAGACCCAATTTGTTTGGGTTCCCTACATCTTGGATGTTGGTTTCTTAGTTGGATTATGATCCTATTTGGTTATCCCCTTTCTGATCTGACTCTTGCTTTTACAAGGAGTCTGTTACCATTCAGGAGGAACATATCCCTTGAGGTACTTTGTATATTTGTCAGTCATCGCCACAGGAACCTTTCAAGGTAATACTGATTATCCTTGATTTCCGTATATTCTCTCCCAAAAAAGACTACATTGGGGTCTCATGTGGTTATATTTTGTCACCACCGTTTAAAATATCATATTATCTTTAGTTTCCTCTCTCTGAAACGTTTTAAGGCCAGTCAGCTACTGGGCTTTGCACACTTCGAGGACCTCTATCCTTACATTCCTTGTAAAATAGTCCGACGTCTTTTGATCTTTGGCAGCCTTGTTTTTTTTTCTCAGATACCCTTTGGGGTTCTGGACTTATTGCCAAGTTTTTCTTGATCTATCTCCTTTGTGAAATTATACTACTCAACCCCATTGAAGAATCTTGATTTTGGAGCAGTAATCTAACTGATCTTTCAAGACTATGGGCTCTTTCACACGGGGCGGATCAGTGATGATCCGACCCATGAACACCCGCTTGCTCAGCGGGGATCGCTCCGCCGATCCCCGCTGAGCAGGAAGATGACAGGTAAATCGCTGCACACTGTGCAGCGACGGACCTGTCAGAGTGCCGCTCTCCCCTATAGGGGATCGGATGATGACGGACCGTAGAGTCCGTCGTCACCTGATCCGATCCGAAAACAGATGGAAAAGTAGGGTTTTCCTCCGTTACACTTTTCGGATCGGAGCGGGTCGGATGTCAGCGGACATGTCACCGCTGACATCCGACGCTCCATAGGGATACATGTATGTCCGTTTTTCATCCGAAAACGGAAGGATGAAAAACGGACATACGGATCCCACGTGTGAAAGAGGCCTTAAAGTCTTCAGTGCGACTAAGAAAATGTCAGACCTACTAGAACAGCTTAACTTTATTTGGGGTTAATCAGAGGCACTTTAAATGATGGCTGGTGTGTACTGACTCCTATTTAACATGAGTTTGAATGTGATTGCTTAATTCTGAACACAGCTACATCCCCAGTTAAGAGGGTGTGAACACTTATGCAAACACATTAAAATATTTCAGTTTGTTTTTCATTTGAGTTGTACAGTTTGCAGGTCACATTAAAGGTGGAAAAGTTCTGAAATTATTTATTTTTGTCTCATTTTTTTACATCACAGAAACCTGACATTTTAACATGGGGTGTGTAGACTTTTTGTATCCACTGTATATCTGCTCCTGGACACTATCTTTGACTATCAAAAGAAAAGTAATGTTGTTTCCCTGTTCTACTGTCTCCAGTGAGACGATGCACTTCCAAGAGACTCCATCAAGACTCCTTTTGATCATTTCATTTTCCTGCATCTGATTTTTTTTTTTCCTCAGTTACATAGTTACATAGTTAGTAAGGTTGAATAAAGACACCAGTCCATCCAGTTCAACCTGAGTGAGTGTGGGTCTACAACCCTGACCCTTGTCCCTAACCCTGTACATCGCACACTCACATCAGTCCCTACCCTCAATCCAAGTTCCCCATTCATATACTAGGGCCAATTTTGGACAGAAGCCAATTAACCTACCAGCATGTCTTTGGAGTGTGGGAGGAAACCCACGCAGGCACAGGGAGAACATGCAAACTCCAGGCAGGTAGTGTCGTGGTTGGGATTCGAACCAGCGACCCTTTTTTACTGCTAGGCGAGAGTGCTAACCACTGCACCACTGTGCCACCCTATTGTAGCTGTGTTTTTTCACAGGAGGACATATTGTATATCCAGCAGGATTTTACAAATTGTATTGTCATTACACTCCTTATTCATCCTTGATGCAGTAGTATGGACAGACTCATCCTTCCCTTTCTTTATCTAGCCCCCTTTTTATACAGGGGATCTTGATATCTCTACCTTTTCTCTTATAAAGGGTTCAAGGGTAGGTCAAAATTTCCTTTTAATTTGATGCTTTTTCTTATCATGGATTCTCCTTGCTCTGCAATCAGGGGTTTGGTATATCCTCTTGAGCCTCCATTCACACTTGTAGGACTCCAAAGTTGCACAACTTTAGATTGCAACTTTGATGCAATTTTGGATGGGTGCAACATGGGTACGACTTTGGCTTTGACCAGTGATAATGGTCAACTGTTGCACTACTGTTTCATTGTATAACATTCAGGTACGACTTTCATGCAACTTTTGAGGGTTAACATTGGTCCAACTTGAGGGCCATAGACATCAAAGTAGGGCAAGAGCACTATATAAATAATTGTCATTGAAAAACATGGGGTACGACTTGTCGTGCAATGTTGCTTTCCAAAGTTGCATGACAAGTTGCACAAGTGTGAATGGAACCTAACAGTTCATTGACTGACCTTTTGCTTAGACATTCTGGTTCTATACAGGCTTTCTCTCCTTGTAGTTAAGGATTAGGTACGTTCTGCAGTTGTCTAATTGATTTTTTTTCGCTGCTGGACACATTTTCTTTTCACTTCTTCTTTTAACCACATCGATACTTGGTCTGGTTTTTTCAGATATTACTTTGTTTCCCTGTATTGTGGAAGGCTGACATTTATTATACTCTTGAATCCCATAATCTATCTATCTATCTATCTATCTATCTATCTATCTATCTATCTATCTATCTATCTATCTATCTATCTATCTATCTATCTATCTATCTATCCCTTGAGGTGATTTTTATTCTGTGCTGGCCTGTCAAATGCAGCTCGTATCTTGGTGCCTTCTCTGTTCAGCCATTTTCTAAGGGTTTATTTCTTCCTCAATTTTTGTAGGATGATATACACATCGTTTGGGATTTTCAGTGGCTGCTACCCACTCCTCAGTTGGACTGTTTTTTTTGTCTACAATGTTGATGTCCCTTAATGGATAATTTAAAGAAAATATGATTGATTTTTTTTTTTTTATTAAATTAGCAAACATGTTGTTATACTTATCTGCTCTGTGTAATGGCATAGAGCAGCCCAAAACCTCCTCTTCTGGGGTCCCCCGCTGGCGCTTCTGCTCTTTTTTGTTCACCCCCACAGCAAGCTGCAGGCTCGTGGCCTAGCCAGGCTGTGTGTGTGTCTATAGACACACGTTTGGTGGCTCGGCCCCTACCCCCTGCTCTCTGGGTTTAATTGACAGCAGCAGGAGATAATGGCTCCTACTACTGCCGCCAACATATCCAGAGAGAAGAGTGCTGCTGCTCTCAGGTAGATAATGTAAAAAGCCTTTAGAACCACTTTAACCATAAAATCTTTATCTTGGAGTTCATTGAGGGACACGGGTACCATCCCTGTGTTATTGACCTTAGGCACTGGTTGCTAACAAATCATTTGAGAACTAAACAGTTTCCCTTTTATACAGTGCACTCCAAGTTGTAGAAACATCTTGAGGATAATGAGTGGAAACAGGATGCACCTGAGCTCAATTTTGAGTGTCATGGCAAAGGCTTTGAAAACTTATGTTCATTTGTGATTTTTTTTTTTTTTGAATTTTTAAAGATTTCAAATTTCTTTCACATTGTCATTATGGGGTATTGTTTGTAGAATTTTGAGGAAGATAATGAATTTAATCCATTTTGGAACTGGGCTGTAACATAACAACAAAATGTGGAAAAAGTGAAGCGCTGTGAATGCTTTCTGGATGCACTGTTTAGTAAGTCTGAAGAAAATATAACTCCTTCATTGAGTTTATACTGGTAGAGTTGTAGTCCTTCCCTTATTGCAAATAGCTCTGCCCATTGTAATGGCTCTTAGAAATTACTTGGACAAATAAAAGATCAGAAAGCTTTAATGCTTTTCCTGTGGTATTTAGCTAAAAGTATTTTAATTTTTCCCCTCAGCTGATCGACGCTCAGACAATAAGAGATGTGTGCACGAAATATATTTATGATAAAAGTCCAGCAATCGCTGCTGTTGGTAAGTATTTAAAGCTAATATACTTATAAGATTTTACTGTTGGCACTCAATTTTTTTTAAAATTCCTGTTTTAGGCTGAAGTGTATTGTGAATGGTTATTTAAACCACAATTCTTTCTTTTTGTTGTTTTTTTTGTTTTGGGCTGCAGTTAATTGAAAATGGATAATGACTAATTCCACCCAAAGCTAATATTTAAAATGGGGGTAGTTACTTATTGAGTAGCTTACTGTGCCCCTGGCATGCTTATATTAACCTGTTCCCCAAGATATTGCTGATGATGCTGCACAGATCCTTGTCAAAATTTTCTTAGCTGGAGTACAAACACTCTCTGCACTCAGTAGTATTGTCAGAAGTCTGTCACTGGATCAGGAACAGTTGAATGTAAGACTAGCTGGGAAACTACAAATGATCATATTTGAATCATTTATATATTGCAGAAAACATTGCAATGGATTGCCATTACCAAGTTAACCACTTCAATACCGGGCCTATTCTGGCACTTCTCTCCTACATGTAAAAATCATAAATTTTTTTGCTAGAAAATTACTCAAAACCCCCAAACATGTTTTTTTTAGGAGACACCCTAGGGAATAAAATGGCAGTCATTGCAACTTTTTATCTTGCACAGTATTTGCGCAATAATTTTTCAAATGCCTTTTTTTTTTTTTTTGGAAAAAGACCGGTTTCATGAATTAAAAAATAACAAAACAGTAAAGTTAGCCCAATTTTTTTGTATAATGTGAAAGATGTTACGCCGAGTAAATAGATACCTAACATGTCACGCTTTAAAATTGCCCACACTCATGGAATGGCGCCAAACTTCGGTACTTAAAAATCTCCATAGGGGCGCTTTGAAAATTTTTACAGGTTACCAGTTTAGAGTTACAGAGGAGGTCTAGTGCTAGAATTGTTGCACATGCTCTAACGCATGCGTCAATACCTCACGTGTGGTTTGAACGGCGTTTACATATGTGGGCGGGACTTACATGTGCGTTCGCTTCTGAACACGAGCAAATTTTTTTTTTGATCACTTTTATTCCTATTACAAGGAATGTAAACATCCCTTGTAATAGGAATCTATGTGACAGGTCCTCTTTATGGAGAGATGCGGGGTCAATAAGACCCCACATCTCTCCTCCACGTTGGAAAGTATGAGATCGAGAAAAAAATTCACCAATCTCATGCTGACAGCCGCGATCGTGGCTTTGTTTACTTCCGGGAACCCGTCCGTGACGTCATAACGTCGCACCAGGGCCTCTGACGGTCATAGAGATGACTGGTGACCATCTGGTCACCGGAAATCTCTATCGTCATCTGGCACCGGCAGATTCTTTCTCCGGGCCCCTGATGGCACGGGAGAGCCCGGAGAAGCACCGGATGGCGTCCCCTCCCGTCGCCTATAAGAATGATCAAGCGGCGGAACTGCCACTATGATCGTTCTTATCGTGCACAGAATCGCCGGCTGGAAAGAATGATGCCTGTAGCTGCAGGCATTATTTAGATATCCCCTTATAAAGTCAAGGATGTCCTAAGTATTGAAGTGGTTAAAGGATGGAATGCTCAGATAAAAATTCCTTGTGATGTTTGAACATAGCTAATGGATGCCTTGTGGAGGGGTAGATGCATAAATGCTTCAGGGAAATCTTTTTACTGGTATCTGAGATATAGGAAACTGTAGTGTGACACAAGCAATATCATCAGAAAAGTATCCTTGGTGAAACTGGCCTTTGCTGTCTTGTATTTGACAGTGCATGCTAGGTGAGAATGTGTAGATGAAATTAAGATTTTTAGTTTACCTTTTAAACCTTTTCTTGGACATCACAGGTGGTTTTTCACATTCATGACTGCATGGGTTATCCTGCTACATTTAAGCGACTGGACAGTAGCCTAAAAAAGGCATAACCCCTCCCAGGTCAGCTAGGCCTCAGGTTTAAAGTGAGCAATGAAGAACACAGACAAGAGGGGAGGGATCCTTGTGTCCTGCAATGTACTCAAAATAATTTTTCTGTTAAACAAAAAAAAAAAAAAAATCCTGATTTCAGATTTGTACATCACTGGACACAGGCCATCTTCCTATTCACATCTACTTGGGATGTTGCAAAGCACTTGCCCACCCCTCATGTTAACAAAGGGAACAACTCAAAAAACCCAAACCGAACATTTGAAAAAACCCCAATGCAAAGCCACCTGCAAGACCTTTTTGTCCAGAATTGGCATCCACCTAATAAAACTTAACATATGAAAAAAAAACAGGTAGCAACCTTACAAACTTGATGCTGACACTCCTGGTAGAATGGGCCTTGATTGGGGAAGGATTTAACTTGCCCATGAGGCCTCAGAAATTATATAATGAATCTCCTTAGAAGTATTGGATAGAGAAGCAGCCTGATCCTCGAAAAGAGCCTCATGTAGAACAAACAGGGAAGCACTTTACTTCAGATAAAGCTGAACAGCATGAATAGCATCCAAAGAATTAAGCATGTTCTGCTTAGGTTTAGGACAAAAAGATGGCCTGATTCAGGTGGAAAGGGGAAACCGCCTTAAGTAAAGAAGACTTAAGTCCTCAATGCCACCTTATGGTGATGAAGAATCTTGAAAGGTTCCTTGCTGGAGAGTGTAATCAGCTCAGAGACTCTACAAACCAAACTAATGGCAGCCAGAAAGGCAAGGGTATCTTTCAGGTAGGCTCACGTAAAGAAGTATGTAAAACCGACAACACCAATTTAAGGTCCTACAGAGACTAAGTGGGCTGCACAGGAAAAATCCATGTGAAACCCTGCACAAAGGCTTTTACCAGGAAATGGGATGCAATAAGTCTCTGAAACACAACAGCTAAAGCCCTGATCTGCCCCTTCTTGGTTCCTTAAAGCCAGAGACCTCCTCACACCAGATGAGGAAAAGCCAAAATATGCCCCACAACATGCTATCAGGGATAAAAAGTTCAAACTTCACACTAGGCCTTCCATGAATGATGGTATGCCTTCCTAAAAGTTGTCTTTCTTGCCCTGATAATTCAGCTGTTGAGGGCTGAAAAAGTCCATCTGCCAATTTTCCACATCGGCCCAGAGAGCCAGAACATGATCAAGTGAATTTTCTATTGAGCAGCACAACTTCATATCCATCCTTGATGGTATACCAAAGCCAGAACAATGCTGAAGAGTGAGCCGAATCAAAATTCTAGGATGTTGATCAGCAACTGCCGTTCTTCTGATGACCATGTTCTTGAGCAAGACATCCTTCCTCAAAACCTTCCAAGTCATCGGAAGGAAATATTTTCTGGCATCCAGCATCTGCCTAGAAATCCATCATTCCAGTGCTTATCTGGTCTTGGGAGTCAAGTGCATGGGCAAATCCAAGGACTGTTGAAATTTGTCCCATGGTGTAAGATTGAGTAACATCCTGAAGTGAAACTTTGGCATACAGATCTGTATTAAAGGCCATGTTTCCCAGTACCCTCATGCAGTCTGGAATTGAGGGACTCTGCGGTGACCTCAAACTCCACCCAAAAATGTAGGGACAGGAACTGCTGTAAAACCAACACCTTGGCTTGTGCCATGCCTAGAACTAAGCACAAATACTTCCGATGTTGCATCGGAACCAAGGCCAACCCTTTCCAGGACCTGCAGTTCCTGATGGGATATATGACACCAAGGTCTGAGCCGACTGCTCCCTGAGACGCAGGTCCTCCAGATACCCCACTATGAGAATACCCTTGAGTCCTCAACAATCAAAAAAAAAAAAAAAACACCTTGGTAAACACTCTGGGAGCTGTGGAATAACTAAATGGAAATGTCAAACTGGTAGTGGCTATCCTTTACAATGAACCGCAGAAACTTGGTAAGGCTGGAAAAATCAGGATTTGTAGGTAGGCATCTTTGATATCTACTAAGGCCAGGAAGATTCCCCTGATGAAGAGAATCAATCAGCAGTTGGGTAGACTCTGTTCTGAATTTCTGCACCTGCAGAAATCAGACTCTTGTGGTCAAGAATAGGTTGGACATTTTTGACTTTGAAATTGTAAATAGATTGGAGTAAATGCCACAAGAATTGTTCGGGACAGGTGTGATGACCCCTTGAAACTGCAGTCTTTCCAGAGCTGCAAAGAAAAGCGTTCTTTTTTTTGGCTCCAGAAAGTCCCGAGCACATAAAGCATGGAGGGAGAAAGCAGCAAAGCACTCAAGCTGATAACCTTTGGTCACCATGCCTCAGACCCATTTGTTTTGTGATTGTTGGATGCATGCTTCCCTCCTTCACTGTAAAGAGGACTCTTGGCCTGAAGATCTTGAGGGGCAAGTTCTTCTTGTGAAACTATGTGGTAGGCTTCTGATTGAAGGTAGAGGCCTACTGCTTACACAAGGAATGTGCCTTGGCCTCTGAAGGCTGCACCAGTTTGTGACCTGCTGTTTTTGCCTTCTTTAGGGGTAAGTGTGCTTTTTACCCTTAGTCACTTTCTAAATCAGTGGTTTTAACTCCTGTCCTCAGGACCCACTAACAGGCCACAGGCCTGTTATGTATTTCAGTTATTTTGCAAACCTGGCCTGGGTCCTGAGGACAGGAGTTGAGAACCACTGTTCTAAATGAAGGCATCCAAAAATGGTTGATTCTTTGAAATTAAGCACTTTGAGGCCCACCTTTTAAGGTGGCTATTTATACAAGTTAGGGGTCCCCCATATAAGAGTTGGGACTTTTGAGGCAACCGGATATCATAGAAAAACAATGGATTAAAAATTAAATATCTTTTATTAGTAAGCCAACGATAAAAAGGGTCAGTGCATAAGAGTATTGCACCTGACTCGTTGATAACAACAATGGTATAGAACAAAAAAAAGGGGATATCAAAATCATAGCAATTATAACCACTTAAAAAAATACACATGTCCGTGTACAAACACAATTTTGGTTTCCTCTTGAAGAAGAGAGAAAAGGCCCAACGTGTTTCAGGAATTCATCCTTTCTTCAGGGGCTTGTTATAAGTGAAGATATGTGTAAATCTATAAGAAAAAACGATTCATCAGGATTGAACAATGTGATTATAATTGTTATGATTTTGTATTTTGATATCCCCTTTTTTTTGTTCTATATCATTATCAACGAGTCAGGTGCAATACTCTTTATCGTTGGCTTACTAATAAAAGATATTTAATTTTTAATCCATTGTTTTTCTATGATATCCGGTTGCCTCAAAAGTCCCAACTCTTATATGGGGGACCCCTAACTTGTATATTTATATTAGGGATGTTGGCAACAATTTTGCTCACTTTTAGTAAAACATTCAATTTTGAGTTAAGGTGGCTATTTGGGCAAACATCTTTTCCTTAAGGCCGGGTTCATACCAGTCCGGTGCGAATTCCAGCTACGTTTTCTCTGCAAGAGAAAAAGCAGCTGTTAAGCGGTGCCTCTCTGTTCTATCTGCGCATCAGCTGAGAGGGGGGGGGGGAAATGCCTGTTCACAACGGAATGCATCTGCGAATAAGATGCATTCCCATAGAAAATGTGCTTGTAATTCGCACTGCAATGCCCAGAAAACGCGCACTTTTGAGTTTGGAGAAGAGGACTCTTGAAGTAGCAACTTTTAGATGTGTTCGTACTGTGCCAGCCAGGAAGCCCTGTGGTTTTTTTTGTATTGGAGTCTGACCCTGAGAGGACTCATCCAGAGGATTCTCAATATTCATCCTTGTCCAGAGGATGTTTCTCCAATACCTCATCCTCCTGCAAAAGAGAGGGGTAGGGGAGTGCCCACTCTTGCATACCATGTGGTCCAACCTAGAATCCCTGAGAGCTGTTCACACAAACCAGAAATGGCAGCTCCCTAGCCAGAAAGGAACTGGAAGAATGGGCCCCTTAAACAGTGGAAATACCAGAGAAAAGCAGTGATTCAGCACTAAGCTGCCCTTTAGGGGAGCTATGCAGGGGGTTCACCCTACCTGATAGAGGGATTTAGGAGCCCCCATCATCATCTTCCTCTCAGTCATAGCACTACAGTCTGATGCCGCATTTTCCAAACACTGCTTTGGTAGTATAGCTCTTCATTGGCGATACAGAGCAACTGCCTGATAATCAGAGAGAACAACATCCCTTGTGATATCATGGGTAGTGACCGGTATTCTTTACTGAGAGATCTGGGGTCTATTAGACATCAGATCAAACCGAGATCAGTTTGATCTGATGCTTTTACCAGCTGGTAAAGGTCTGTTTACATTAGCTGAAACTAGAAGAGACAAAATACTCGTTTCTTAGACAATAAAGATAATCAGTGGGGAAACCTCCTGCTGCCTGTAAAAGCGATCCAGTGGCTAATTAGCCACTAGGATCACTATTACATTAAAGTCCATCACCAACTGGAAAAAGACACCCGGTATGAAGCCTGTAGCTGCAGGCATCATCCTGGTATAACCCCTTTGACCAGTTGCTAAAAAAAAAAAAAAAAAAAATGCCAGGCATGATTTTATTACCTTGTGGACCTGAAAGGTTAACTTTTTAAATCAGTTAGTTATGTTATAACTGTACCAAAACTAGATGGGTCTGCTAAGTGCTTATGCTATTTTTTTCTTTTACCAGGTCCCATCTGTCATCTCCCAGATTACAATCAAATACGCAGTGGCATGTATTGGCTTAGACAGTGACGACCTCTTTTTTTCTAAAGACGTTTATATTTTGAAACCAAAAGTGATTTGCTGAATACTTAATTTTATCATTCAAACTTTTTAGGTGTGTAATATGAGCCTTGTAGGACTCTAACCTAAATATGTAATTTTGATATGGTTTCAATTGTGTAGGACTGTGTTTAAAAGTAAAATGTGCAATGCAAGAAAATCTGTAAAACCATTTTTGTACAGTAAAAGAAACAAAATGTTTAATATAATTTATCCAACCAAATACTTGTAGTATTTGCTTCGTTTTATTATAAAACATGACACACAAACAGATGATCGTCCTCATTTCTTGGACTTTGTTGCATTCAGTACTTGTTCTTGAGCAGCTTTTTTGGCTTTCACCATTTCTACGAGTTCCTGTTAAGGGAGAGCAGAACAGACAAAAAAAATGTATTGATAAAAGGGTAAAAAAAAAAAAAAAAAGGGAGAAATATATGGTGTTAAATAAGCCTTTGTAAAATTAGTATAAAACAGTCATGGGATGCATGAAGCCTGGCACAGGCAGATTTTGCAAAAGTGCTAAAGAATGTGCCAAATTCATATACTTGTACTTAAAGCAGAGCGCCGCCGAAAATTTTTTTTTTAAAAGTCAGCAGCTACAAATACTGCAGCTGCTGACTTTTAAAACATGGACACTTACCTGTCCAGGGCGCCCGCGATGTCGGCACCCGAGGCCGAACCGTCTCTCCGTCCTCGGGTGCTGCCGCCTCCATCTTCGGTAAGGGAATCAGGAAGTGAAGCCGTGCGGCTTCACTTCCCGGTTCCCTATTGCGCATGCGCGAGTCGCGCAGCGCAATACGAATGGTCCCTGCTGCCTCTGGGTCCCGTGTGTTTCCCAGCAGGCAGCGGGAGGGAGCAGGAAGTGGCGTAAATAACCGCAGATTCTGCGGCTATCTATGCCGGAAGTGAGTACAGATACCTGTAATATACAGGTATCTGTACTCCCCTCCCCCCTGAAAGGTGCCAACTGTGTCACCGGAGGGGGGGAGGAATCTGATGAGTGGAAGTTCCACTTTTGGGTGGAACTCCACTTTAAAGCAGAGTTCCACCTGAAAGTGGAACTTCTACTTTAAGGCCTCCTCCCCCCACTCCTGTTTGTGAAAGAGCTCTTGGGGAGGTGGAGTAGGTACCTGCTCCCACTTCCGTTCCGGCCACCTTAGGTGATCAGAAGTGGAAGTTCTCCTTCCCAAAGTTTTCTGGGACATTGACAGGTTCTAGAAGACTTCAGGGCCAGTCACAAAGCGCTTGGCGCATGTACAGTGAACACCCGGCTGTGAAGCTGCAAGCTGTCACAGCCAGGTGCCCATGGTGAAGATGATGGCACCGCCGAGGGAGGACACGGCTGCGGTAAGTACATCGTGGGACAGGTGAGTGGCTGTTTATTAAAAGTCTGCAGCTACAGTTTTTGTAGCTGCTGACTTAATATACAAATGACTTAAACCCAGCTTTAAATTTGGTTCATGCTGCGCCACTTTTAGAATGCATGAGAGACACTTTTGCAATCTGTCTGAGACGTTTTTTTTCTCTGTACACCAAGAGATTTGGTCTTGGTAGTTCCGCTTTTACATATAGTGCATGCACTATGACACAATGTAAAAGTGGCACATTTTAGAACTACCTGAATTTGCATCACAAGTGGCTGTCAAAACCAAAAGTGTGGCAAATGCTTCATAAATTTGGCGCAATATTTTAAGAGGGATTAATGCCAAAAAACTGGCCCAGTAGCTTTATTGAATCCTGCCAATCAGCCAAAACTAAACCAACATTGGCAAAAATACACAAAGGATACACATAGATTACTTTCCTAGTACATGCCCTATCTCTGAACAACTCCACTCAAGGTATTTAACAGAGCTCCACATATTTTTTTTCAAATTCAAACAACCTTGGTGCTGGTAGTTAACTTTTCCAGTCAAAGGATCTCTGACCTCCTTAATCCAGTTGGTGATATAGTATAGACACATTTCATGGCAATCAGTTTCCTTACTATAAACAGAAGATTTATGGCCACAAGTAATAGGGCATCCAGCTATCCCAGGACACAATTCAAGAGAGTGGGGATGGATATGGCAGTCAAATGCCAGATTAACAATGTTTACCACATCTTCCCAGGACAGTGCCAATCCATGCATCCATAAGACATCTGGGGGACAGCAGTGCATCTCTAAGCTCATACATATGCAAACATTCTAGTGTCCGATCCTCATCTGTCTTTAGCTGCTTGCCTATAGTTCTGATCTCAAACCAATTTAGAATGTACTTCCTGTAAAATCTTCATCAATTGAGGAACACAGTTTCCACTCGTCTGTTATTGGTCTTATGTACCATTTGCTGCTCACAACATTATGGAGGCAAGGTAATATAGGGGCTGGCATAACACTGTTACACTGCCAGTGTCTGAGCCACCTAGAAGCAGCAGTATAAACCTAATATCAACTTTATGGTAAGTACAAAAGTCTTAACATTTTCCTATTTGTCCATTGCGAGATAAAGGAGTGTGGCATATAGGACAACCAAAAGCACAGCTGAGGGTCTGGGCAAAAGTGTTAAATGGGGTTGTAAACCCTTATGGTTTTTCACCTTAATGCATTCTATGCATTAAGGTGAAAAACCTTCTGTGGTGCTGCAGCCTCCCTGAGCCCCCGTTTTACTTACCTGACCCGTCTCCGGCCAAGAGCGAGCATACCAGCTCTAGCTCCCGCTGCGGTCAATCAAATCCATTGACGTGGGGCCCGAGTCCTGCCTTCTGTGTGAATAGACACAGATACGGGACTCGGGAGCAAGCCCGCAGGGGTGTCCACCAAGAGCAATTCTCCAACGTGGACATTCAATGTGGGGAGGAGCCAGGAGCGCCGCTGAGGGACCCCAGAAGAGGATGATCGGGGCCACTCTGTGCAAAACAAACCGCACAGTGGCGGTAAGGATGACATATTTAAAAAAACAAAAAAAACAAACACACAACAGAGGGTTTATAACCATATGATGTTTCCTATGGTAAGAGCCAAAGCCTAAAATACCATACCCATTACTTGCTGACAAAGATATGTGCAAATAAAAAAGTCCAATCAACAGCCAGCCACAGAATAAAGAAAGTACTCACAGCAGCATTTCAAATGGAGAAAGAGAACAAAGTTACAAGCTGTTAAAAAGGAAGGCTGAATGCACCATCAATATTTGAAATACAGGAAGCATGAAAGTGAGCCCAAGAGGGGCAAAATTCTCCCCATAGGAACTAAGAGTAGAAATCTATGTACTAGGAACAAATAGCCTGATATTTAGGCAGAGGATCTGTAATTTCCATCTGGAATATGCTGTCGAACAGAGGGAAACTGGGTTAAATCAGGTAATAGAATGCCCTGTATGGCAACACCACTGGGAAACCTTAGAAGTACATCTCATAAAATTAGAATATCATTAAAAAGTTAATTTATTTCAGTAATTCAATTCAAAAAGTGAAACTCATATTTTATATAGATGCGTTACACACACAGTAATATTTCAAACATTTCTTTCTTTTAATTATGGCTTCCAGCTAGTGAAAACCCAAAATTCAGTATCTCAAAAAAATTGATTACTACAGAAGACCAATAAAAAATTTTAATACAGAAATGTTGGCTTACTGAAAAGTATGTCCATGTACAGTATAGTATGCACTCAATACTTGGTGGGGCTCCTTTTGCATGAATTACTGCATCAATGCAGTGTGGCATGGAGGCGATCAGCCTGTGGCACTGCTGAGGTGTTATGGAAGTCCAGGTTACTTTGATAGCATCCTTCAGCTCATCGGCATTGTTGGGTCTGGTATCTCTCATCTTCCTCTTGACAAATTAGGTCAGGCGAATTTGCTGGCCAATCAAGTACAGTGATACCATGATCATTAAAGACTGCGATCAAAGCAACCTGGGCTTCCATAACACCTCATGCAGTAACTCATGCAAAATGAGCCCCGACCAAGTATTGAGTGCATACTATACTGCACATTGACATACTTTTCAGTAAGCCAACATTTCTGTATTAAAAATCCTTTTTTTTTTTTTATTGGTCTTATGTGATATTCTAATTTTCAGAGATAGTACATTTTGGGTTTTTACTAGCTGTAAGCCATAATCATCAAAATTAATAGAAAGAAATGCTTGAGATATATCACTCTGTGTGCAATGCAACTATATAAAATATATGGGTTTCACTTTTTAAATTGCTGAATTAAATTAACTTTTTGATTATATTCCAATTTTTTGAGATGCACCTGTATAAAGGATGGGTCCAGAAAGAAAAAAAAAAAAAAAAAAAAAAAAAAGGAGTAGACTATGTAAGACACACCCCCAGTCTGTTACAGGAGAGGTGCATCCGAAGTCCAGTGGAGTACAATTTAAAGATCTGATAGATTCCTCAATCGAAATGGACTGTTACAAGGTAATTGACTCCAGTACTAGAAAAGCAGATACACCTATAAGGAAAATTCTTTCAAGGCATGGGAAAGGAAGGATTTCCACCCTAGCAAGACAACAACAGTTAGTGGGAATAAATGGTCTGAAGATCCAGTTTGTAGTATCCCCCAATTCCCAGATTTTTTTTTTTAGGGAAGGAGAATTCGAGAACTTGAGATAGGGGCTATCTAAAAAGACATACCCATCCACATACCCATGGGTTCTAGAGCTAAGAAAATAAGGGCACAACAATTGGAAGCCCTGTCAAAAGCCATTACTGATGTTGAAAACCAAAACAAACTACACCCTTCCCCGACCCTCAAAAATAAATTATTCACACTACGCCAAGAGCTTAGGTCTCCTTTTAGAATCCTATGAAAAAAATGCAACGCAAGCTTAAGGTGGTTGTATACCTTTATTTGTAACTTTTACCTACAGGTAAGCCTATAATAAGGCTTACCTGTAGGTAAAAAAAATATCTCCTAAGCCTGTAAGGTTTAGGAGATATTCCCCTCGCAATGAGCCGCTGACTGCAGCGGCGCATGCGCACAGGGGACTCTCGGCTGACAGCCCCGCAAACTCCGGAGCTTGCCGGGCAGAAGTCTGACGACATCGCGGCTCCGGCCACTCACAGCGCCGGAGCCGCGATACCCGGAAGACACGCCGAGGGGAGATGTCAGCTCCCTCGGCGTGGACCAGGTGAGATGCCGGCGCCTCGTTCTAAGGTAAGTATCTCATAATGAGCTAGTATGCAGTGCATACTAGCTCATTATGCCTTTTCCCTTGCAGGTGTAAAAAAAAAAAAAAAAAAGACAGCGGGTATACAACCGCTTTAAGGCCACCACTTGTAACAAAGCAGGAAAAGCGACAGCTCTCCGCATTAAAGGAAAGCACCTCAAATCCAAAATAGCCTTCATCACCCACAAAAAATTAAAAAATGAAACCCCCAATCTATAGCTATTGCATTTAGCCTATATTATAATAATCTTTACAACATCAAAAATTACACCAAAACACACAACAACTGAAATAGACAAGTTCCTTTCCCACATTACTCTTCCTACCTTGACACCCCAATGTTTAGCAAACCTAAACGCACCATTTACATTTGCAGATATTTCTAAAGTGATATCAGAGACGCCAAATAATAAATCCCACGGCCCATTTGGCCTCACTGGCAAATACTATAAACAATTCCAAAATATACGTTCCCCTCACGTGTACTCTCCTCTCTACAACAGTGCTGCCTCCTCTTCATCTTTCCCAAGCGAAATATCGGCATTGGTAGTGACCCTACATCCCCACAAAACTTCCACTCAATAACATACAATTCTACGCCAAACTTATAGCGAATAGACTAATTGATATCTTGCCAAAATTAGTCCACAAAGACCAATCAGGCTTCACTAAGGGCCGCCAGGCTTCCGACACCACAAGAACCATTTGCCAAGCAGAAAATACGCATACACCTTCCTTGGTTTGGATTCCAAGGCCCCATTCTCAACGCCATAACTGCCTTATACTCATCCCCTTCTGTACAAGTATATACATCTGACCTACTATCCACACCCTTCCAAATTACAAACTGTACCAGACAGGGATGCCCCTTTCCCCTTTGAATTTCAATCTCTTGATGGAACCATTAGCGGAACATATTAGAACGAACACTCTAATATCACCGATATATCGGCCGATATTTGGCTTTTTTTTACTTAATCGGCATCCGCCGATTGTGCTGATAAAAAAAAACGATTATAACTTCAGCTGGACTTGCAAATGACTTCTGTAATAGAAGTCAATGCAAGTTTCCTGAGGTTATCTGTGGAGAGGATTCTCTCCTCCTCTGGGCAGCCTGCCAAGTCTGATAAAAGAACTTGAAGAGATACAATGTTTCTTCTTATCAATAGACTAAGCTCTGTGTGTAGAAGCTCTCAGTTTAACCATTTAAAGACTAAATCTTTTCTGACACTTGTTGCTTACAAGTAAAAATCCTGTATTTTCTGCTAGAAAATCACCTAGAACCCCCAAACATTATATATATATTTTTTAGCAGAGACCCTAGGGAATAAAATAGCGGTTGTTGCAATATTTTATGTCACACGGTATTTGCGCATCGGACTTTCAAACGCATTTTTTTTTGGAAAAATACACTAATGAAATAAAAAAAAAAAATAAGCAGTAAAGTTAGCCCATTTTTTTTCGTCCAAAAGTTTTGATTACTTGTTTTTGTGTATTTAATATATCGTTATTTTTTTTTAATCTAAATTATACATACAAGTGAACTGATTGGAGGTTTGTTTTGTTTAATAAATGTTTAAATGTAAAAAAATTTCTGTATTACTTAAGGCTGCTTTCACACTGGAGCGGGCATGCGTTGACGGTAAAACGCTGTTAGTTTTAGCGGCGGTTTACCGTCATTTTAGCGGCGCTATTTGGCTGCTAGCGGGGCGCTTATAACCCAGCTAGCGGCTGAGGAAGGGGTTAAATGCACCCCTGAAGCGCTGCTGCCGAAACGCTTTGCAGGCGCTTCGGCAGCGGTGCACATTCACTTCAATGAGCAGGAGTGGTGGAGGAGCGGTATACACCGCTCCAAAGATGCCGCTTGCAGGACTTTTTTTAAACATCCTGCCAGCGCATCGCCTCAGTGTGAAAGCACTCGAGCTTTCACACTGAGACTGCAGGGGAGCCGTTTTACAGGCGCTATTTTTAGCCCAAAAGCGCCTGAAAAACACCCAGTGTGAAAGGGGTCTAACTGTTAGATTTTATGAGATGAAGGGAAAAAAGAAAAAAAAAAAAAAAAAATCGGCCTAATATATCGGCCCAAAAAAATCGGCATCTTATATCGGCAATCGCGATTTCTAAATATCGGCATCGGCCAGAGAAAAACCCATATCGGTCGTCCTCTAATCAGGATTGACCATTGCATCTCGCAAACATAAGATCAGCTTATTCGCTGACGATGTAATCTTCATTCTTACCAACCCGTCCACCTCCTTGGAGGAAGTACAAAAATGACTACACTGGGTTTAGCAAAGTCTCCTACTATAAAAGTTAATGAAACAAAATCCTCTATCCTAGACATTGATGGTACCACCAGAAACTTGCTACAACACCATTTCCATACACGTGGGCAGACACCAGTATACCATACCTAGGAATACAACTGACAAAATCAACCAAAACTCTTTTCCACGCCAACTATCTCCCTTTCCGCATTAAACTACAGGAAGAACTACAAAAATTGGCAAAACATGAATTCTCCTGGGCAGGCACAGACTGGCAGCATTCAAAATAATGCACCTCCCTCAGCTCTTATACTTATTTAGGACCTTGCCTATCCCAATCCAGACTTCTTACGTTAAATCCCCGCAGTCCATACTATCGAGATTCGTATAGAAAAACAAAAAACCCAGATGTGCTCACGATAAACTAGTAAAGCACAGATCAGTGGGTGGTACTGGGTACGTGGACTTTGGTGCTTACTACTGGGCCGACATCCTCATACAACGTAAAGACTGGTTCCAACACCCTTTGCACCAACCACTAAAAACATGGCTATTAAGCATCTACTTCGGGGCCAAAATCCCCTCATTTTCCACCACCTATGATAGCTTCAGCGAAAGCATGGCAAAAACTCACCTCATCTCAGTCCTACCCCACCAACTTAACTCTTAAAATTCCCCTGTCCATATTGAAAAAATTCACTGAAGACCTGCCCCTTATCCACTGGGCAAAAAGGCATACACTAACTAAAATGATTTGCTCACAGGCTCAGGCCCCATGTGCCTCTCCTGTCTCCAAAAAGAATATAAAAACTTACAGGCAGGGAATCATTTAATTACCTCCATATATCCCATTGCATGACGTCTCTCCCCAACTGGTCCTTGTGGGACATAACATTACACAATAGTGGTTGGTCATAGAGATATTGTCAGTTTTTGGCTTGAGTAGATTTCTCAAACAAATGCGGTTTCATAAAATGGGGGTAAATATCATTGTTGTATTTAATTGACAGTTCAATTAACAGGTTATTGTCTCTATTGATACAGTACACAAGAAAGAGATTTAGTTGTTTGAGGTCCTTTCAGCTCTCAAACTGAAAGAATGACTGTTAGATTACTGTCAGGTGTTGGCCTGATTAGACAATGGTACGTAGATGCAGTTTTCAACAGTCCATTGTTTCTACAGCTACAGTAAACAGGCATGTTTTCTGTTTGGTAGCTATGGCAAACAGCCTGACACATAAAAGGGGGTGAGTAGGGACACAGACACACACACACCATCATGCTTTGAAGATCAGAAGCCACCACTCATGATACAAGAACACTGTCTGGTGTCCAAGAAGCATTGTTGCCAATGGAGATCACGAACATACAGTAACAGAAGATAAGCAACTTTTAAGTGTATTTGTACTGATATAGACTATAGGCTGTTCATTTGATAGGCATTTTGCTTGTTACAGAGATCTGTCAGTCTTGTATTCCTAATATTGTAAGTTTTGTATGTACAGCATCTTTGTATAGTAAAAGCACAATTTACACACTGCAGAAATCTCAGCTTCCTTGCTTACACCACAGAGTAACCTTGCTAGATAGACGCAAGCAAAACAGTCCTGCACAGCCCCATTAAACCTGGACATGGAAAACCTACCAACACATTTCCGATAATCACCCATATATCCTCCTGGTAGGAAGGCTCTGTATCACCAGAAAATGGAAATCAATCACACCCCCCTACCCTATCAGACATGGTAGAATTGACCCAACTGCATTGCATGTACGAACATATAATGGCTGCTAACATGGGAAATATTGCCCAGACAAGCACAATGTGGCAACCCTGGTTCCTTATGGAAGGCTCACAACCCTTGAACCCTGATAACTACTCCCCCAGTGTTCAGCTCTACAGCAACCTCAGAGTTCTCCTCTATTTACACTTACTGTATACTCTTTCGAATAGTATCAAAGGAAATATTGTATTGAATAATATGAAAAGTGACAATTGTACCGAATTAATATACTGACATTTGGCATAGCTGTGCTCCCAAGATCTCATTTTGTACTAGTGTTTAAAACTTTACCCTTACCATGGTGATGTATTTTTTTTTCTTTTGCTCTCATCAGTTATCCATTGCTCCAAAAGTGCAAAACATTTTTTGTATAATGTTCTCTATGTAAACTCAATAAAAACCTATAGAAAGTAAACAGGCATACCCAAAAGTACTTAAAGAGGAAGAAGGGAAATCATCTGCTGCGGAAAAGGCATCTAACCTCCTTGATTACTAGCAAAAAAACTAATGTATAACAGGTGGAGGCAGAGTTACACAGGGGATGATTAAATGTTTTTGTTTGCCAGCTTCCAAACCTTTGGCAGCATAACCCATATGTCAAACTGTTCTAGACTCCTCTGTGCTTCAGTTGATGATAAAGAAAAAACCCTTTGCCTAACAAAATCAGCATATGTGCACTCCAGACTATGACCAACCTTATATCTTTTCATGCAGTCCTTCTTGGACCTGCCAGGGACAGCATCTGCAATCCTTTCCCATCGTTCTGGAGTATTCACAGGATAGGTCTTAAGTGCTTGCTCTAGAAGCTTTTGTTCTTCAGTTGTCCATGGAACAGAATCTCCACTGGGACCTTGGAAAGTGCAAGTATTATAAGGTTACACTTTAAAAAGGAAAAAAAAAAAATTCCACAGTCACTGCTGTCTGCTCATTTCCCCCCTCACTGGAGCACTGGGCTGTGAAGTGGGTGAGAGTAGCTGGCCCAGGCTCTTAGCGCTTCACTGAGAGGCTGAGCCAGGTGCCGATCCAGGGATCTGGGCGGATCCCGACCATATGGTCACGATCTTTCCCCAGTCTGGACCGGCTCTGTGACATCAGCAGGTTTCAGCCCGCTGTCTGCTGAACACTGGTCACAGGCATGCAGAAGCAACTGCACTCCTGTTACCCACAGGAGAAATTCCGCCAAGTGAGCTTTGGCTGTACTTCTTTCCTTTAAAGCCGATTTCCGGCTTTACTGTCACTTTGAATACTGTTTGGGCCAGCTATTTCCTACACCAACAGGTGTGTGTGCGCTGGGCACACTGTATGTAGCCTAAGCTACATACAGTACTGTGTTCTGCCTGTGGAACACAAACAGCCCATTCCACACCCGGCACAAAAGTCAGGCTGTGAATGAATACAAAGTTCCTAGTAACTGGCTGAGGGGGGGGGGGGGGGGGGGGGCAGATGATGTGCTGATTCTCTGCCTCAGCCAATGTGACTGTGCATGTATTGCAAAAATGTACTACTGTGCTTTTTGTTTTTTCCAATGACATACACTTTAATAAGTAACCATGGAGATTATTACCACCAGCAAAAATGTAAATTATGGCTTTTAAACATAGTTTGCCACTATTACTCATCACCACATAAAACTAGAATTTTTGAAGTGAGAGTCTATCCAGGATTTGGAAAAATACAAAGTTCTGTAGTAAGAGCTATAGCAGGATAATGCAGACTTCACAAACTGCAATCCAGTAATGACCATTGACAGCTGGAAATCCCTCTGAGTGTTATAGAAATACCTTCAAAGCGCTCTGAAGGCACAACATTATCCACAGTTGGAGGTACAACTTTGTGTTCTTTCTTGAATTTATCAAATGCTTTTTTGTTGATGTCATCCTTTTGCTGAGGATCTGTAAAAAAACAAAAACAAAAACAGTATGAAGGTACTTTTAGGAATCGTATCTTCTGTGGTTAATGCAATTAAAGGAATGTGTACAGAGAGAAATACAGGGGCTGCTACCTTCTGAAAATACCAGTTGCCTGGCTGACCGACTATGAATTCAGTTAGGGATATGGATCAGGCATGCAGAAGTTAAAGCTCCTTTATCTACATAATTGTTGTGCATCAGTGACGCCATACTGAAGACAAAAGATCGGCGTAAGAGCCAAGCAACTAGCGTTTTGAGTGTGCGATTATGGCCCACATATTCCTCAAATTACAGATTTCCTTTAAAAACACATGTCATAATTCTAAACTCAGAACACTAGAATGTGAAGGATTGCAGCCCAAGGATGGAGGCACAGGGTACATTTTTTTTTTCAAGAAAGCTATTTTGTTGAAGCACTTATTTACCTAATTTCTGTAGTGACTTGGCCTTATTAATTACATCCTTAGCTGTCCTTTTTGTTCCAGAAACAGAGTGCAAATTCATATAATTTGCAATAACTTCCCACCTGTAGAGTTAAAGAAAAAATGCATTACTTAAAAAATATACATATATATGTTATGTCAGAATGCAAATATGCACCTGGGTACAGAAGCACATTTTATCTGGTGATGGTACATGGTAGATAATGGCTTCTTAAAGAGGAACTGCAGTCTGCTCGAAGCTTCCCTCCAACCTTTGCATATTATTTTATATATACTGTGATTCTGTACTTGCCAAATATGCTGCAGAAATCTCCCTCCACTAAGCCTGGCTGCAGCCACTTTAACTGTGGGCAGCTGAAGCTGCTGCCTGTTCACTTCTTGGATTTACACAGACACACAGAGGCACGCCTCCAGCTCTGCAGCTTTCATTGGCCCTCTTATGACTCACCCCCCCCTCCCTTCCTGGCAAACTCTCACAAGAGTGAGAGAGCTGTGCATGCTGTCATAAGCCTAGGCTAATGACGAGACAAAAAACAGGAAGTAGGCTGTATAAGGCATTTACTGGCAGAAAAAAATTATTTTACTATCCAAAAGTTAAAACAAGGGCAGAAGATTTAATAAATGGAAAGTTGAAAAAATGCCTGAAGGTCCGCTTTAAGGCCTCTTGCACACGGGAGTAAAAACGCCACTTTTTACTGATTTGAAATTAGATGCATTGTTGTCTATGGGACATTGCACACAGCTGAGTAAAGATCAGTAACACGGCTGAATACAAAGCCGTAAAACAATAGTAGAAAATTTTACATTTGAGTACCGTAATTTACTTGCATACACGTGTTTACTCGTCTATAAGCATGTTTTACGGGAGTAGAAATTTGTTTATTACAATACTGGCAATGAAGAAGAATTTTACTTGTCTATACGTTTACGCACCTTTACACAACTCAGGTCTTTACACAGTTTTTTCATTCAGGGTCTCTCCATAAAACATCAGTAAGTTATGATGGCCATGTGCAAGGGGCCTAAAGGTCAGTAAAACAGTTTTTGTAATTTTTGTCTAAAAAAAAAAAAAAAAAACCTGCACCATCGGAACTCAAACATTTTACACAGCACTAGTGGTTTTGACCATTTAAAAATTACATATGAAGCGATATCCAAATGACAAAAAATCTAGAAAGGCTAATTAAAGCAAATCAATCAGTAAAAAGCAAGAACTCATCTGTGGCTGATGACACGTTACTGTCTGGGTCAAATGCCAGCAAAATACCTAGACCCTTCTGGTATTATATGGGTGCCTGCAGGCTCACATTCAAAGCTGGTAGGTTAGATCCTATTTGCATTGAAGATGGAATTAGATGACAGGCATAGAATGGTGGGAATAGGTATATAAATAAATCTAGGAAGGTCTACCTCAAAAGTATGGCCACATCAAAAGCCTGGGCCTGCTATACACCAAATAATTGAAATATACCCCTACTCTTTGACGTCCCCCGTGCATAGCCTTTTTCTGCAGCTATACCAGTTTCTGACCACTGTGGCAGGCACTAGAAAATTATCTTCTAAAATGGGAGGAAGTGGGGAAGCCCTCATCACAGGAGGACTGAAGTGACATTTCGATCCAAACCTTCAAATGTTCCACTAACATTTTAGCTCTTGAAAACTTCTACATATTCCCCCCCATTCCTTCTTTATTTTCGACAAGAGTTAAAAGAACTGATCTTTGGCATGACAGGTGGTTGGAGTGAAAAAGGCTCACCATTCATTCTGAAGCAATAGGTTAGGAATATGCACACCATTTTCTCTGGACTACCAACAGAGGAAACACAAAAACTCGAGGCTGCTACCTCTCTTGGGTAATTTGTTTCGAATCCTCTTTTAGATATGACAAGCATTCTCTCCGGTTGCTGCCCACATCAGCACCAAAGCTACTCTTACACTCATCAGCTATGAATGCCAATGAGGAGAAACGTAAGACATCCTCAGAAAGACGCCTTTCCACTATCAGGACAGGATAAAATGAAAACCATGAGTTGAAGTTACCTACAAATTTTTAGGCTACAGTGTGAATGAGGCTTAAAGTGACCCATCGTTCGCTAGAACAGCAATAGATTAAGCAGGAGATACTTAAAGCAGACATATACATACTACCTTTACCTATTAGTGCACACCATGAGCCCAAAACCCGAGATGCTTTATCAAGCAAAGTTCGACTAATATCTGAATGAGAAGTCAGGCCCACCCCCTCCTGTGCCCCACTACTGGTCAGCAAGGACCTTGTTTTATTTATGGGCCAACAGTGAAATGCAGAAAGAGGCAAGTGCAATTATCTAGTCACAAAAACGGGTCAAGATATTCATATTACAGCAATCCAGCATTTAGACTCCTGGATGTGAATGCAGGCAAGCAAACACCTCTATATCATATACAGTGCCTTGCAAAAGTATTCACCCCCCTTGTCATTTTTCGTGTTTTGTTGCCTCACAACCTGGAAGTCAATGTGCATAACTATTCACCCCCCCTAAAGTCAATACTTTGTAGAGCCACCTTTTGCGGCTATCACAGCTCCAAGTCGCTTTGGATAAGTCTCTATAAGCTTGCCACATCTTACCACTGGGATTTTTGCCCATTCCTCCTAGCAAAACTGCTCCAGCTCCTTCAAGTTGGATGGTTTGCGCTTGTGAACAGCAATCTTTAAGTCTGACCACAGATTTTCTATTGTATTGAGGTCTGGGCTTTGACTAGGCCATTCCAACACATTAACATGTTTCCCCTTAAACCACCCAAGTGTTGCTTTAGAAGTGTGTTTGGGGTCATTGTCCTGCTGGAAGGTGAACCTCCGTCCTAGCCTCAAATCACACACAGAGTGGTAAGGGTTTTGCTCAAGAATATCCCTGTATTTAGCACCATCCATGTTTCCCTCAACTCTGACCAGTTTCCCAGTACCGACTGCTGAAAAACATCCCCACAGCATGATGCTGCCACCACCATGTTTCACTGTGGGGATGGTGTTCTTTGGGTGATGTGTTGGGTTTGCGCCAAACATAGCGCTTTCTTTGATGGCCAAAAAGTTCAATTTTAGTCTCATCAGACCAGAGAACCTTCCTCCATACATTTTGGGAGTCTCCCACATGCCTTTTCGCAAACTCAAAACGTGCCATTTTGTTTTTTGCGTACGGCTTATTGTCGTCCTATGTACAGATACTCCAGTCTCTGCTGTGGAACTCTGCAGCTCCTCCAGGGTTACCTTAGGTCTCTATGCTGCCTCTCTGATTAATGCTCTCCTTGCCCGGTCTGTGAGTTTTGGTGTGCGGCCATCTCTTGGCAGGTTTGCTGTTGTGCCATGTTCTTTCCATTTGGTTATGATAGATTTGATGGTGCTCCTAGGGATCATCAAAGATTCGGATACTTTTTTTATAACCTAACCCTGACTTGTACTTCTTAACAACATTGTCCCTTACTTGTTTGGAGAGTTCCTTGGTCTTCATGGCAGCGTTTGGTTAGTGGTGCCTCTTGCTTAGGTATTGCAGCCTCTGGAGCCTTTCAAAAAGTTGTGTATATGTAATGACAGATCATGCAACACTTAGATTGCACACAGGTGGACATCATTTCACTAATTATGTGACTTCTGAAGGTAATTGATTGCACCAGAGCTTTTTCTGGGCTTCATAACAAAGGGGGTGAATGCAAACACACATGCCAATTGTCAGTTTTTTATTTCTGAAAAATAGTTTTATGTATATATTTTTTCTGATTTTACTTCACCAACTTGGACTATTGTGTTCTGATCATCACATATAATTCAGATTAAAAAAACATTGAACTAAAAGGCTGTAATGTAACAAAATAGGTAAAAAGCCAAGGGGGTGAATACTTTTGCAAGGCACTGTATACCCCTTATTGAGGATCTCCTGCCTGTTTAGCGCTTTTACAGTGCACGGTCACAGGAGATGCATTTATACATATTTATTTTTTTATCCTAAGCAAGCTGACAGCCTTCAAGTGATTCAGATATCCCAAGTGGGTTTGCTAGTTGGCAGCTATTCAAGAGTGCTGAAGATGAATATTAACCAACCCCTCCAACCATCAAAAGACTGGTCCCCTTAATAATGATAATCTCGCACAATATAGTAAAAAGGTACCATTTACATTGATTTCTACTTTTAACCGGAAGATTTTTGCCCCCTTAATGACAAAGCCATTTTTTGCGATACAGCACTGTGTCGCTTTAACTGACAATTGCGCTGCTGTTTTTCCCCCACAAATAGAGCTTTCTTTTGGTGGTATTTGATCACCTCTGCAGTTTTTATTTTTTTGTGCCATAAACAAAAAAAAATAAATATATATATATATATATATATATATATATATATATATATATATATATATATATATATATATATATATACACACATACACATTGGTTTGCGCAAAAGTTATAGCGTCTACAAAATAGGGGATCGTTTTATGCCATTTTTATTATAATATATATTTTTTTTTACTAGTAATTTTATCGGGATTGCGGCGGACAGATCGGACACTTGACAATTTTTGGGACCATTGACATTTATACAGTGATCAGTGCCTAAAAAAAACAAACAAAAAAAAAAAACACTGGATTACTGTAAAAAGTCATTGGCAAGGAAGGAGTTAACACTAGGGGGTGATCAAGGGGTTAAATGTGTTACCAAGGGAGTGTTTCTAACTGTGGGGGGGATGTGACTGCCTGGAGGAGGAGAACGATCGTTGTTCATAAGCATTAGGAACAACTAATCAGTCTCCTCGCCCCTGACATAACGGAGGTCTGTCTATTTACATTGACAGAGGTCTGTTCTGTCTCTCTCAGGAGCCATCGCCGGTGCCCGTTGGACATTGCGACTGTCGGGCATTTGCATCAGCTCTGTCGCACTGTGGGCGCGCACCCCCTAGTGCTCTTAAAGCGGCCGACGTACAGCTACGACGGCTCGCCCAGGGGAGCCAACCTGCCGCAGTATAACTGCAGCGGCTGGTCGGGAGCCATTTAATGTTTCAACTATTTCCAATAAAAAAAAAAAAAATATACTGAAAAAAATAAATAAAAATAAAGTACCTGCTTGGAAACAATGCTTCCTCATCCCCTGAACAGCAGCATTAGATTACCAAAATGTGTGTGGGAAGAGTGGCAATAGAACATTTTCAAATCAAACATTAGTGACAGCCTGGTGTGCAAGGAAATTGTAGATTCAGTGAAATAGATCCAGATTTTATATAAATACAGTGTAAAACAATTATGAAGGAACTTCTTGTTCTCACCTTGCATTTGTTCCAGCAGGAAATAAGTTCACAGCTTTAATAAGTAGCTGCAAGTCATCCTCTGACCAGGACTTGCTGCTGCCCCCACCTCCTGAACCAGACTGATCTGCACTCTTTGTGGACTGCTTCATCCGAGCCTCCTCCTGCTCCTTTTCTCTTTTAATCTGTGCATTAACCTCTGCAATCTAAGGAGCACAGACATGGTCACAGGACTCATCCGTTCAGATATATCAGCAAATACAAACTATAGTTTTTAAATGTCGTCCCTCAAAAGTCATCTTCCTTCATTACTCAGCTACGGTAGGTGTTAAAGTCCCACAATCAGAGAAACCACATTTCCCAACAACTGACAGACAACTTGCACTGGGCAAGAATGCCCTTAACTAGCAAAGGTTGCCTTCCCTAAAATGTATCTAGTACATAAAAATGAGAAGTGTGGCTGTAGTAAAACTGAAGAGTTTGGGAGATGGTTGTTGGAACATAAAAGAATGACACTTGTGATACAAATGTGAAAATCCATGAGGATTATTACATGCTCTTAAAGATTTCCTTTTGACAATGAAATTTGCAGACGATACTAAGCTAAGCAGGGCAATAACTTCTCCGCAGGACGTGGAAACCTTGCAAAAAGACCTGAACAAATTAATGGGGTGGGCAACTACATGGCAAATGAGGTTCAATGTAGAAAAATGTAAAATAATGCATTTGGGTGGCAAAAATATGAATGCAATCTACTCACTAGGGGGTGAACCTCTGGGGGAATCTAGGATGGAAAAGGACCTGGGGGTCCTAGTAGATGATAGGCTCAGCAAGGGCATGCAATGCCAAGCTGCTGCTAACAAAGCAAACAGAATATTGGCATGCATTAAAAGGGGGATCAACTCCAGAGATAAAACGATAATTCTCCCGCTCTACAAGACTTTGGTCCGGCCGCACCTGGAGTATGCTGTCCAGTTCTGGGCACCAGTCCTCAGGAAGGATGTACTGGAAATGGAGCGAGTACAAAGAAGGGCAACAAAGCTAATAAAGGGTCTGGAGGATCTTAGTTATGAGGAAAGGTTGCGAGCGCTGAACTTATTCTCTCTGGAGAAGAGACGCTTGAGAGGGGATATGATTTCAATTTACAAATACTGTACTGGTGACCCCACAATAGGGATAAAACTTTTTCGCAGAAGAGAGTTTAATAAGACTCGGGCCACTCATTACAATTAGAAGAAAATAGGTTTAACCTTAAACTACGTAGAGGGTTCTTTACTGTAAGAGCGGCAAGGATGTGGAATTCCCTTCCACAGGCGGTGGTCTCAGCGGGGAGCATTGATAGCTTCAAGAAACTATTAGATAATCACCTGAATGACCGCAACATACAGGGATATGTAATGTAATACTGACACATAATCACACACATAGGTTGGACTTGATGGACGTGTGTCTTTTTTCAACCTCACCTACTAAAGGGGTAACAAAGGGGAAATGAAGAGGACATGCATGCTTCTTGCCATATTTTTGTAAGTAAATACAAACATACATAGCAGAACCATTGCAATAATGGATTATACACACACACACACACACTAATAACATGTCTCCTTATTCACTTACATGTTTCTCAACAGAAGTTTTCCCATCTTCTTTAGAACTCCCTGAAAGGGATTCATTTAGAGACTGTAAACTGAAAGCATAGCAAGACCAAGAATTAGGAACATACAGACTGAAACTGACTAAGACATAAAACTTTTTCCTAATATACAGTCAGGTCCATAAATATTGGGACATCAACACAATTCTAATCGTTTTGGCTCTATACACCACCACAATGGACTTGAAATGAAACGAACAAGACTGCAGACTTTCAGCTTTAATTTGAGGGTATTTACATCCAAATCAGGTGAACGGTGTAGGAATTACAACAGTTGGTATATGTGCCTCCCACTTTTTAAGGGACCAAAAGTAATGGGACAATTTGCTGCTCAGCTGTTCCATGGCCAGGCGTGTTTTTCCCTCATTATCCAATTTACAAGGAGCAGATAAAAGGTCCAGAGTTCATTTCAAGTGTGCTATTTGCATTTGGAATCTGTTGCTGTCAACTCTCAATATGAGATCCAAAGAGCTGTCACTATCAGTGAAGCAAGCCATCATTAGGCTGAAAAAAACAAAACAAACCCATCAAAGAGATAGCAAAAACATTAGGTGTGGCCAAATCAACTGTTTGGAACATCCTTAAAAAGAAAGAACGCACCGGTGAGCTAAGCAACACCAAAAGACCCGGAAGACCATGGAAAACAACTGTGGTGGATGACCGAAGAATTCTTTCCCTGGTGAAGAAAACACCCTTCACAACAGTTGGCCAGATCAAGAACACTCTCCAGGAGGTAGGTGTATGTGTGTCAAATTCAACTAAGAGAAGACTTCACCAGAGTGAATACAGAGGGTTCACCACAAGTTGTAAATCATTGGTGAGCCTCAAGGAAGGACAGATTATAGTTTGCCAAACAACATCTAAAAAAAGCCTTCACAGCTCTGGAACAACATCCTATGGACAGATGAGACCAAGATCAACTTGTACCAGAGTGATGGGAAGAGAAGAGTATGGAGAAGGAAAGGAACTGCTCATGATCCAAAGCATACCACCTCATCAGTGAAGCATGGTGGTGGTAGTGTCATGGCGTGGGCATGTATGGCTGCCAATGGAACTGGTTCTCTTGTATTTATTGATGATGTGACTGCTAACAAAAGCAGCAGGATGAATTCTGAAGTGTTTCGGGCAATATTATCTGCTTATATTCAGCAAAATGCTTCAGAACCCATTGGACGGTGCTTCACAGTGCAGATGGACAATGACCCGAAGCATACTACGAAAGCAACCAAAGAGTTTTTTAAGGGAATTGAAGTGGAATGTTATGCAATGGCCAAGTCAATCACCTGACCTGAATCCGATTGAGCATGCATTTCACTTGCTGAAGACAAAACTGAAGGGAAAATGCCCCAAGAACAAGCAGGGACTGAAGACAGTTGCAGTAGAGGCCCGACAGAGCATCACCAGGGATGAAACCCAGCGTCTGGTGATGTCTATGCATTCCAGACTTCAGGCTGTAATTGACTGCAAAGGATTTGCAACCAAGTATTAAAAAGTGAAAGTTTGATGGATGATTGTTAATCTGTCCCATTACTTTTGGTCCCTTAAAAAGTGGGAGGCACATATACAAACTGTTGTAATTCCTACACCGTTCACCTGATTTGGATGTAGTTAAAGCACATCTTGTTCGTTTCATTTCAAATCCATTGTGGTGGTGTATAGAGCCAAAAAGATTAGAATTGTGTCGCTGTCCCAATATTTATGGACCTGACTGTATATGATAAATATAATTGCCCCTTTTCTCATAGAACTGTTTTTCCACAATAACAACTAACAGTGAGTGCTGCCATCTGTCATTTCTTTTTTTCATATTTTATAAGATGTTCATCATATAAAGAGAAAACTATTTTCAGAGCAGAACTAGAATAAATTCATTACCTTGCTAGCTCCAGACGATCACACAGTTTTTCTATTTCTTCCATCATTTTCACACTGTCCGATTCATTATCAGAAAAATAATTCCAATTCTGAGGGGTAAATTGAAAGAGGTATTTACCACTTGGAGAGCTGGAGAAAAGTCTCATTAAAGCAGTTTTTTTTTTACCCTGGCAGGTTAATGTTCTCCAGGAGCCTTTCTACACATTACAGTAAAAGCAGAGCTCTATCTAAACTCAACTATGTTATTTATGTGAAGCAGCCAAGAGTGAGATTCTGGATGATTATACTTGCTCATTCATTCTGTGATATTTTGAAGGAATACAGCAAATTCAAGTACATGTTTATAAAGTGCGTTGCTTGACCTAACCTGAGCCTGAGGAAATTCTGCAGCATGCTGAAATATATGATCTTTGCTAAAATGCTTGTAAAACATTTAAAATTAAAAAAGCATTTCCTTATAACACTTAGTGAGGATCACATGTGCATGAATCGTTTGACAATTTTTGCAGACATCAGGCAATCCTTGGAGTTAACTGCCCCCTCCCCCTCCCATTATCTTCTAGTTCTCAGGTCTCAGATTACACTCAGCTCTGTGCAGCGTATGACATCAGACCCCTGTCCCCAGCAACCTGAGAAATACCATATAAACACTGTACTTTAGAAAGCTGTGGGGGAGAGAGGGCTGCAGATATACAAGTGCAACTTATGTAGGAGGATTTAATTTTAATTCATCACCGTCTATCACCTGAGGTTAGTCACTTCAGTGGCCTTTTATAAGGGTTTATTATCACTTTAACTTACTGCCTTTTTCACTACAAATTGTTCCCCATGAAATCTGCTTTAATAAATAAACCTTGCATGATGTGCGCAGTCTTTGTCGTTCCTTTTTAACAGCTTTTTTCTGTATTTCCTTTTCCTTTTTGGCTACAAGAGCCTGCTGACGAGCTTCCTCATCTTCCTTCTCTTTAGCTAATCGAACAACTTCCAGCTCAGCTTGTCTTAGCTGAAAAAGATATACATGGCTTTTGTTAGTTAATGTGGAACTAAAGTTCCATTGTTACATGCTGTGAGCAGGCAGGCTTTTTACTGTTGAAGAGACATGCAAGGTCTCTTCTGCAATAAAATACCCTTACCTGCTTGCTCACAGTGATCAGTGTAATGTTACATAGCATGATCCATCCCCCCCCAAGAGGCAATTGGATATTCCCTGGATCAACCTTACCTATAAATATTAGTATCCAGTTATATTTTGTGCATTCAGAAAATAATCCAGGCCACTTTTAAAACAATCTGAGCTGGCCAGAACCAGTTCTTGAGGGAATCTATTCCACATTTTCACAGCTCTTACTGTGAAGAAGCCTTACCGTATTTGAAGGTTAAATCTCTCTTTCTCTCCAGATGTCCTAAGGACTGTCCCCTTGTCCTATGTGATGATCTTAAAGTGAATAACACTACTCTACACCAAAGTTCACTATATGGACCATTTATGTTTTTATACAGGTTGATCATATCCCCCCCTTAATCTCCTTCTCAAGCGAGAATAGATTCAGTTCCTCCAGTTCATAGATTAGCTCCTCCATGCCTCTTAACAGTTTGGTTGCCCTTCTCTGGCTTTTCTCCAGTTCCATAATATTCTTTTTGTGAACTGGTTCCCATGTGCAGCTCAGCCCAACCCCTGTGCACCGAAATGACTAGCACAGGACTGCTGGAAGGGTGAGCGTTGATACCTTTAGTTACGATTTAAGATTTTCAGTGCTTAGATATAGGTTTATAAAGTTCATCAATAAAAAAAAAAAAAAAAAAAAAAAAAAAAAAAAAAACCTATGTATACTACTGTATGCCACAGTTTCCCTTTGTTTGTGTCTTTAACGAAAAAAGGTTTAACAAAAGCATCTTTAAAAAAACAAACATACTTCAGAGTCCTGCATTGTCCCCCAGAGAACATCATTAGGGAAGATTATTGGAGAAAGAAAAAAAAAAAAAAAAAAAAAAAAAAAGAAGAATTATACATGGTTACCATGGATAATTTCTAAATCAGCTTCTAGCCAACAACATCCAGTCCTTTGCCAACAGACAGAAAAGGAAGTGAGGCAGCAGCTGCTGCCAGACCTAAATGCCATGCTAGTAAAAGAAGCATGGATCCAGGAGCCATATGATTAATTCTGGAGTCCAAGTTGAATTGGGGTTTCACTGAAATACAAGTTTCCAGCCAGCAGTAAACATCAAGGATTGAGTTTAGGGAGATTGGTTCAAACGGACAAGAAAAATCTCACAGATGGAGAGCACTTTTACCAGTTATGTTAGCACACAGTAGGTAAACTGACATGTGCGCAAATGCTAAAACCTATACCCTCATGGCATAAAAAATACTTTTCAGCTTGAGTTTGTATAATCCACATATACCTTTTCCTTTTCTTCCTGTTCTCTTCTCCTGGCATCTACTTTAGCTTTCTTCTCTGCTTCTTTCCTTGCCTTTTCTTCCTCTTTGAACTTCTTTATTCTAGGGTCACCACTATATGCATTATCTATAGACATTAAAGACCAGCAGTTATAGAAACTCCTGCACATTCAAGTATCAGCAAATCTATAATAAAATCTATAAGAGCACTTTTTTTTCATGTATGCTATTTACTAAAGTGGCCTGTTGAGCACATACCTCAGGTGTTATTTTTTTTTCTTTGTGGTTGACAAGAAATATATGAAAAAAAAACAAAAAACCTTTACACTAAAAATGCCAGCATTGCAAACTACACTATTTCCTTGTAAAAATGTAAACATATTGGAAAAAAAGAAAAAAGGTAGCTACCAACTAATGTTCTTATCCTAATCATCTCTTCTTTCTTCCTCTGTGCTCGGGCAGCTCGATTCTGTTTTTCAATCCACCTCCTCTCATCACGGCTGAGAACAATTTAATAAAAGAAAAAAAAAAAAAAGAAGGACGTTAGTGCTTATGAGAAATTACTAGTACCCACAAACAATGCAAAGCAGAGTTTAACAAACAGTACAGTTTAACAGAAAGTATTTCATGTAACACAATGAACAGACGAAATCATCATTAGAAGTATGTTTACATAAAGTGTTCTGTATTTTGTTTATGTAAGCATTTGAGCTGGCACAGTGTGTATGATGAAAGTGTGTCCCAGTTGACACAATAGACAGGTAATATCAGTGGTTGTAAAGCCTAAACATTTTTTACCTTAATGCATTTCTTGCATTAAGATAAAAAAAAAAAAAAAAAAATTATATATATATATATATATATATATATATATATATATATATATATATATATATATATATATATATATATATATATATATATTTAGGCATCAGCACCCCCCCCTCAATACTTACCTGAGCCCTCATTCGATCCAGTGCTGTGCACGTCTGCAGCTCTTCTCTCACCCCACTTTCGAGTCCCGCTGGCTTTGCTGGGGCACCGGGAGCCACTGGCTCCCAGTGATGTCAATCTAAGCCAGTGAGGAGGAAACAGGGAGTGCAGGGTTGAGTCCTGCTGCCTGTGTCAATGGACGCAGCAGCAGAGCTCGGGAGCGAATACGCATGAGTGCCCCCATCGGAAGCAGTTTCCCATGGGGGCACTGGACAGAGGAGGGGCCAGGAGCGCCTGCAGGGGATCGGGTAAAAGGGAGGTTTGTAACCACTCTGTGCCATTCCATGGCACAGAGCAGGTAAGTATTTTTTTTTTTTTACCTTTACAATAGCTTTAAAGCGGAACTTCACCCAAATTCACCATTCACAAAGCAAAGCACAGCTCACGCATGTGCAGTGGGAAGCCATAAGGGGTCACAACATGACAGGGAGTTGGGGACCCAAAGACCGGGAAGGAACTGGAACGGGAGAAGACAGCACTAGATCCCTGGATAGGTAAGTGTCTTAGCTGCTGACTTTGATTTTTTTTTTGGGGGGAGACTGAAGATACTCTTTTTTTTTTTTAATTCTTTATTTATCATTTTTCATAACTGAAGATACTCTTTAACCACCTCAATAAACGGCCACTTTCACCCCCTTCCTGCCCAGACTAATTTTCAGCTTTCAGTGATGTCACACTTTAAATGACAATTGCGCGGTCATGCAACACTGTACCCATATGAAATTTGTATCATTTTTTTTTTACACAAATAGAGCTTTCTTTTGTTGGTATTTAATCACCACTGGGTTTTTTTTTTCCTTTTTTTTTTTCCTAAACTAAATTTTGTTTATTTTGCAAATAAGTTCTTCACTGATGCGCATTAATGAGGCTGCATTGATAGGTTGCACTGATGAGGCTGCACGGATAATCAAGGCACTGACCAGTGCTTCGATTACCAGTGTAAAGGTCTCCTGTAACTGAAAAGCTGGTTATCGACTTTGCTTTCCTCGGACACAGACACCGCTGAGGAAAGGAAAATCCGATAACCGCCATTTGTTTACATGTGATCTGCTGTGATTGGGCACAGCTGATCACATGGTAAAGAGCCTATGCTCTTTACCTTGATCGGTGATGGACCATGTCCGAGGGACACAGCTCACCACTGATCGCGGCATTGCGTGCCCCCACGGGAGTATGCGCGAGTGGCGCGATGCAAATATCATATGGCATCCAGTCAGGATGGCAAAGCCACCCCTGGCTGTCATTCTGTCATAGGCCGGGTGGAAAGGTGTTAGGATAAGCATTCCAGTAGGCATAGTGTGTATGCCAGATCATTGGCTCCTTGAACTAAACATTCCAGTATCTGCAGTGTGCATGTCATAACTGTGTTACTTAAAGGCTCACCTTTAAGAAAAGAAAAAACACATTACATGCACATAGTTCTACCGGAAAGAAATGTGCATTTTTTTTTCTCACAGGAGCCATCAGAGCATTGCACCTGCAACCAGTGGATGGTGGGTGTAAGGTCATGCTCCTGCAGACACTTCCCGTCAGCTCTCTGCCTGTACTTCTGCACAGACTTTCAGTTAGAAAGCTGGAAGAAGTTTCAGTGCACCGATTACCATACTCGCAGTCCATTGAGAACTACAAGTCCATTAGCTGTCCACCTCAGTTAATGAATGATGTGGCGCCAAATTATAATTGTCACAGTGCCTGTGTGGGAGAAGAACCCTCTGCACAATGTCAGGGGGAAGGAGAATGTTTCTGGGGGTGGGTGCTTAGAAACGTGTTACGCGTTACACCCTAAATACGGGAGTAACATGTTCCTTAAGCCGCGTACACACGAGCGGAATATCTGACAGAAAAAGTCTGACGGAAGCTTTTCATTGTTTATCTCGATCGTGTGTGTGCCTCATATGACTTTTTTTTCAAAAACTCTGACGGACCTAGAAATGGAACATGTTCTAAATATTTCCGACGGAATCAATTCCTATTAGGAAAACCGATCGTCTGTATGCTGTTCCGACAGACCAAAAATGACGCATGCTCTGAAGTACGAGACGGAAGCTATTGGCTACTGGCTATTGAACGTCCTTTTTCTAGTCCCGTCGTACGTCACCGCGTTCTGGATGGTCGGACTTTGGTTTGACCATGTGTAGGCAAGACCACTTGAATGGAATTCCGTCGGAGAAACCTTCGGAGTTTATGCCAACGGCAAAACCGGTCGTGTGTATGCGGCACTAGGGTGAACTCAGCCTTTATATTAAGCATTAGACACGGTGTGCATGTCATATATTTTGGTCGTTAAGCTAAACATTCTATTAAGCACAATGTGTAATGTCATATCAGTAATTTTTTCCATAACAAAGTAAAATTTCAGGGTAGCGATTTTACTCTGGCCTTAAATGCTTTTGGGAAGGTCTTGTATTTCGGCACCATCTTTACAATGGGCACTATATAGGCCAGCTCAGATCATAAATCACAACATTACCATTCAGCTTTTTCTTTTTCTTCTTCATCCAAATAAGAAAATTCTCTCCATGAATCAAAGTTGTACCTTGAAGACAAAAAGTATAATCTAATGCAATGCGTTTTTTTCTTTTTATGGTTTTCTTGATATCCCAAATACAACAGTAGGAACCAAAAAAAAAAAAAAAAAAAAAAAAAAAAAAAAAAAAAACACTAACATAATGAAAATTAAACCTACCAGAAGGAATAAAATGAATCTACATCTTCAATTGATGTGTTCATGTGACCAAGTTTGGCAACATTTTTCTTATTTGACCACCTAAAAAATGGAGAAATGGCTCAGTAACATCCATTGAAATAAATAACAAAACATTATCTGTATTACCAGTATTCAAAAGTATACAATTAAAAGATATATACACTTCTTACTGTAAATTATAAACATATAAGAATTCACCATATGAATACACACGGCTTCAAATGTACAAGGTCACGGTACTTGGAAGAGAATCCTGAGATCCCTATGATTTATTCATTTATTTATAACACACACAATGAAACACATTGTAGTGAGACTGAAATTAGCACAGGATTTTATAAACATATTGTCAAGTTTGGGTAATTGGAGGTAAAAAGAATAAAATAAACAAACATTTTCTGGCATCAAAATTTTATGTTTACACATTTATAATTTGCAGGGAAAAGACATGGGAACTTAATAAATGAAGTATATTACAAAGGAATATCTTACCTGCTATTTCTCTCAAACACAGGAGCAAATACTTCAAAGAAGTTGTCTTTCCCCTCACCCTTTGAAGGTACTGAATTGTCAAAGGTAGGATCAACACTGTTAAATGCTCTTCTCTTCACAGGGTCAGATAAAATTTCATATGCTAAAAACATAACAAAAACAGTTCTGTAACTATAAATTGTGATAACTGCTGTGCTGCTCATCTGGACCTTCACCAAAATTGGAAGTTTGACTGTCATTTAACTGTATGAAGCCATCAGCAAATAAAGCACAATTGTTTCAACTTCCTGTTACTCAATATAAGAGTTTTCTTCTGCTCACTGACACAGCTTAAACAATACTTTTTTGTAATCTTGTCTTCCCTTCCATTTATCTTTCCTATTCCCCAAATTCTTCCTTTACGCTAGGTTCACACCTATGCGTTTTTTGTTGCAGTTTGCAGAAACGCACTACAGTCCATTCAACATGGTTGCCTATGGTACACGTTCACATCTATGCGTTTTGCGACCAGTGCATTTTTGAAAAAAGTCTGGGACTTGTTTTGCATGTAATAGACCTCAATGGAATCGCACCAGAAATGCACGTGTTGTGTTTGTGATGCGATTTTTGATGTGTTTTGCGTTTTTTTATTTTTCTGTTTAAAACACTGTATATAGCTAGTTGCTAAGGAGGGGGCCTGGAAGCTGACCGCTGCGTCCTTAACAACCGATGAGTCATCAGCTGTCAGCAGGGTTACCCGCTGACAGCTGACTGTGAAAACAAACAAAAAAAAAAAAATAGTGTGAAAAAAAAAAACACGTGTCTGTGGCTGTCTTCCTCCGTTGTGTTGTTGCCCGCTGTGTGGCATCTCTTATATAGCCATGGGGCGTGGCCACCCGACAACGTCACCTGGAGAGCCCGCCCTTTGTGACGTCACACAGCGGGCGACAACACAAACGGAGAAAGACAGCCAAAGAAGGGGAGCGTCTTTTTTTCTTTGCGGGTAACCGGCGATGAGCAAAAAGACAGCAGCGGGAGAAGATGGCTCTTTTATTTTACATTTCACTGCTTTTTGGGGCGAATAGGTAGAGGTATGATGTGTGTATATATATATATATATATATATATATATATATATATATATATATATATATATATATATATATATATATATATATATATATATATATATATATATATATATATATATATACACACACATATATATATATATACACACATATACACATATACACACACACACACACACACACACACACACACACACACACAGTGTGTTTAAAGGAGGAAAAAAAAACTGTAAAAACACAACATGCATGAAAACTGCATGCAAAAACGTATAAAAAACACAAGGGTTTAAAAACGCAAAATGTGCCTGAAAAACGCATCAAGCGCAGCCGCATAGATGTGAACCTAGACTTATTGGGTATCTGTCAGAATAGAGAAGCTTTTTGTGTCATCTTCAAAGTGATGGCCACTGTGGACTCAAAACACATTTGCCCAGGTTATTTGCCGATATGGAGCTTCAGTAAATTCTGCTTCAGAATCATCTACTTTGTGTGCTTTTTTTTTTCCCATTGCTGGATTTTGTACAGTGCAATTGTAAAGCCATTCACCCACCTTTCACATGGGTTACCTATGGATGTCTGTGCAGTATGGTTTGCTGAACTGTTAGGATAGGGAAGCTGTCCAGATACCCAAAATACACACAGAAAATCCTGGTCAATAACTTACCAAAGAATAAACACAAGAAAGGATAAGATTGATACCACCAGAATCTGCACCTTCAAAATCAAGTTAGCTCCCATAATTATAGTCTTGAATTGTTTCTCTAATGCACTCAATAGTAAAATGCTTCTACAGTGAGGAAAAAAGTATTTGATCCCCTGCTGATTTTGTACGTTTGCCCACCAGGTTTATTTTAACAGTGAGAGACAGAATAACAACAAAAATATCCAGAAAAACGCATTTAAAAAAAAAAGCTAAATTGATTTGCATTTTAACGAGTGAAAAAAGTATTTGATCCCCTATCAAATCAGCAAGATTTCTGGCTCCCAGGTGTCTTCTATACAGGTAACGAGCTGAGATTAGGAGCACTCTTAAAGAAAGTGCTCCTAATCTCAGCTCCTTACCTGTATAAGAGACACCTGTCCACAGAAATTCCAATCTTTCCACCATGGCCAAGACCAAAGAGCTGTCCAAGGATGTCAGGGACAAGATTGTAGACCTACACGAGGCTGGAATGGGCTACAAGACAATCGCCAAGCAGCTTGGTGAGAGAGTGACAACAGTTGGTGGGATTATTCGGAAATGGAAGAAACACAAAATAACTGTCAATCTCCCTCGGTCTGGGGCTCCATGCAAGCTTTCACCCCGTGGAGTTTCAATGATCATGAGAATGGTGAGGAATCAGCCCAGAACTACATGGGAGAATCTTGTCAATGATCTCAAGGTAGCTGGGATCAGAGTGACCAAGAAAACAATTGGTAACACACTACGCCGTGAAGGTCTAAAATCCTGCTGCACCTGCAAGGTCCCCCTGCTCAAGAAAGCACATATATACAGGCCGGTCTGAAGTTTGCTAATGAACATCTGAATGATTTAGAGGAGAACTGAGTGAAAGTGTTGTGGTCATACGAGACCAAAATCAAGCTCTTTGGCATCAACTCGCCGTGTTTGGAGGAGGAGGAATGCTGCCTATGACCCCAAAAACACCATCCCCACCTTCAAACATGGAGGTGGAAACATTATGCTTTGGGGGTGTTTTTCTGCTAAGCAGACAGGACAACTTTACCGCATCAAAGGGACGATGGACAGGGCCATGTATCGTCAAATCTTGGGTGAGAACCTCCTTCCCTCAGCCAGGGCATTGAAAATGGGTCATGGATGGGTATTCAAGCATGACAATGACCCAAAACACATAGCCATTGCAACAAAGAACAAGCACATTAAAGTGGAGTTCCACCCACTTTTACAACTCTTCAGCATCCCTCACTAAACTGTGCACTGTAAACGAATTGGATATTTTTTTATTTTTTTTCTCAGCACCTACTGTATATCTGCTGTATTCATTTTCCACTTCCTCCTCCCTGGCCGCGGCCCATCGCATCATTTCCTGTTTGCAATGCCTTCTGGGAAGGGGCGGCAACTTCCTCTGACACTGCCGTTGCTATGGAAACCTGACCTGAAACCTATTACACTGCTTGTGCTGCACTGAGCATGTGCGAGATCTGCAAGGATGAGATCCAGGAAGAAATACAGTCTGGCTTCAAATGTGAAAGTGGAAACTCCTGTGCTGTCGGGGGGGGGGGGGGGGGGGGGGGGGGGGCGGGGGGGGCTACGCTAAAAGGACACTGCTGCAACACCTAAGTACTGATCCAAGGCAGGACAAATGGGACAAAAGTGGGGGAAGATGGTAGTTGCGCTGTGATGAAGGGGGGGGGGGGGGAGCTACAAAGATGACTAAAGTGGCAAAGTGAACTAAAAAAGCAGAAACGGGCCAATGCATGAATGGATCCTACATGCTAAAAAAACATGGTGGGGATGCAGTGCAACGTAGCTGATCAACATGACTATAATGTTGAGGGCAGACAAAGCCTAATATATAAAGGTAATCGTGAAACAGTGACTGCTTGAATATAGCAAAACAAAAATGCATATACTAACACAAATAAGATGAATGACACAATGCAAAAAAAAAAAAAAAAAAAATAATAATAATAATAATAATAATAATAATAATAATAATAATATATATTAGAGGTCGACCGATATGGGTTTTTCTCTGGCCGATGCCGATATTTACAAATCGCGGTGGCCGATGGCTGATATGTGATGCCGATTTTTTTGGGCCGATATATTAGGCTGATTTTTTTTTTTCTTCTTTTTTTTTTTACCTTCATCTCATAAAATCTAACAGTTAGACCCCTTTCACACTGGGGCATTTTTCAGGCGCTTTTGGGCTAAAAATAGCACCTGTAAAGTGCCTGTCAAACGGCTCCCCTGCAGTCTCAGTGTGATATACCGAGTGCTTTCACACTGAGGCGATGTGCTGGCAGGATGTTAAAAAAAAGTCCTGCAAGCAGCATCTTTGGAGCGGTGTATACCGCTCCTCCACCACTCCCGCCCATTGAAATGAATGCGCACCGCTGCCGAAGCGCCTGCAAAGCGTTTCGGCAGCGGCGCTTCAGGGGCGCATTTAACTCCTTCCTCGGCCGCTAGCTGGGTTATAAGCGCGCCGCTAGCAGCCGAATAGCGCCGCTAAAATGATGGTAAAGAGCCGCTAAAACTAGCAGCGTTTTACCGTCAACGCATGCCCGCTCCAGTGTGAAAGCAACCTTCAGTGATACGGAAATTTTTTTACATTTAAACATTTATTAAACAAAACAAACCTCCAATCAGTTCACTTGTATGTAGAATTTAGATTAAAAATATATATATATAAAAAAACACCTCTCAAATATTAAATACACAAAAACAGGTAACCAAAAGTTCTGGATGAAAAAAAAATGGCTAACTTTACTGCTTAGTTTTTTTTAAAATGTATTAGTGTATTTTTTTTTTTTTTTAAATTGCATTTGAAAGACCGCTGCGCAAATACCGTGTGACATAAAATATTGCAACAACCGCTATTCTATTCCCTAGGGTCTCTGCTAAAAAAAATATATATAATGTTTGGGGGTTCTAAGTGATTTTCTAGCAGAAAATACAGGATTTTTACTTGTAAGCAACAAAATGTCAGAAAAGATTTAGTCTTTAAATGGTTAAACTGAGAGCTTCTACACAAGGAGCTCAGTTCATTCATAATTGTAAACATTGTATCCTTCAGGTTCTTTTTATCAGATTTGGCAGGCTGCCCAGAGAGAGGGAGAACAGGCAACTTGCACTGACTTCTATTACAGAAGTCTTTTGCAAGTCGCGCTGAAGCTATATCGGCTTTTTTTATCAGCACAATCGGCCGATGCCGATTAAGTAAAAAACACCAAATATCGGCCGATATATCGGTCGACCTCACGGGGGGGAGGTTGCACTCACTTTCATGAAGTGAGTGTGGGCATCAATCCACGAGCGCCGAGCTCGTATGCCTCCAGGAGTGTCACCAATCTGGAATCTGTCCCCGTGCCTGGAAACAACAGGAGACGAGCTCGGCGCTCGTAGTTACTACACACTGCAGCATTGTTTTAAATGTAAGTTGATTGGACTTGTTTTATTAAATAAATATACCTTTGGTAAATAATATGATGCCTTATTATAAATTTACATATCAAGCTAGAGGATGTAAAAACAAATTTGACAAGGTATGGCAGGCATGGTATGGAGATGACAACACATTAGGGTAACCATACTAATACACTGTGAATAACGACAGGTAGTGGCGTAACTTATTAACGAGAGGTAACGCTAATTAACACAGAAAAAGGAGGAATGATAGAAGTGCGAGGGAATGGGGAATTATAATGTAATAAACCACTCTGACCCGGCGGTGTAACAACTTCATGCTACAGGAGTCATTAAGAATACGTTAGCAGGGAAATACTCCTTGGGGTAAAGGCTAAATGGGAAGAGGAGGTGGGAGGAATGACCCAGGAACAATGGGCGAGAATTTTGGAGTTGGGAGCACAGGTTTCTGTGACCCCTTCACAGAGACTCTCACACTTAATGCTGTTAAACAGAGCCTATTATACTCCTAAAAGACTTTTTAAATTTGGGAGAAGGCCCAGTGACAACTGCCCCAGGTGTCGAAGGACGGGAGATCTCATTCACATGGTGTGGAGGTGTCCCAAGCTGTTTAGATACTGGGAGGAGGTGACTGGGAACTTGGGAAATATTTTCGGCACGACAGTGGCAAACGAGGCCTTGGTTTGTATTCTGGGGCATAGAAGAGTGATGGGAGAAAGGTTGAGTACTACCTTAGCTGTCACGCGGGCCCTGTTTCAGGCTAGAAAGTTGATAGCACTTAGATGGCAGGTAAAGGAGCCCCCCACTGTGAAAGACTGGATCTCTACAATGAATGAAACCTTGGGTAGGGAAAGAATGGAGTACATAAAAAGGGGCAATCTTCAGGAATTTGAGAGCATGTGGAAGATGTGGATAGAGAAAGTGAAGAGTCATTAATAGTGGGATCTGCATAGACACGGATTAGACTGAGGGATGGGTTTAATATAGGTATATAGGCAACTGGTATCCTTGCAGGCAAAGGATGCTATAATAAAGTGTTTCTGGATATGAACTTTTTTAGTTAAATATATAGTTTAGTAGGGTATAGGATAAACATATAGGGAGCAGGTGGGGGGGGGGGGAAATCGGGGTATTAGGGCATAGGTAATTTGGTACACAATACAGGCTGGGTCAGTAGAAGATGGGCAAGGGGAGCCCACAAGATCATTTTTACAAACCTCTCTTCTTGTATTTTTTGTTGGTGTTTTTGTCCTTTTTCTTCCTTCTTACGGGTCCCCTCTTTCTCTAAACTGAGCTGGAAAAGGATGGGTCCCTTTGGTTATCGAGTCCTAGTTAGTGGGGCTTACGAGATGGAAGGGACAGAGGACTAGTTGGTAAAGAGGCGTAATGGAATCCGTTGGTCATTATGGCGATATAAAAAGCAATGAGAAAAAGTATAATCCACTATGATGTGAATACGAGAAGGCGACAGTTAATGAACATCAAACTGATTTAGCCCTCCAAACACTGTTTACTGATGTGGAAAAAAAAAAAAAAAAAAAAAAAAAAGAATACGTTAGTTACTTTGAATAGGCATTGGGCTGTGACAGGGAGGGAGGGGGGGGGGGGGGGGGGGGGGGTGTCCAGGGGGAGGGTGGAAGGAATTTAGGGGGTAAGACACACTGTTGGGCCCTGCGAGGCCAAATCTAGGCTCTGTCATGTTGGCAGCCTAGTGGTTTTGTATAAAATGAAAAACTTTAATAAAAAGAATTTAAAAAAAATAAATAAATAAATATACCTTTTATATGGGATCACGCTATGTGCGTCTCTTTCCCCCTCACACTGTACATCACTACTCTACCTGACGAACACTGAGGAGAGAGGCACGGGGACATATTCCAGTTTCCAGGCACGGGGACAGATTCCAGATTGGTGATACTCCTGGAGGCATACGAGCTCGGCGCTCGCGGATTGATGCCCACACTCACTTCATGAAAGTGAGTGCAACCTCCCCCTGTGTGTGTCTTGCCCCCCTCCACTGTGGTCGTTGCAGAGTTATTTTACATGCTGTATACTTTTTATTTTTTATATTTTGCTTGGCATGTTCATCATTGTCACTGCCTGTATACACGGAACGTCTACACCTGCGGGGCATTTGCAACACAGGCTGTACACCTTACAGCTGTAAGGTAAGCGGCTTGCAAACACGGAGGTGTCCTCACTGAAGATCCCCCCCTCCCTTTACGATTGGAATTGTTTTGTGTTTCTCATCACGAGTTTTTATTTTTTGGACTGGATGATAGAACTAATATCCATGTTTGTCCTAGGGATTTGTCACTTGTAGTTCACCAGGATCTGGGACGTTTTTGCTAATGGGGCACTAGCCCACATATATTTTTCTTGCATTATATATATATATATATATATATATATATATATATATATATATATATATATATATATCTCTCTCTATCTCATTTTTTTTTTTTTTGCATTGTGTCATTATTCATCTTATTTGTGTTAGTATATGCATTTTTGTTTTGCTATATTCATCAGTCACTGTTTCACGATTACCTTTATATATTAGGCTTTGTCTGCCCTCAACATTATATACATGTTGATCAGCTACGTTGCACTGCACTGCATCCCCACCATGTTTTTTTAGCATGTAGGATCCATTCATGCATTGGCCCGTTTCTGCTTTTTTAGTTCACTTTGCCACTTTAGTCATCTTTGTAGCTTCCCTCCCCCCCCCCCCCCCCTTCATCACAGCGCAACTACCATCTTTCCCCACTTCTGGCCTCAAATGCCCACGCTTGAGATGGCCACAGCCTGCTGTAAGTTTATAAAATAACAAACTACTGCTATAAACTAACAAAACAGACCTTAGTATACAGACTAACTTTACTAGAATACATTAAGCTTGTGTATTATAGGGGTATTTTTATTTAAAAAGTATAATTTTGGCCGGAACACCACTTTAAGGTCCTGGAGTGGCCCAGCCAGTCTCCAGACTTTAAAGCGGAGGTCCGCAAAAAAAAAACCAAAAAAAATTCTAATAATAAAAAAAAAAAAAAAAATGTAAAACCCAGCAGCTACACATACTGTAGCTGCTGGCTTTTAATAATAGGACACTTACCTGTCCTGGAGTACAGCGATGTCGGCACCTCAGCTGATGTTTCCATTAGCTGTCGGGTGCTGCCGCCACTATTGCGTGTAAGGATACCCGTCAGTGTAGCCTTTCGGCTTCACGCCAGGAACCCTACTGCACATGCGCGAGGCCCGCTCGTCTCTCCTACTGGCCCAGCGACAGGGGAAGGAGGAGGGAGCCCCAGCCGTGACGTCTATAGCCGCGGCTGAGGGTCCCGGAAGTGGGAAAGGATACCTGTCAAAGACAGGTATCCTGTCCCCCCTCCCCCCCCGAAAGGTGCCAATTGTGGAGGGGGGGAGGAATCAGATGAGCGGAAGTTCCACTTTTGGGTGGAACTCCACTGTAATCCCATAGAAAATATGTGGAGGGAGCTGAAGGTTCGAGTTACCAAACATCAGCCTTTTAACCTTAAACTTGGAGAGGATCTGCAAAGTAGCGTGGGACAAAATCCCTCCCGAGATGTGTGCAAACCTGGTGGCCAACTACAAGAAATGTCTGACCTGATTGCCAACAAGGGTTTTGCCACAAAGTACTAAGTCATGTTTTGCAAAGGGGTCAAATACTTATTTCACTCATTAAAATGCAAACCAATTTATAAAACTTTTTTTAAATGCATTTTTCTGGATTTTTTTTGTTGCTATTTTGTGTCTCACTGTTAAAATAAACCTACCATTAAAATTATAGACTGACCATTTCTTTGTCATTGCACAAACGTACAAAATCAGCAGGGGATCAAAATTTTTTTTTACCTCATTGTATCCTTCCATTACTCTGTTGATATCCTCATTCCTTGCTTGGGGTACCTACTAACAGGCTGAGGTCTTGAACAATAAGCAAATACATCTACCTGACAAGGAATCTGCAAAGACTTGCAGCAATGTATCCTGCAACACAACTACTAGGTAAATGCAGTAAATGTATGTACCATACGTGAACACTTCCTTCACTCAAAACCAACAAACTGGAAAAATACCAAGAACCAATGGTTGAATGCAGTCTTTATTGCCTCCTCGAAAAGCCCTGTACAGCACAATCTTCACATGGTCAACATATGTGCCAGGTTTGAACAATGCATTATCTGTGTACTGCAAGGCTGAGCATCAAGTCAACATGTACACTGCAGAAACTACAGCTGAATATCTGTTATATGGACTGATATTCAGCTGTCCATCAGAAGCAGGCAAGTAATCACAAGCTAATATTACCTAAAGCCCAATTCCACCCAGGAGACCAAAGAAAAAAAAAAGAGCATTGAGTCTGTGAGAGACGTGATGATTAGAGCCCCAAAAGCTGCTTTCAACAAGGGCTGGCCAAATTATTTAAAACAAAAAAAAAAAACTGTAACTGGAATTGGCCCTTAGTAAATAGCAGTGCAGTGCATATTCCAGTATGAGAGTGTGTCTAGGCACTCCTCTACTTACACTCTTATAGCAGGATATCTGTGGTATGAGATCATCTAAGGCACCGATTTCTTATTATCAGAAGAACAGTGCGTGCTTTATGTCTACCTCACAAGTGTACATAACAGAAAAAAATTGGATAGCCATGGATTTTGTGTAGACACAAAGATAAATCAATAACACCAACATAAAATCAAGAAATTGTATTATAATACAGATTAAAAACACAGAAGCAGAAGACACTGCAGGGCATAAAACGTGTCTATTTTTGGTTCACACATAGATGTACGATTCAATCCACATGCAAACTTGACACGTTTCAAATACTCTTCATCAGGAGAGCAGGGGCAGGGGATGGTGGGGGCTAAGTTCAGAGAAGAGAGCCTGTCACCTGCTCTCTGCTCATGAAACACCGAGAACCGAGCGATCAGTGGTGGACCGATGCTGTATCCACCTAGGCAAGTATGATTCTTATTAATAAATATATATATATATATATATATATATATATAATATCCAAATGTCTCTTTTAATGTGTTTCTATAAACAAAAAGGTGGGAGTTAATAAATCACAGAACACAGATTATGAATAGAAAGCTCTCCAGTCATGAGCATGCAGATACCCTTTCAATCAAAATGTGCATTTTACGTGCATCGGTTTTGGATGGCCGTGTCCCTTAAGTGTCAGTAAAGTGTTACCCTTATTCTTACCTTTAGTTATACAGGTAAAATAGTCATTGTCGCCTTCAACTATCTGTTCTCCAGTAGCTTTTCTCTTGTCAGGATGGTGTTTCAGAACCATCGCTTTATCTGGTAATTAAAAAACAATTACAAAAGTTTATGAAAAGTGCAGTGGCTGAATTAAAAGTAATAATATATATTAAAGAACACTGAATTAATCTAATAACAGGAATATACAGGGTATCTGCATGACAATGCTGTAAGGAAAAGCAAATATATTCATCATGGAGACCCCAAAACTGAAGTGTATTTATACAAAAAGAATTCACTTTCTACACAAATCAAAATTTGTAAACCTGCAATAATACATATGAGAGAATTCCAGTTTTGGGGGAGACAAAATCACCATGTGTTGGAAGAGGAGGGTTCTTCCTCTACATTGCTATTGCAGATTTACAGATACTGTTATTGTTTGGAAAGGATTGCTTTAAGCTATATAACCGACATATATTTTAAGGTACTTACGTGCAGCTTTGATCTGTTTCTGTGTGGCCTTGTACCTCAGTTTTGCCAATCCAAGTACAGCATAATGATCCTGGTTCTATTTAGATATAAATAAAAGTTCACCGCTTTACTATTATGTCACACTCAGATGTTCAGGACCATTACTATGGGTCCTTAGTTATCCCAGATAATCTGAATGAAAAATTTAATTCAACACCAATTTGCTTTTTTCATTGTTTGTTCCAACTGGTAGGCTGACTCTCCCTCTAGTTACCTTTATCTTTGTGAGAATACAATGAAGACATTTTCATACAACAGTTTGTAACTCCAACCCACCACCGTAAATATGTAACAATGTTGTCACTCATTCTGGCACCTGGATTTTAAAATTTGTTAACATTTTTTAAGGAAAATAATATGGAGAATCTAATGGAGAATGACCATAGCAGTTGGCCAACACCAAATAGTCTGTTTGAGATATCTTGCCAGCCCTGTAGAGGAGCAATTCATATTTAAAGGAAACATACAAAACTGCCACAAAGGATTTGGGTGGTGTTACAGATGCGACCTCTCCTGTACTGTTTATTTCTATTTATTGGGAAGCACTTATGTAAAAGAGTACAAACCTTCCAGTCCTTAGGATCAAGCGATTTCAGTAGTGCAAACTCCTCCAGCTGAAACTCTTCATCCTCTGACTCTTCAGAGGATTCCTTTTCATCCTCCAGCTCCTGGAATGATGCGGACACATTTCTATTCCTACGTTTGATGAAGGCTTCAAACCATCGGCCCACAGGTTCAACTTGACAGAGCAGTGAGGCTGCCATGATAAAAGACCAATATTAAAATCAAAAATATAACTGCATTCTGAATGCAAAGCAGTTTTATTTTGATAGTGAAAGTCATTCACACTAAATAAACAAACACACACACGCTCTCTTTACTGGCAGTTTTTAAGCCATTATTTTGCCAACATCAGTGATGCCAACAGATGAGGAGAATAATCAGTCACCGAAACAGGATTTACCAACCAACTGCTACTCTTCTCTAAAGATTCAATTGTTTAGAGCAGGGGTGTCAAACTCAATTTCATCGTGGGCCGCATCAGCATTATGATTGTCCTCAAAAGGGCCGGTTGTATCTGTAAGATTAGATGTCCAGCGCATCCCCTCCCCTTACATTAGATGTCAAGAGCCACCCCACCATCAGAAGTTGAGTCCCCTACTCCCCCTAACATCACAGAGCACCCCCTTTCCTTATGCTGCTGCTGGGAAGAAGCTGGATGCATTGCTAGAAAGTAGGGGTCCGGAGGAGGACCAGAGGAGGGCTGGGTGCGAGGGCCACATGAAATGGTCTGGAGGGCCGGATTCGGCCCGTGGGCCTTGTGTTTGACACCTGTGGTTTAGAGCATAATCTTCAGATGAAAACAATGTGCACATGTATGTCATTTTGTTCTTTTACCATTTACTATTCTGGGATAAATTTTCTCTTGACTGCCATCTCATTCTGTGAAGCATATTTCTATTTCTGACAGTGCTAATTGCCTGGCTGTTATAATGATAAACTAACTTCAAAACTTTCAGTCATTGACCCACAAAAATGTATATAGGTAGCTCTGAGCTCACATGCTAAATTCTTATTCTGGATCAGTGACCCAAAGTGTTAAACTCAGGGGGGTGGGGGTGACGGCTTCCGAGAAAGACAAGGTCTGAGGAACTCTAGGTCTCAGACCTGCAGACGGCTAATACGAGCACCAACGTTTCACCTCTCTGGGTAGCGCTATTCCTACCCGACAGCCTGGCAAAGCGGGGCTCCCAGCAGTGGATGCCACAGAAGGTAACAGAATTTTTCTCCCCTGTGCTGGACACCCAAGATGACACCAAACCCGCCATGTGCCCCATGCTGCAGAAAGACTCGGCTTCTGATTCCAGCAGCTTGGCTTCCTCCACATGCACAGTGATCTGCCTTCCATCGTAGCCCCTTCGTGAATTCTCCCTACCCGATAGTCCCACTGCCAGAAGCTAGAGCTGCACGATTAATCGTACATAGAATCGCGATTTCGATTCCCCCCCCCCCCCCCCCCCCGCGATCTACAGTCTGGATTATCTCGATTTTTTTTAATAGCCCTAACAGGCTGATCGGAGGAGAAGCCGCCGGGAACCAGCGTTTTGAAAATGGCGCCGCCGGCGCCGAAGTACACAGAGCCGGTCCTCGGCTCTTTCCGGCGGCTCTCGTTTACTTTCGGCTCCACTCGTAGTCCCGAGCGGAGCTATCAGAACCTACTCGGATAGCTCCGCTCGGGACTACGAGTGGAGCCGAAATTGAACGAGAGCCGCCGGAAAGAGCCAAGGACCGGCTCTGTGTACTTCGGCGCCGGCGGCGCCATTTTCAAATCGCGGTCGGCGATTTTGAAGCCCTGGAAGCAAGTACAGGGGATCCAAGGCTGCACTGGGGCAAGGCTGCACTGACATGGCTGCACTGACATGGCTGCACTGACATGGCTGCACTGACATGGCTGCACTGACAAGGCTTTATCTTTAAAATAAAATTATTTTTTTGAGAATCGTGATCTTTATTCCAAGCAAAAGAATCGTGATTCTCATTTTTCCCAGAATCGTGCAGCTCTACCAGAAGCCCAGCTAAAATAAAAAAGCTAAACAAGGGGATCATGATGATGACAGAACAGCCACCTTCTCCTTCCCTGCGGAACCCCCTGGAGAACTTTACAGCTTCTAACCAGCCTGTGTCAGTCTCTAACTGAACTTTAGCAGTTCTGTTAAGAACAGTGGGCAAATATTGCAATGTGTAGATGTGCAAAGTTAGTAGAGACCTATCCCAACAGACTAAAGGCTGTAATTAAATCAAGAGGTGGTCCAACAAAATACTGACATAAGGGGGTGATCCTTTGTCCAACTATTTTTTTCTGCCATGTTGGTGTTATATCTTTCACTTGGATGTTATAAGACGCACTGAGTAAATACAGCTCGATAAAACAAAAACTGTGCTTGCCTTCATTTCAGGCTGCAAAGCAACAAAATTTGATTTTAAAGGGGGGTGATTCTTTTCTGTACCCACTGTAGGTCTCAAATGAATAATTTCTGCCTCTGGGCTGCATAGCTACCTATGGAAACTGCTAGTGTCTGGTTCCTGATTTAAAAGAATATGAGCTCATCACTGATTCAGCCCACAGGTTGCCCAAAGTGGATTAGCGGGCAGATACAGCGCCCATGGATGTGCTGGCCAGGATCCGCTACTTCAATGTTAAGGAAAAGGCCATGCAAGCATCTAGGAAAATAAAACCTTCATCTCCTGGACCAATTTGCTGGGATTGCTCTCTATGCTGATTTATCTCAAACCACCATTCAAAATAGAAAGTAGGGCTGCAACTAACGATTATTATCATAAATCGATTAGTTGGCCGCTTATTTTTACGATTAATCCTAAAAAATCATTTAAAAAAAACGTAATATGTCATTTTTTCGTTTATTCAAAATAAAAATGAAAAAAACTGAGTGTTACACAGGTCATATACAGGTATCTTGTCATGATGGGGTTTATAGTACAACCCCCCCCCTCCCAGGAACACCAATAATGGGGCACTGTTGCCCCCCCCCCCCCCAGAACACCAATGATGGGGCACTGTTGCCCCCCCCCCCATAACACCAATGATGGGGCACTGTTGCCCCCCCCCCAGAACACCAATGATGGGGCACTGTTGCCCCCCCCCAGAACACCAATGATGGGGCACTGTTGCCCCCCCCCAGAACACCAATGATGGGGCACTGTTGCCCCCCCCAGAACACCAATGATGGGGCACTGTTGCCCCCCCCCAGAACACCAATGATGGGGCACTGTTGCCCCCCCCAGAACACCAATGATGGGGCACTGTTGCCCCCCCAGAACACCAATGATGGGGCACTGTTGCCCCCCCAGAACACCAATGATGGGGCACTGTTGCCCCCCCCAGAACACCAATGATGGGGCACTGTTGCCCCCCCCAGAACACCAATGATGGGGCACTGTTGCCCCCCCCAGAACACCAATGATGGGGCACTACTGCCCCCCCCAGAACACCAATGATGGGGCACTACTGCCCCCCCCCATAACACCAATGATGGGGCACTACTGCCCCCCCCCCCCCAGAACACCAATGATGGGGCACTACTGCCCCCCCCCCAGAACACCAATGATGGGGCACTACTGCCCCCCCCCCAGAACACCAATGATGGGGCACTACTGCCCCCCCCCCAGAACACCAATGATGGGGCACTACTGCCCCCCCCCCAGAACACCAATGATGGGGCACTACTGCCCCCCCCCAGAACACCAATGATGGGGCACTACTGCCCCCCCCCCCAGAACACCAATGATGGGGCACTACTGCCCCCCCCCCAGAACACCAATGGGGCACTACTGTCCCCCCCCAGAACACCAATGATGGGGCACTACTGCCCCCCCCCCAGAACACCAATGATGGGGCACTACTGCCCCCCCCCCCAGAACACCAATGATGGGGCACTACTGCCCCCCCCCAGAACACCAATGATGGGGCACTACTGCCCCCCCCCCAGAACACCAATGATGGGGCAGTACTGCCCCCCCCAGAACACCAATGATGGGGCACTACTGCCCCCCCCCCAGAACACCAATGATGGGGCACTACTGCCCCCCCAGAACACCAATGATGGGGCACTACTGCCCCCCCCAGAACACCAATGATGGGGCACTACTGCCCCCCCAGAACACCAATGATGGGGCACTACTGCCCCCCCAGAACACCAATGATGGGGCACTACTGCCCCCCCAGAACACCAATGATGGGGCACTACTGCCCCCCCAGAACACCAATGATGGGGCACTACTGCCCCCCCAGAACACCAATGATGGGGCACTACTGCCCCCCCGAACACCGATGGGGCACTATTGCCCCCTGAACACCGATGGGGCACTATTGCCCCCCGAAACACCAATGATGGGGCACTATTCCCCCCGAAACACCAATGATGGGGCACTATTCCCCCCGAAACACCAATGATGGGGCACTATTCCCCCCGAAACACCAATGATGGGGCACTATTCCCCCCCGAAACACCAATGATGGGGCACTATTCCCCCCCGAAACACCAATGATGGGGCACTATTGCCCCCCCCGAACACCAATGATGGGGCACTATTGCCCCCCCGAACACCAATGATGGGGCACTATTGCCCCCCCGAACACCAATGATGGGGCACTATTGCCCCCCCGAACACCAATGATGGGGCACTATTGCCCCCCCCAAACACCAATGATGGGGCACTATTGCCCCCCCCAAACACCAATGATGGGGCACTATCCCCCCTCGAACACCAATGATGGGGCACTATTCCCCCCCCCGAACACCAATGATGGGGCACTATTCCCCCCCGAACACCAATGATGGGGCACTACCCCCCCCCCCGAAATACTTAGGATCATGGGGCACTTATCACAGAAATTGCTGTACTGACTGAGTATTATATAGCCATTAGCCGCTACCTTATCACTTCACACACGTGCAGCTCGGCTCTCACAGCTGCTTCTCGCCTCTCTCTGTCTATTCCCTCGAGGCAGCAGCGGGCGGGGCTGAGAATATCAGGGGGGAGCCAACGTCAACGAGGAGGAGAGGCGCGGACATGCATTGTCACAAGAGCGCAGCCGTATTCTCATGAGAAAGCAGCTTAGTGTGAAGAAATAAACTGTGGGAGCAATAATTAGAAAATATAAGACATACAAGACCACTGATAATCTCCCTCGATCTGGGGCTCCAGGCAAGATCTCACCCCGTGGGGTCAAAATGATCACAAGAACGGTGAGCAGAAATCCCAGAACCACAGGGGGGACCTAGTGAATGACCTGCAGAGAGCTGGGACCAACGTAACAAAGGCTACCATCAGTAACACACTACGCCGCCAGGGACTCAGATCCTGCAGTGCCAGACGTGTCCCCCTGCTTAAGCCAGTACATGTCCGGGCCCGTCTGAGGTTTGCTAGCGAGCATTTGGATGATCCAGAAGAGGATTGGGAGAATGTGATATGGTCAGATGAAACCAAAGTAGAACTGTTTGGTAGAAACACAACTCGTCGTGTTTGGAGGAGAGAGAATGCCGAGTTGCAACCAAAGAACCCCATACCTACTGTGAAGCATGGGGGTGGCAACATCATGCTTTGGGGCTGTTTCTCTGCAAAGGGAACAGGACGACCTTTCCGTGTACATTAAATGAATGGGGCCATGTATCGTGAGATTTTGAGTGCAAACCTCCTCCCATCAGCAAGGGCATTGAAGATGAAACGTGGCTGGGTCTTTCAGCATGACAATGATCCCAAACACACCGCCCGGGCAACGAAGGAGTGGCTTCGTAAGAAGCATTTCAAGGTCCTGGAGTGGCCTAGCCAGTCTCCAGATCTCAACCCCATAGAAAACCTTTGGAAGGAGTTGAAAGTCTGTGTTGCCCAGCAACAGCCCCATGGAGGAATGGGCCAACATACCAGCAACAGTGTGTGACAGCCTTGTGAAGACTTACAGAAAACATTTGACCTCTGTTATATATCCTTTGTTGGCAATGACAAAGTATTGAGATGAACTTTTGATATTGACCAAATACTTATTTTCCACCATAATTTGCAAATAAATTCTTTCAAAAATCAGACAATGTGATTGTCTGGATTTATTTCCACATTTTGTCTCTCATAGTTGAGGTATACCTATGATGACAATTACAGGCCTCTCTCATCTTTTTAAGTGGGAGAACTTGCACAATTGGTGGCTGACTAAATACTTTTTTGCCCCACTGTATATGCCCCAATTTTTTGTAAAATATGAAATATGATGTTTTGCGAAATATATTTTATTTATATATATATATATATATATATATATATATATATATATATATATATATATATATATATATATATATATATATATAAAAACGGTTACTACTACTAATTTTTAATTGCTTTTAGTGCTATCGCAAGTAATGTAGGCATCCCTTGAGATAACTAAACAGCATGACAGGTCCTCTTTATGGCGAGATCTGATCTTTTGCTTTAATATGTTTACATGTGGCCAGAACCAGAAGAGACATCATGACGTCGCTCAAGTCCTCCTAGGGCATAGAGGTGAGCGGAGGTCATCTTTCCTTCTCTAACCTCTATGGCCAGCCATCACCAGCTGGGGGGGGTTTGAGAGACTACCCCTCTCGACACTTCTAAAAGTGACCCAGCGGAAAATCCGCCACTCAGGCCACTTTTATGAGGAAGACTGGCGCCTGAGGAGAAAAAAACGATACTGTGATTATGGCATCTAGCTGCAGCCATAACCTCGGTATTAAATGTCAAAGTAATGACGTATTTTCCCAGTTAGGCAGTTGGCAAGTGGTACATTACAGACGGCCCCGGTCTCCATGTGGTGCCGTAAATGTATGTTGAGCTGCGCTGTGTACATTAACGCTGACAGGCAGGGAGAATCCGTTATGACAGAAGAGACCAATAGGGTGTCAGTGTTTTTTTCCCCTTTAGGTTCAATTTAATTCGAGGGAAGATGGCCTCATCCATTTAACAATGGCTGTGTAAGCCATAAACAAACTAACTTTCTCACAAGAATATTCTAGTACAGTGTAGAACTGCACGATTCTGGCTAAAATGAGAATCACGATTTTTTTGCTTAGAAGATAGATCATGATTCTCACGGCGTAACATCATCTTTCACATTAAAACAAAAAAAAATTGGGCCAACTTTACTTTTTCGATTTCTTTTTTATTCATTGAAGTGTATTTTTTCGCAAAAAATTGCATTTGAAAGACCGCTGCGCAAATACAGCGTGACATAAAATATTGCAGCAATTGCCATTTTATTCCCCAGGGTCTCTGCTAAAATATATATAATGTTTGGGGGTTCCAAGTAATTTTCTAGCAAAAAATATTGATTTTAACTTAAGAAAGAAGTGTCAGAAAAAGATTTATACTAAGTGGTTAAACTTCCTGCATTTACAGGTTGTTGAAAACTTGGCAGACTGTCTGGATTATTTATTTACACAGAAGTTCTATCCCTTTGATCTAAGAAGGAAGCTTAGTTACAATATTTCAAGTTAAAGACTTGGCAGACTGCCCGGATGCATTCTTTTGACAGCTGGGTGAGCAGATAAAGTCTCTCCACTTGTTTATATGAAAGAATCTGCAAACTCTGCAGGAGAGTTTGTCAAGGGGGTGGGGGGGGGGTGAATCGAGATCACGATTTTTTAATAATTAAATTGTGCAGCTCTAGTACAGTGTAGCCAATATTCTTCATCTAGTATCTAGTAAAATGTTATACAGCCAGTTTAGGCTTGTTAGCCACCATCAGTGCAGTGCATGGAAAGGGCTTCCATGGAGTGGGTCTTGGGCAGCAAAGAGAAGGCATAATCAGACCCGGCATGGTGAGGTCGCTCACACCAGCCACTGCATTGTGGCGCAACAGCTTGCATGCAGTCTGGCTGGACCAGTGCAGTGTCGATGTGCCGATAGCAGTGCATTGCATGGTTTACTTATTTTTTTAAAACAAGCTTTATTGAAATCTCACGCAGTGACATTTCTTATGCCGCGTACACACGACCGGTTTTGCCGTCGGAATACACTCCGAAGGTTTCTCCGACGGAATTCCATTCAAGCAGTCTTACCTACACACAGTCAAACCAAAGTCCGACCGTCCAGAACGCGGTGACGTACAGCACGTACGACGGGACTAGAAAAAGGACGTTCAATAGCCAGTAGCCAATAGCTTCCGTATCGTACTTGCTTCAGAGCATGCGTTGTTTTTGGTCCGTCGGAACAGCATACAGACGAGAGGTTTTCCCGATAGGAATTGGTTCCGTTGGAAATATTTAGAACATGTTACATTTCTAGGTCCATCAGAATTTTAGAAAATAAAGTCAGATGAGGCATACACACAGTCAGAATAGACAATGAAAAGCTCCCGGACTTTTTCTGTCGGACATTCCGCTCGCGTGTACGCGGCTTTAGAGCTCTACTGGCTGGTGTGCAGTGACCCACGCTGCATTGTAAGAAAAAAAAAAAAAAAACACTGAACACAGTACTTTTTTTTCAGTGCACAACGCCCACACACCACATCGATGTAAACTGGCAGCCTGGGAGACAAGACATTGTGCCTTGTCTTGTGGTGGAGATGTGCTAGAATAGCTGTCCAACCAAGTCCCACCGCACCTGGTGTGAGTAAACCCCTAAAGTGGTTGTAAACTGTAGACCTGAAATGTGAACAAAGCATATCCCTCTATAGTGTGTACTTGTCTCTAGCCAGAGCACTGAGTGTAATTTCTGTCAGCAGTTTCCTTCCTTTGCTATCAGCATGAATTACTTCTGACAAGAGAAAAATGGTGACGGGGAGGGATCTCCAGCTGGACAGCCCCAGCTCTGTTCCTGTGAGCTGTGTGAAAGGAGATGTCTCTCTTCCCTCCAATTAGCTCTCCGTTCCGTTTTCTGACAAGCTTTATAAATTCTGCACTTTGAATGGCTGTACAGAGAAGACTGCAGATAAACAGGTACAACGTATATATAGTAGGATTTGTATTAGGGTTGCACCAATACTTTCAGTCAAGTACTCGCCGAAAGAGAGTAGCGATACTTTGCGGTGTGATTTGCATCAATACAAAAAAACTGGCGCAAATCGCACTACAAAGTATCGCATGGAATTCCTGTCCAAATGGCATGTGATTTCCCCCTCTGCATGTGTGTGTGTGCGTGTGTATATATTATACATATGGGAAAGGCACCATCTAGTGGGTAGTTTAAAAAATGTTAGAACATATCTGGCCTAATACAAAATAATCTAGATAGGTGTCCCGGTCCGCCAACGATAGCAAATCAGGGCCACTGAAAGTGCTCACAGGGCTGGAAGAGAAGTTCAGAGGCCCCGTGAGTATAGGTCGCAAGTGATGTCAGCTTGGGGGTAGATCGCCTCTACATCTCCTCCAGGGGCCCTGATTTGCTATCATGGGGGGACTGGGACACCCATGTAGATTATTTTGCATGTGGCCAAATATTTAGACCCGTTTCACACTGGGGCGCTTTGCAGGCGCCACAGCGCTAAAAATAGTGCCTGCAAAGCGCCCTGAAACAGCCGCTGCTGTGTCTCCAGTGTGAAAGCCCCGAGGGCGGTTTTAACCCTTTTTCGGACGCTTGCAGGGGTTAAAACCGGCCTGCTAGCAGCCGAATAGCACAGCTAAAACGACGCGAAAGCATGTGAAAGGGGCCTTACGGTGAATTCTAACTTTTTTAAACTGCCCACTAGATGGCGCTTTAATTCCCTTCTCTACACAGAAGTGGTGGAGGAAACCGCATGCGATTGGGGCAGGAATCGCACCGCATTCCTGTTCAAATTGCATGTGATTCTTTGCAGCGCAATTTGAGCCCATTCATTTTGTATTGACGCAAATGGCACCACAAAGTATCGTTTTCGGTATTCGGAGCGAGTACTGATACTCGTGCAAATGCTTGGTATCGGTGCACCCCTAATTCGTATCATCTCTGTGTATCACCTGAGGCTAGTCACTTCACAGAGTATATGTGAGGGTTTACAACAAACCTTAATCGCATTGAAAGGCATGGCCACTTATTGACGTGGGTTGTGATTTTATTTTTTGATAATGCCCGCGGTTCTTTCGTACAATTGTGATGGGTAGAGCAGCCTATTGAAATGAATGGCCCGCCCTAAACACAACACCCCACCTGCACAGGTGTGAATGGAGTGCAATCTGAGAGCCCCAAGAAAAGGGTCCAATTACAGACGAAATAAAAGCTGCACAAGCCCACATTCCAGTACAATGTGGATACAATCCAGGAGAGAGGAGCCCCCTGCAGGCACACACAGTCATCTTTCAGTCTCCTCTGCAGAGCTGCCATTGCTGTATGAGAATACGTACATAGAGCTCCCACTGTGCCCATGTACACTCCTCCCCGGGCCCACTCACCTGCATACAGGGACCGGGTCACTCCGGTGCTGAGCTCGGGCCGCGCTTCCAGTAGCATGATTCCGGCCTGAGGACACCACACAGCGGAAGACTGAGCTTCTTCTCCCGGCACTCACCCACAAAGCCGCATGGAGGAAGAGCGAGCACTTCCAGGTCACCAGTGTGTCACACCTAATCCTGTCCGCCGGATACCACCGTGCCGGCTAATCCTGTCCGCCAGTCATCACCGTCCCAGCCTGCTCAGTTCACCAGATCATCCACGCTGCAGTGTGCTGGCAAAGACCAGTTTACAATGTGTAGAAATCCTAACAATACTCATAAAAACCTAATAAAGTCTTTTATTTTATCTGTTCCAGATGCACCAAAAATGTCCGAAATCTTGTGAGCCAATGAATTCCTGTGCTCTGCCTCTGGACTGTTATCAGTTAGCATTATTCCCTGCTCTCTCTATGGACTACAAAACACCAGACATCCCAACCTGCAAAAACTCATTTCAGGGAGGTGGCACTTTGCGCCCACAACCCCCTCCCCCCGCGGAAAAATATTTTTTTAATTACTTTTTTAATATCTTCGCAGTGCTTCTGGGGAAGACGGTGGGTGGTGTGTGGCAGTGGATGGTGTCAGTAGTTTTTTTTTTTTTTTTTTTTTTTAATAATTGATTTTTTTACAATTTAATTTGTTTTTAATTTTTTTTTCACAATGATTTTTTGGGGAAGGGGGTTGGGGCAGTGGACAGTGTTGGTAGGGCAGGGGAGAGTTGTGTCAGTAGTTTTTTATTTTATTTTTTTACACTTTTTCATTTTTTAGAATTTTTTTATATTTTTTGAGGGGCTTTGGCGAGATATCAGGGGTCTAAACAGAATCCTGACATCTCCCCTTTGAGACAGACTAAGGGACTGAGGACACGATTCCCCAGTCCCTTTCTCATCACTAAAGATGAATGAACAGGAGACAGAGGCTCCTGTTCATTCATAAACTGAGCAGAGTAAACACAGTTTACTCTGCTCAGTTATCACAGGACACAGGAGCGATCTCGCTCACTGTGTCCTATTCCTGACGGTTCCCCCTGCATCCGGCGGGAGAGGAGAGGAGGGAAGACGGCTGCGGGGGACAAGGGGGGGCAGAGGAGGAGGACATGTTGGGTAGAGAAGGACACAGGGCCGGGGGAGGAGCACACAGAACAGCCAGGGAATAATCGGTGCAGCGGGAGGGACAGCTGTGAACACCGATCTCCCTGTATTTCTTTTTAGCTGACAGTCACAGGAGGGAGAGAAGGAGAAGCGGCTGTCAGCTAAAAATCTATACAAAGGAGATCGGTGTTCACAGCTGTTCCCCGCCACACCGATCATTCCTGGGAGATCGCAAGGCGATTGCAGGAGCCGCCGCAGAAATGCAGGAGACTCCTGCACCTTGCGGGAGACTTGGGATGTCTGAAAAACCTCCCCATGTTATAGTGAAGAGAGGGAGGTGTTTCGTAGTCCAAACACACTCCTTGTCCTAGCGTGACAAAGCTGCTCAGTGCGGTGAGGGAGTTGATGGCAGGGTTTTAAGGTTAAAGTGTAATTCCAGTCAAGTTCTAACTAAGCACAGTTTCCAACTGTCCCTGACTTCGAGGGACTGTACCTGATTTGGAACAAAGTTCCTCTGTCCCTCTTTCCTCCTCATTTGTCCCTCATTTTTATCTGATCTATATAGTTGTATATAAAAGGAACTTTTTCTCTTTCAAAAAGTGTTTCCCAGTGCTAAACCTTTCATCCAATTTCTAAATCCAGCATTTGTAAATTTTAAAATCCAGTATAAAGGAATAGTAGTGGTAAAAAAAAAAGCACTTGTCAGTTTAAAGAGGAAGTAAACCCTAATGAGTTTTACGTCCTCTTTTTTCCCCTGCAAAGTAAAAGCATAATGGGCTAGTGTGCATCACATACTAGCCCATTATGTTGCACTTACCTACAAACGAAGCCCACAAGGTCCCTGCTTGTAGCCGCGTCCATCTTCACCCCTATTCCTTCCAGGGCCGTGGACTCCGGCTCTCTGACTAGCTGGAGTAGTGTGACATCACCCCCGCGCATGCGCGCGGGAGCTGACGGTCACAACACGGGCCCTTTAGAAACGGCACGATCGTGCCCTTCCTTCAGTGCACATGCGCCGATGACATTGGTGCAAGTGTATATGGTAAATATCTCCTAAACCGTGTGGGTTTAGGAGATATTTCCAGTACCTACAGGTATACCTTATTATAGGCTTACCTGTAGGGAAAAGTGGTGTGTAAGGGTTTACAACCGCTTTAACTAATCATTTTTTGGTATAGTTCTCCTTTAAGGGGACGTGTCCTATACCTACATACTTTTGCTAATAGGTGTCCCTCATTCCCATCTCAAAAGTTGGGAGGTATTACTAATGCCGCGTACACACGGTCGGACTTTTCGTCTACAAAAGTCAGACGGACGCCGACGGACTAAAGCTGGCTGACAATCCGATCGTGTGTGGGCTTCCCCGGACTTTCAGCGGACTTTCAGCTGACTTTTCCAGCCTCAAATCTGACGGACTTTAGATTTGAAACATGCTTCAAATCTTTACGTCGTAACTACGCCGGACCCAGAAATACGCTCGTCTGTATGCTAGTCCGACGGGCAAAAACCCACGCTAGGGCAGCTATTGGCTACTGGCTATCAACTTCCTTATTTTAGTCCGGTGTACGTCATCACGTACAAATCCGTAGGACTTTTGTGTGATCGCATGTAGGCAAGTCCGCTCGTAAGAAAGTCTGCCGCAAGTCCGCCAAAAGTCCGACAAAAGTCTGTCGAAAGGCTGTCGGACTTTTGTAGACGAAAAGTCCGACCGTGTGTAGGCGGCATAAGGCTAAATCTACTCCCGCCCCTATTTAAGTTTATTCTATTTACCCTGTAAAAGGAAAGAAGTCTATACTTACCTATGCTAGGGGCGCTCTGGTCCGGTCACATGATCAGTTACCAACACTGGCTTCAGTGTAGAGGAGGGACAGCCAACAACAGCTTCCCCATTGTAAGTCTATGGGTGACATCACCGCCAAGCTCTGCAGCCATTGTCCCTGACTCTGCACCACACTATAGCCGCCGCTGGGACCGATCATGTGACCAGTGTGGCTTCAGAATAGGTAAGTATAGTCATCATTCCTTTTACAGGGTAGATAAAATAGTCTTAGAATGGGAGTAGATTTAGCCTCAGTTAAAATTTTACTGGAATTACACTTTAATTAAAGGAAAACTAGTGCAGCCACCACATCTAAGGGCCAGTAAGCTGCAGTACTTTCAATGTATGCTTGTGGGTTTAGATTCACTGCTAGGGCCATACACACGGGCTGAATATCAGACATTCGGCCTGTGTGTAAGACAGCCGGTCCAACAGAAGCTGGTCATTCAGCTGGCTTCTGTTGAAGGGGCATGATCAAAGAAGGTCTGCCGATCGGATTTCAATCACCACTCTCAGCCAATGGCTGAGAGCGCTAACCAGTGTGTTCTGGTGGGGGGGTGTCCCCCTGTCAGAATACAATATCTCAGCGAGGGAGATCTCTGTATTATCATCGGATTGTTAGTACAGAAGCTCCCCCCAAGCTCTTCAGCTTTTTTTCATTCAGCTTCATTTGCTGAAAAAAACGATGTCTGTTGTGGGTTTTTTCCTCGTCATGTACTTTAGTATGGATCTTTGGTTTTCAATAGGGATGAGCTTCGTGTTCGAGTCGAACGCATGTTCAACTCGAACATCGTGTGTTCGGTCGTCCACCGAATTACGTTATGGGCCGTTCGCGCCAAATTTGAGTGGCGCGTCACGGCCCATAATTCACTGCGGCATCGCAGTGCATTGCTGGCTGATGATTGGCCAAGCATGCACTATGACCCGCATGCTTGGCCAATCACAGCGCCGTATGTACAGAGTGCCGTAATTGGCCAAAGCCAGGGAGGCTTTGGCCAATTATGGCTCAGGGGGTTTAGTACACGCCCCACAATATATAAGGCCGCCTGCACGTCGGCCCTGTGTAGTGTGTTGTGGTGGAGAGAGACAGATAGGCAGAAAGACAGTGTCATTTCATTTAAGTTAGATAGAGTAGGCAGGTCGAGTCAGTTAGCTGCACTTGCAGTGTATTGTGTATATATATATGCATCCCAGGTGTTGTGTGTGTGTATATATATAGATATATATATATCTATATATACACTGAATTCAGTTTAGCTAGATCCGTTCCTGTTATTCTCTTCCTAATATACTGACAGGCAGGCAGGTGTTTTTAGAATATTTCCAGTTAGTGTACTGTGTACCCTGCACAGTTGCACCTACAGTATAGCTACCTGAAGCCAGGTGCTTGTGTACTTCTTCTAATACTATTAATTGCACAGGCAGACTATTGAAGTATTTCCAGTTAGTGTACTGTGTAACCCTGCACAGTTGCACCTACAGCATAGCTACCTGAAGCCAGGTGCTTGTGTGCTTCTTCTGATACTATTAATAGCACAGTCAGGCTCTTGAAGTATTTCCAGTTAGTGTACTGTGTAACCCTGCAGAATTGCACCTACAGCATAGCTACCTGAAGCCAGGTGCTTGTGTGCTTCTTCTGATACTATTGATAGCACAGGCAGGCTCTTGAAGTATTTCCAGTTAGTGTACTGTGTAACCCTGCACAGTTTCACCTACAGTATAGCTACCTGAAGCTAGGTGCTTGTGTGCTTCTTCTGATACTATTAATAGCACAGGCAGGCTCTTGAAGTATTTCCAGTCAGTGTACCATGTAACCCTGCACAGTTGCACCTACAGTATAGCTACCTGAAGCCAGGTGCTTGTGTGCTTCTTCTGATACTATTAATAGCACAGGCAGGCTCTTGAAGTATTTCCAGTTAGTGTACTGTGTAACCCTGCACAGTTGCACCTACAGTATAGCTACCTGAAGACAACTGCAGGTGTTCTCATACTAATAATACTACAGGCAGGCAGTTGATTCTGCTAGCTGCATAATCGGTGTGTATATATATAGCTACATCTCACTGCAGGCCACTGCAGGCCAATAGTATGTCTGGAAGGCCAACAAGGAGAGGCAGACAGTCACAAGCCAATAAAAGAGGGCAAGCAGGCTCTGTGTCTAGAGGCAACAGTGCTGGTCGTGGACACGGTGCATCCTCATCAGCACGTGGCCTTGGGATACGCTTGTCCTTTTTTTCGGCAGCTGGCCGTGTTGAGCCACAACATGCGGAAGACTTGGTCGAGTGGATGACCAAGCCGTCCTCATCCTCTCTCACCCAGGCTCAGGGTACTTTGTCTGGCAAAGCAGCTGCCAACGCGGCCTCTTCCCTCGGCTCAATGGCATCAGTCACTCCTTCCCTAGCCCCACCATGTCCTCCTGAGGAGTCCCCCGAACTGTTTGACCACAGTGTTAGGTACATGCTCCAGGAGGATACCCAGCGTTTTGAAGGCTCCGATGATGGTACTCAGCTAGAGGAAGGCAGTAACGTGAGCCCAGACAGAGGGGGTGCCCAAGAAGGACAGCAATCTGGCAGTCATGTTCCCCCTGCTGCAGCATACTGCCAGGTTTGCTCCAGTGATGAGGAGGGAGGGGATGATGAGGTCCCTGACTCCACGTGGGTGCCTGATAGGAGAGAGGAGGAGGAGGAGGCACATCACCAACGAGGCAGGATGCCCTCCAGGGGCCAGCTTAAGGGCAGCACACTGACTGCATCACAACGCAGAGCTCCGCATGTGCAGGGCGCTGCTGTCTCTGCGCGTTATTCCAAAAGTTCTTTGGTGTGGGCCTTTTTTGAGACGAGTGCATCAGATCGCACCGCTGCTATTTGCAACATATGTCTCAAGCGTGGCCAAAACATCTCCCGCTTGGGCACCACATGCTTGACCAGACATGTGTTGACCTGCCATGCAGTTCGTTGGCAAGCGTACCTAAAAGACCCACACCAAAGAACAAAGAGGACCTCTCCTTGCTCCTCATCAGCTGGGATCTCCAGCCCCACTATACCTTCAGTCCTCTCTGAGACCTGCACTGAGAGGAATGAAGGTGTAGAATTAGGTGTGTCACAGCCAAGTACTTGCGGGGAATCTGCTATCGGTACACCAATGTCAGATTGTACCAGGCAAATTTCCCTGCCCCAGCTGCTGCACCACAGAAAGAAGTTCGCTCGCAGCCATCCACATGCCCAGCGGTTGAATGCTAGCTTGGCAAAACTGCTAGCACTTCAACTGCTACCTTTTCAGTTGGTAGACTCTGCCCCCTTCTGTGAGTTTGTGGAATGTGCAGTTCCTCAGTGGCAGGTTCCCAAACGCCACTTTTTCTCATGGAAGGCAATTCTGGCTCTCTACCGGCATGTGGAAGGCAATGTCTTGGCCTCGCTGGACAGGGCGGTCAGCGGTAAGGTGCATATTACCGCTGACTCATGGTCCAGCAGGCATGGACAGGGACGTTACCTAGGTTTCACGGCGCATTGGGTGACTCTGCTGGCAGCTGGGAAGGATGCAGGACAAGGTGCAGTAGTGTTGGAGGTTGTTCCGCCACCACGCCTCCAAAATGCTACTACTGGTGATTCTGACACACCTCTCTCCTCCACCCCCTCCTCTTCTTCTTCCTCCATGGCCTCTTCCTGTGCTTTTTCCTCAGAACCAGCGGTGCTCCGTAGGCATTCAAGGGGCTACGCAAGTACGGAGGCCAAAAGATGCCATCCGGTGTGCTTGGGGGACAGGAGTCACACTGGGGCAGAGATTCTGTGAGCTCTGCAGGGGCAGGTTCAGAGGTGGTTGACACCATGCCAGCTTAAGCCAGGAATGGGGGTTTGCGATAATGGCACCAACCTCCTCTCCACCCTCCGACAGGGACAACTGACCCATGTGCCCTGTTTGGCTCACGTCCTTAACTTGGTGGTGCAGCGGTTCTTGGGCAGGTACCCGGGCTTACAGGATGTCCTGAGGCAGGCCAGGAAAGTCTGTGTGCATTTCCGCCGGTCGTATAATGTCAGTGCTCGGATAGCTGACCTCCAAAAGGAATTTAACCTGCCCAAGAACCGCCTAATCTGTGACATGCCCACCAGGTGGAACTCAACGTTGGCCATGCTGCAGCGGCTGCACACGCAGCAGAGGGCCATCAATGAGTACCTGTGCGACTATGGCACCAGGACAGGGTCAGGGGAGCTTGTTTTTTTCCCCACGCCAGTGGGCCATGATCAGGGATGCATGCACTGTCCTGTCACCATTTGAGGAGGCCACGAGGATGGTGAGCAGTGACAGTGCATGCATCAGTGACATTGTCCCCCTTGTCCACCTGTTGGAGCACATGCTGCGTGGAATAATGGACAGGGCACTTGAGGCAGAACAGAGGCAGGAAGAGGAGGACTTCCTTAGCTCTCAAGGCCCCTTTTATCCAGACAGTGTTCCTGCGTGCCCGCCGATCATACAGGAAGAGGACGAGGAGGAGGATTGTGTCAGCATGGAGGTGGAGCCTGGCACTCAGCATCAGCAGCAGTCTTTAAGGGATCATTTATAGTCCCAAAAAACCCATGGACTTGTACGTGGCTGGGAGGAGGTGGCTGTGGATCATGTCGTCCTTAGTGACCCAGAGGACTCCGGACCAAATGCCTCAGCAAACCTACGCTGCATGGCCTCCCTGATCCTGCAAAGCCTGCAGAAGGATCCTCATATTCGTGGTATCAAGAAGAGGGATCGTTACTGGCTGGCAACCCTCCTTGATCCACATTACAAGGGTAAGGTTGCGGACCTTATACCCCATATTACCTGTAATAGGGCGTACACACGGTCAGACTTTGTTCAGACATTCCGACAACAAAATCCTAGGATTTTTTCCGACGGATGTTGGCTCAAACTTGTCTTGCATACACACGGTCACACAAAGTTGTCGGAAAATCAGATCGTTCTAAACGCGGTGACGTAAAACACGTACGTCAAGACTATAAATGGGGCAGTGGCCAATAGCTTTGATCTCTTTATTTATTCTGAGCATGCGTGGCACTTTGTCCGTCGGATTTGTGTACACACGATCGGAATGTCCGACAACGGATTTTGTTGTCGGAAAATTTTATCTCCTGCTCTCCAACTTTGTGTTGGAAAATCCGATGGAAAATGTCCGATGGAGCCCACACACGGTCGGAATTTCCGACAACACGCTCCGATCGGACATTTTCCATCGGAAAATCCGACCGTGTGTACGGGGCATAAGAGTTAATATGGGAAAAAACGTTTCTCCTTTCCACTGATGCTTTATCACCAATCCTTGTTTCACTAAAAACCCCAAATTTTCAAAAAACATTTGTCATTGGGACAGAAAGTGAGGTGCAATCTTCTGAAGAGGAGCACAGACAGCAAAACAAATGTCACAGGGGTGATAACTCTTCCCAATGTTTTCCAAAAAGCTTAAAATAGATTTTTTTGGCTGGAGCTAAACACTTTAAAAATGTACCAGTTCAAAATTACAAACAGATTCTACTTAACAACAAACAGTCCCTGTCTTGTTTGCACCGCCTGTATACTGCTGTTCAGAGTATATAGGCCCCACGCCTTTCCTTTTTTTAATTTGGGTGTGGGGTTCCCCTTAATATCCATACAAGACCCAAAGGGCCTGGTATTGGACTGGGGGGGGGGGGACCCATGCCGTTTGTCTAACTGATTTTCATCCATATTGCCAGACCCAACATTACATTAAAGCCGGAAGCAGTATTAAATTACTTTTATTCCTTTAAAAATGTCATTTTGTGCAGGGACTGTTCTAAGCACGGGAAACACGCGCCACTTTACAGGCATACTATAGACACCCCCCAGGTACGATATTTAAAGGAATATTTCACTTTTTTTTTTTTTTTTACTTTAAGCATCATTAAAATCACTGCTCCCGAAAAAACTGCAGTTTTTAAAACTTTTTTTTGCATTGATACATGTCCCCTGGGGCAGGACCCGGGTCCCCAAACCATTTTTAGAACAATACCATGCAAATTAGCCTTTAAAATTAGCACTTTTGATTTTGAACGTTCAAGTCCCATAGACTTCAATGGGGTTCTAACGTTCGTGCGAAGTTTTGGTCCATTCGCAAGTTCTGGTGCGAACCGAACCGGGTTGTGTTCGGCTCATCCCTAGTTTTCAATAGAACCTAGTAATAATACCAGTCTTTGAGATTGCATTGTTATGAAAAGATAAGAGATCTGCATCCTGCATTTTGGGTGTGTTGACCTGAATTTTGAAAGTCTAAAAACAGCACAGTGAATATAAAATGCTTGTGAATTAAAGTGATTGTAAACGATCAACTTGTAAAACAACCAATTCAGTTTAAAATAAAAATGAAATGCAAAACAACCCTTTTTTTTTATAAGTGATCACATTCCTTCTGTTCTCAGCTGCATAAGAGCTAGGGGGTGGAGAAGCAGCAGTACACTAAGCTTCCCAGTGAATGGCTGTGCAGGGGGGGGGGGGGGGGGCGTATCAGGACAAGTCTGATCATTGGAGAACACTGAGTTCCCTGCTCTCCTGCTTAGTGTGGTCAATTTTTGAATAGGAAAGCAGGGAAACTGTCAGGAACACCAGGGATTTCACATGAAGGAAGCAATACAAAGAGAACAGGATATTTTTTCATACAAGTATGTGGTACAGCAGGTACATATCAGGAATACATCCCAAGTCTCCCGCGAGCTGCAGGAGTCTCCCACATTTCTGCAGTGGCTACCGCACACCTGCAAGCGCCTTGCGATCTCCCGGGAATAATCGGTGCGGCGGGAGGGACAGCTGTGAGGGAGGGACAGCAATTGCCGCCACTGTGCTATCAAACACAGCCACTGTGCCAAACGCAGCCACTGTGCCCATCAATTGTCGCCACTGTACCATCAAACACAGCCACTGTGCCAAACGCAGCCACTGTGCCCATCAATTGCCACCACAGTGCCCCTCAAAAGCAGCCACTGTGCCCATCAAACGCAGCCACTGTGCCATCAAACGCAGCTACTGTGTCCATCAATTGCTGCCACTGTACCATCAAACACAGCCACTGTACCAAACGCAGCCACAGTGCCCATCAATTGCCGCCACTGTGCCCATCAAACGCAGCCACTGTGTCCATAAAACGCAGCCACTGTGCCATATCAAATGCCTCCACTGTGCCATGAAATGCTGCCACTGTGCCCCATCAAATACAGATACTGTGCCCATCATATGCAGCCACTGTGCCCATCTTATGTAGCCACTGTGGCCCATCAAATGCAGCCACTGTGCAGCATTGAATGCAGCCACTGTGCCCATCATATGCAGCCTCACTGTGCCCCATCAAATGCAGCCTCACTGTGCCTCATCAAATGCAGCCTCACAGTGCCCCATCTAATGCAGCCTCACAGTGCCCCATCAAATTCAGCCTCACTGTGCCCCATCAAATGCAGCCTCACTGTGCCCCATCAAATGCAGCCTCACTGTGCCCCATCAAATGCAGCCTCACTGTGCCCCATCAAATGCAGCCTCACTGTGCCCCATCAAAGGCAGCCTCACTGTGCCCCATCAAAGGCAGCCTCACTGTGCCCCATCAAAGGCAGCCTCACTGTGCTTCATCTAATACAGCCTCACTGTGCCCCATCAAATGCAGCCCTGAGCCTCACTTACTTACCTTACAGGCAGCTCAGCTCGGGCCGTGCATTCCACTGAGCTGCCGACGTCACTTCCAGTCTCCCTCTGAAACAAAGCAGGTCAAAAGCCTGCAAATGAAGTGATCACATTCCTTCGGATCTCAGCTGCATAAGAGCTGGGGGTGGAGAAGCAGCAGTACACTGAGCTTCCCAGTGAATGGCTGTGCAAGGGGGGGCGTATCAGGACAAGTCTGATCATTGGAGAAGAGCACACTGAGTTCCCTGCTCTCCTGCTTAGTGTGGTCAGTTTTTGAATAGGAAAGCAGGGAAACTGTCAGGAACACCAGGGATTTCACATAAAGGAAGCAATACAAAGAGAACAGGATATTTTCTCATACAAGTATGTGGTACAGCAGGTACATATCAGGAATACAGGAATAAATCCCAAGTCTCCCGCGAGGTGCAGGAGTCTCCCACATTTCTACAGTGGCTCCCGCACACCTGCAAGCGCCTCGCGATCTCTCGGGAATGATCGGTGCGGCGGGAGGGACAGCTGTGAGGGAGGGACAGCAATTGCCGCCACTGTGCTATCAAACACAGCCACTGTGCCAAACGCAGCCACTGTGCCCATCAATTGTCACCACTGTACCATCAAACACAGCCACTGTGCCAAACGCAGATACTGTGCCCATCAATTGCCACCACTGTGCCCATCAAACGCAGCCACTGTGCCCATTAAACGCAGCCACTGTGCCCATCAAACGCAGCCACTGTGCCCATCAATTGCTGCCACTGTACCATCAAACACGGCCACTATACCAATTGCAGCCACAGTGCCCATCAATTGCCGCCACTGTGTCTAAAACGCAGCCACTGTGCCATATCAAATGCCCCCACTGTGCTATCAAATGCTGCCACTGTGCCCCATCAAATACAGCTACTGTGCCCATCATATGCAACCACTGTGCCCATCCTATGAAGCCACTGTGCCCATCTTATGCAGCCACTGTGGCTCATCAAATGCAGCCACTGTGCAGCATTGAATGCAGCCACTGTGCCCATCATATGCAGCCTCACTGTGCCCCATCAAATGCAGCCTCACTGTGCCTCATCAAATGTAGCCTCACTGTGCCCCATCTAATGCAGCCTCACTGTGCCCCATCAAATTCAGCTTCACTGTGCCCCATCTAATGCAGCCTCACTGTGCCCCATCTAATGTAGCCTCACTGTGCCCCATCTAATGCAGCCTCACTGTGCCCCATCTAATGCAGCCTCACTGTGCCCCATCAAATGCAGCCTCACTGTGCCCCATCAAATGCAGCCTCACTGTGCCACATCTAATGCAGCCTCACTGTGCCACATCTAATGCAGCCTCACTGTGCTCCATCTAATGCAGCCTCACTGTGCCCCATCTAATGCAGCCTCACTGTGCCCCATCAAATGCAGCCTCACTGTGCCCCATCAAATGCAGCCTCACTGTGCCCCATCAAATACAGCCTCACTGTGCCCCATCAAATGCAGCCTCACCGTGCCCCATCAAATGCAGCCTCACCGTGCCCCATCAAATGCAGCCCTGAGCCTCACTTACTTACCCTCCAGGCAGCTCCGCTCGGGCCGTGCATTCCGCTGAGCTGCCGACGTCACTTCCAGTCTCCCTCTGAAACAAAGCAGGTCAAAAGCCTGCAAATGAAGTGCCTCGTCTGCAATCTCATGATTGCATTGACGTGGTGCTTCCCATAGTGCACTGTGTCCAGCGCCCGAACACAGTGCACTTAACAAACAATTTTTTCTATTTTTTTTGTGACCGCTGGGTGGGCCGCCACTGGATTGGGATGTCAGGAAAATAACGTGTTGAAGGTAACAAACGCTTTGAAGCTGCATTCTGGGAAAAACAGAAATGCTCCCTTGCAGTATGGCTGCCCCCCCCCCCCCGCCCCCATTGCAATGTTTAATGCTTGATTACATCTAGGGGACCATAAAGCACTTCAGGGCCTGTTTCACAGAGGTTTCAGCTTATATAAGAGTAGTGTTTGACAAAGCATTTAACCACTTGCTTACTGGGCACCTAAACCCCCCTCCTGCCAAGACCAATTTTCAGCTTTTAGCGGTGTCACTCTTTGAATGACAATTGCGCAGTCATACAACACTGTACCCTAATGAAATTTTTATCATTTTTTTCCCCACAAATAGAGCTTTATTTTGGTGGTATTTGATCATCTTTGGGTTTTTTTATTTTTTGTTAAAATTTAAAAAAAAAAAACAAATAAAAAAAAAAAAAATAACAAAACCGTTTTATGGGCACTGATAAATCGACACTGATGGGCACTAATAAGGCGGCACTGATGGGCACTGAGATGTGGCACTGATTGGTGGCAGTAATGGGTGGCACTGAAGGGCATTGGAAGTTGGCACTGAAGGGTACTGATAGGTGGCACTGATGGGTGGCACTGATGGGCACTGATGGGTGGCAGTGATGGGCACTGATCAGAACTGGTAGGTGACACTGATAGGCAGCACTGCTAGGTGGCACTGATGATGCACTGATTGGCACCACTGGTGGGCATTGTTAGGTGGCACTCGTGGGCATTTATAGGTGGCACTGATGTAATGGTGGGCACTGATTGGTGGGCACTGATTGGTGGGCACTGTGGGCACATATGAGGTGGCTTTGCCTCTACCTGCTCGGGACCAATGTCCCTTCAACAGAAGCCGGTGATCTGCTTTCCTTTTCTCCTCACGCTGCCAGCGTGAGAAAAAAAAAAAAAAGATTACCGATGCTCTGTTTACATCACGTGATCAGCTGTCATTGGCTGACAGCTGATTACGTGGTAAGGGGTCGGGATCAACCCCCTTACTCCGATCTGTGATCACCCCAGTCTCATTGACTTGGGTGATCACAGCGTGCGCCCTGCAGGGGGGCGTGGCCAGCTTGCAAAGGGGCAAAGCAGATCCGCGCTGTAGCCGTCTTTCAGCTATAGCGCGGATCTGAAATAGTTAATTCCAGTTTGTAAATGTTGAACACAGATCCTAATGAAAGTGTTGATTGCCACTTTAAACAAGCTGCTAGCAGGCTTCAGCAGGCATTCAACAAGCTTCAAGAAGTGCTGAAGCCTGCTAGCCGCTTGCTTAAAGTGGCAATCAGTACTCCTATTAGGATCTGTATTCAACATTTACAAACTGGAGTTGAATGTTACTTTAAAAGCTTCAACAATGCTTGCAGAAAGCTCTGCAAATGCTTTGTCAAAGCTTGCTGTTCACACTGCTCTTATAGAAGCTAAAGCTCAAGTAAAACAAGCCTTACTTACCCAGTTCTCTGCTCCTGCAGACTCCCCCAGGTTGCAAGAGCAGGCCCCACAGCCTCTTCTCCCCTATGCTTTGGCACTGAGATGTCCTCTGACATAATCAAAACCAATGCAAAGCTCATAGCCACGCATCAAAAATGAGGACACAGAGGAACAGTGCACTGCTGGAGCTTAGGGGAGCAGGGGAGAGCACAGCCTCCCAGAGAAGCAAAGGATCAGCTAAGTCTTTAATGTCCTCACATACAATGCAGGACTGCTGGTCCCACCTTGTACATGATGACATTTGAGAGGCCATGACTGGCAAAGAGGAAAACAAAAGGCAGCCGCAGGGCTGTGTACATATATCATTTTTTTTTAAGGAGTCCAACTGAAAATGGCCACCAGTTTTCTTCTAGCGCCAGAGTTACCATGGCAATGGCAATGTCTATTCTAGTGGAGGGAGGGGAGTATTAAGTGACAGTTGAGTCGGCCATTTTAGGAGTCAGCACAGAGAGGAGGACACACACAGAGCTGCTGAGATTTGTTCTTGCCACTGACCACAAACGTAAGGGATATTCTTTCCACTGACTACTAATGCAAGGAGCATTCTTTCCACTGACTAACAGGGTGAGGGGTCCCTTTTCCCTCTGCACACCAATGTAAGGGGGGGCGCTAAACTGACCAGTAATGTCAGCAGGCACTAAACAAACCACCAATGTAATATGGGCTTTTCACTGACTACAGGTGTAAGGATTAATTCACATGGATGGCAGGCTCTACCGCCCCTCTGAAAAAGGATTTTTGTGGCATGAAAGTTTATCTTTAATCTCCTTAATCTATTTAAACTTTCATCCCACAAAAACTCTCCTGAGTATAATGCTCTTTCATCCAACCTCCAGAATTATCTGGAAAAGGAGGATAAAGATCAGAAAAATAAAAAGCAAAAAAAGTATGTTAGGGATATGAGGGACTATAAGAATGGTACCGTATTTGGTTGGCAGAAACTATATGCCTCCAATCCAACTGTTACCACTTCTTTACCCTCTGTAGCAGGCCCCTCCAATATCTCCACATCTGGAACAGATATGGAGATTCAACACATAGGCACTCCAAACGGTGCCAGAAGGAGAGATGATTTGAGATATGAATCTCCATCACGCACCAGAGTACGTCATTACAGCCCACATACCCCTTATGGCAACCAGAGAGGTAGAGGCCAAAATAGAGGTAAACGTGGGACCTCGGGGACAACATAGTCATGGTGTGCGTCACTCTGAATCCTATTCGAGACCTACAGATACCTCTACATCTAGACATGGAGGTTATGCTGACACATACCACACCGATCCCTATTATTATCATCATCAACCTCCCCCTGCCACCTATAATAGGTTTTCCCCCCTTAGGGGTGTGCGAGATGATGACTATAGAGATGACTATAGACATGATATTGGTTCTAGACCTGTGCAGTCACCCCATGGTTATCATCAACCCAATCAATACAACGGTTAGGTTTTTTACGAGGACCAAAGACCACGAAAAAGGGGTCCAGAGCCAAGAGAGGTACAAGGGGAGGGAGAAGAGCACAAAGGAGGAAAGAGAAGGAAAACTTGAAAGGCCAAGGAGTCTTTAATCTAAGTGCCAAGTCATTAACCAAGGAGGAACTTTCTGTCCTAGACAAGGGCTTGAAGTTTGCTCCCCCAAGAAAATTGGATAGATTTGGCACCTACATTGATGTCCATAAATATATATGGAAATTAAATATTCAGCGCTACCTCATCTCTAACCCCTACAGGGGTGGAGGTCGCGCCGTTTCATGTGGAACTGTTCATTCAGGTCTATGTTACCCCTCACTATTCAATCCACCCGTCCCTGTAGCACCTGCTATAAGTATCTTCAGAGATCTTGTTCTCAAAGATTTAGCGGAGCTTCCGGACAAACGTATACGCCACCATCCTTCATCCAACATGGGTCTCAAATCCCTATGTTCACAAAAAGATCTGGTCATCCGCCCAGCGGATAAGGGTGGTGGGATCGTTGTCCTAGATAAAAAAAGACTACGAACTGGAGATGCATAGAATCCTCAATGAACCCAAGACCTACAAAATCATATCCAACAACCCTACTTCTGTATACAAGAGAGAGCTGTCTGACATTGTGAAAAGAGGTTATGATTTAGGCATTTTAAATAGAAAAGAGAGAGATTTTTTTGGTACCCTTGGCACCTAGGGTTCCAACCATCTATTATTATTATTATTAAGGTCCACAAAAATCCAGTACAACCTCCTGGCCGGCCTATCGTGAGTGGGATAGATTCTGTCACCTCACGTATAGGCCGGTACATTGATTTCTATCTCCAACCTCTAGTGAGACGTATGCCTTCTTACTTGAAGGATACAGGAGCTACCATCCGTTTATTGGAGAATTTTGAACTACATGAGGACCATATTATTGCGACAGCAGACATCGCATCCCTTTACACGTGCATTCCCCAAGACAAGGGGATAGATGCCGTCCAGTGCTTTCTAGAGAGGGATCCCAGCATCGCCTCTTTCCAACGCTCTTTTATCATAGAGTTGTTGGAATTCACCACTAAGCAAAACTATTTTTGGTTCAATCAACATTATTATTTACAGTTGCGCGGCGTGGCTATGGGTGCTAAGTTCGCCCCTAGCCTCGCCAACTTATTTATGGCGAAGTGGGAGGAGGATGTCGTCTATGCCAGTAGGGACCCTTCCCTTACGTTATGGGTGCGTTATATAGACGACATCCTCCTCCTCTGGAGAGGGAGTGCTGAATCTCTTGATGTGTTTTTTAAGTCTTTGAACGATAACGACAGAGGTATTTCTCTGTCCTATACAGCCAGTAGAGACAAAATTAATTTTTTGGATTTGGAGATTGGAATACGTAACGGCAAATTTCATTTCCAGACACATTTTAAAGCCACGGATCGTAACAGCTTAATACCACCAGATAGCTGTCACCATCGATTCTGGCTTGATTCTGTGCCACGCAGTCAGTTCCTCAGACTGCGAAGGAACTGTTCTGATGTGGACACCTTTAAATCACAGTCTGAATTTCTAAGACAAAAATTTTTAGACAAAGATTATGACCCTAGCCTTGTCGATCGTGAATTCCAACATGCTCTCGCGATTGACAGGGAGTCTCTACTGGAGGAGAAATATAAAAGAGAACAGGGAGACACCTACAGGTGGTCCATGTTCACTTCCTTCTCCACCCAGCATAAACAGGTCAAGGCTATCCTCTCAAAACATTGGGGCATTCTGAGAAATGACCGAGTTTTAAATACAGTTCTGCCCGACCGGGCCAAAGTCATTTTCAGAGGAGCTCCAACCTTACAGAGTAAAATCAGCCCAAATATCATCAATCCCCCCATACGTCAGCCATTTTTTCACGAGATGGAAGGGTTCTACTCGTGCAGAAAGTGCACAGTGTGCCAACATAATTCTGGGATAGGACGGAAAACTGTGTCATTTACATCGACAGTTACCCAGAAAAGATATCCTATTAAGCAGTTCTGTATGTGTAGTACCAGTTACATTGTTTATTTAATCACATGTCATTGTGGTAAACAGTATGTAGGTCGCACCATCCGCTCCTTTGCGGTTAGAGTAGCAGAGCATATTGCTCTTATTAAGAACGGTGATACCAAACATACTGTCCCAAGACATTACAAGCTAAATCACAATCGTGTAATTAAGGGAACACAATTTGTTGTGATTGATAAATACATTCCTCCCTGGAGGGGTGGTGCCAGGACCAGAGGGGTATCACAGTTGGAGAACTTCTGGATCCATGAGCTCCGTACGCTTTTTCCTCTAGGTATTAACGTGGAGCTTGACATCAATGCCTTTATTAACAGGGCCTGATGCCCAGCTGCACTACATATATTCTCATTTTTCCCCATTTGCTCTCTCTTGTTTGATTTCGTTTCTATACAGATTTGTTTTTCTGAATTTCGACACAGCTCACCTTTTTTTGGTTTTAGTTATATGTATTTTCAAGGGTGTGTCCCTTTAGTTGTGTACGCAATACATATATGGGTTTTTATAACATGTATGTGGGAATTTTATCTATACACTGTTATGGGGGTCCACTCCACTATACGTATTCACACCACTTTGTGGGTCAGTTGTGGATAGGTACACATCAACATATGTTCTATATGTGAACTTTATATTTTGTTTCTTATGTTCACTCTTGACACATTATATTGGCCTTTGGATAGTAACACACTCAAGCACACTCCGGGTATCTATACATGGTATGTCCTCTTAATCTGATATGGACAATATTTATTAATTATAGATTTTTTGTGTTGTTCACTATATACACACACACACAAGTATTTGGCGTTATATGCACATCATGACACACCGGTGACCCTAACGTAATGTTGTTTGGGGCCACTGCACAGTATATATATGTCACGGTGTTGTTTTTAAATGCGGCGTGTCACCTTTTAGGCACGTAATGCCCAATTTCAGGCGGGGTCACCTTAATACGGAGATGGGACCGCCTCTCGTAGGAGTTGACATTCCCCGCCGCCTCCACCCAGCCATTGCACGTGCGCAGGGTGCGCGCACACAGTAATGTCGATCTGAGCTGGTCATATGTATGTCCTAACTTGTGCGCATGCGTGGTGCGTGCGCACATCACCGGCCTGAGTTGAGCGTGTTCACAGTAAGGATGAACGCAGCGCTCATTATTATTTATTTTTTCATACCCATCCACTTAACACGGTTTGGGGTTTCACATATAATTTGAGCTATATACACGATTCAATTCTATATAAGCTTACATGGGATAATCTCAGGTATTTCATTCAGCACACTATTGACCCCAATGGTTTCACTTCCGGCGGGCATCTGGCTCCATAGAGAGGCGTGGAACGCACGCCGGGCGGCCATCTTGCCCATATACCGGAAGTGATATTGTTTACACAGTGTGGAGCGGTCCCCCATTAACAGGATTACTGTCTCTATATATATACTTTGCTGGCTGCAGTGGGGGGACCCCCCAGACAATGTCTAAGAGGACAAAACGCGTCGGGTAGGACCCCACTGCCGCCATTTTCTGTACAGCGCTGTTTTTACAAAGACGTACATGTGAGTGTATTTCTTATTTTAATAAATTTGGATATTTGTTTTACGGAATTACGCTATGTGGCCTTTTTCCTCCTTATTTTATATTACCACCATCCACTCCTCAACCTTATCCTTAGGGACATACAAGTCCACGGTTTACTTTTGGATGTCCATCTCCATCATACCTTTGGAATATCCATCACCACCCACTACCCAAGCCTGATTTGACCCCTTTTTGGGCGTACGCCCTCTAGGGTCCATGAGATCTGGTAAGCCTCTCCATTTTCAGTGGTGGTGTGCCTCTTCAATTTTCACCTTGGATGTCACATATTTGAATTGCCTTTCTCACAAAGTCATCAAATCTATGTGGACTATGTTTTATATACACATTGAAGACTTTTCTTCCCTTCTTTGATGTTTTTCATTATTGGTCAGACTTCAGTGTCCCTACATTGAACTCTTAGCGCTACACATATTTTTGTTTTATTGTTATTTGCCTATATCCTACTGGTCGTGTTAGCTGCTGACTTTATTTCTTTTGGGTAGCGCAGAATTATTGATACACTTTTCACTCCAAAAACGGTGACAGAGCTTTGCTCTTTCTTGGCGCTTGTGGGTTATTACCGCAGATTCATTCTGAACTTTGCTATTGTTGCAGCCCGACTCACCCAGTTGCTGTGTGGTCAACCTGCCCATAAAAAAGGAAAATCTTCCCCAAGTATTAATGAGAGTTGGGGGGCAGCACAGAGTGAAGCGTTTGAGACCCTCAAGGCAAAGTTGACTTCTGCACCCATACTGGCTTACGCTTACTACCGTAAACCCTTCCGGGTGTACACCGATGGCAGTCTCCCAGGCTTGGGGGCTGTGCTTGCTCAGGAGCAAGATGGTACTGAACGAGTGATAGCATATGCTAGTCGCAGCTTGCGACCTACAGAATGTACACCAGCCAACTACAGCTCTTTTTAACTTGAGCTGTTAGCGATAGTCTGGGCTATGAAAAAGTTTGCTGAGTATTTGGTAAGTGGAGATCTATACTGACAACAATCCTCTTGCCTACCTAGAAACTGCTAAACTTGGGGCCTTGGAGCAATGTTGGCTGGCCTGGCTTACCCAGTTCAACTATACTATTCACTACAAGCCAGGGCTCTCCAATGGCAATGCTGACGCCCCTCTCAAGGTTTCCACATGACCAGCCTCAGGAGGATAGAGATCAACAGTGTGAAGAGTATGAGATTGTCCTCTCCAGGGTCAACCTACGAGGGAAACAAGCGTCCTCAGCTTTGCAAAGTCACCAAATCCCACAAAGAGGGCCAGAAATTTTTACTCCTCAAGAGTGGATTAAACTTCAGTGGAAGGACCCCGAAATTGGTCAGCTCATGAAATATTGGGACAGGAATAGAAAACCAGACTACAGGGAGAGAAGAAGGCTCTCGTCAACCTTGTGTTGAATAAGTTGGAAAGACATTATGGACTCTTGTACCGAAAGACACGCATACCAGGAGATCCACGGATTATCCCTCAACTGATCATCCCTCAGTCAGAGGCATTAGAGGTCTGTCAGGTCTTTCAAAGTACTGGAGGTCACTTTTGTGCCGAACGGGCAGAGTCTTTTGTTTGTAAGTTCCTTTTTTTGTCCTGAACTGACGGTGCTGAAGGTGTGTCAGGCATGTCAGAGTTGTGCCACTCACAAGGGAAAAGCAGAGAAAACCACCCCTCTGGTGGTAAGCACAGGAGAGCCCTTTGAATTACTGATCATGGACTTTCTGACAGTGGCTGAAACATCTGGGTTTCACTATGCCTTGTTGTTCGTGGACCACTTTTCTAATTTTGCCATTGTCGTGCCAACCAAGGATCAGACTGCCATTACCACAGCTAAACTGTTCTGGAAACATGTGGCGCAACCCTATGTCTGACCAAGTGTCACGTACCTGAAGGGAGACTGAAATGACAAAGTCAGCCTCTCTTGTACCTCCAGCCCAGGTCCCGCTGAGAGTGGAACAGAGGAAGCTGAGGGACAGGAGGAACACGAGTGCCTGCAGGTTGTAACCTGGGGGACAGGTAGCAGGTACAAAGCTCCCTGGGATGAGCAGTCTTTCAGGCACAGATACCAAATCCAGTGAAATAGTGACAAACAGTGCAGTGTTTATTTGTGATATATACAAGTCTATATACAGGTGCTGTACAGTGTTCCAAAAAAAACAAATAGGAACAAAAATAGCCAAAACAAAACCTAGCCATGTCTCGGCACTAACTAAACAATATTTACAGATCCTAACTACCAGGCTGAGCAAGCCTACAGCTTGTCAGCTTCCACATACCTTTTTGCTCTCCTACACAGAAGTTGTCTTAGTATCCCAGGCCAAGAGCCAAGGCTGTCTGCTCAGGTGAGCTTAAATTAGCCTGGGAGAGAGGACCAAGACCTGAACTGGACCATGGATCAGAAATCCCTGAACCTGTATGAGAGGAGCCTGGGAGATGTATAAACCCCAAACAGGACTTTTCCTGGCTCTCTCTGGGACGCTCTGCTACATATCCTCCCCCCTTGTTTCAACCCCAGGGTTGGAACACCTGTAGCCCAACAGGAGTGAACACGGGACAGGGCATCTACATTCCCCATCTCAACACCTGGCCTGTGTTTTACAGTGAATGAGTAATCCTGTAGAGCCAAAAACCACCGGTTCACCCGTCTATTAGTCTCCTTCTTTTGGGCCATCCATTTCAGGGGAGCATGGTCAGTTATTAACTCAAACTGGCGCCCTAACAAATAGTACCTGAGCGCGTCCACGGCCCACTTTATGGCTAAACACTCCTTTTCAATGACTGCATACCTTTTCTCATGGTCAGTGAGCTTTCTGCTTAGGTACACCACAGGGTGTTCTTCCCCATTGTGTACCTGTGATAGTACTGCCCCGATACCAACATCAGAGGCATCCGTCTGAACCAAAAAATCTTTGGAGAAATTGGGGGAGTACAGTACTGGCTGTGCACAAAGAACCTTCTTCAGGACTTGGAAAGATTCCTCTGCTACTGAGGACCATTTCACCATTCCAGAGTCTTTCCCTTTCGTAAGGTCTGTCAGTGGGGCAGCTATAGTTGCAAAATTTGGGATAAATCTTCTATAATACCCCGCAATGCCAAGAAAGGCCCTGGCCTGCTTCTTGTTTGCAGGACGTGGCCATTCCTGGATGGCTTCTATTTTATTCACTTTAGGTTTTATGACACCACGGCCAATAGTGTAGCCCAAATACTTGGCTTCCTCTAGACCAATGGCACATTTTTTTGGATTAGCCGTAAAACCTTCTTTGAAGAGGGAATCAAGGACAGCCTGGACACGGGGCAAGTGAGACTCCCAGTCAGTGCTATGTACCACTATGTCATCTAGATATGCTGCTGCATATTGTCGGTGGGGGTCTTAGAGTCCTGTCCATGGCCCTCTGAAATTTCGCGGGGGCATTTTGCAACCCAAAAGGCATTTTTTCATATTGAAAGGAACCCTTCGGGGTCACAAATGCAGTCTTCTCTTTGGCGCTACCAGTCAGGGGTATTTGCCAATAACCTTTTGTCAAGTCCAAAGTGGTCAGATAGCGAGCCTTGCCAAGTCGGTCTATAAGTTCGTCCACTCTGGGCATTGGGTACGTGTCAAACTTTGTCACTGCATTAAGCTTCCTGGAGTCATTACAGAACCTCCAAGTGCCATCCGGTTTTGGGACTAACACGATGGGGCTAGACCAGTCACTATTGGATTCCTCAATGACATCTAGCTCCAACATTCTTTTAACTTCCTCGCTGATGTCCTTTCTCCTCGCTTCAGGAATTCGGTATGTTTGAGCTTGACACGGACCCCAGATTCAGTAACAATATCATGCTGAACTGCTGAAGTCATGCCAGGTAACTCTGAAAATTTCTGTTTATTTCTTATCAGGAATTCTCTAGTTTCCTGCTTTTGGGAATATGACAGGGTGTCTGGAATTGTGACCTCAGGGATCAGAGGGGACTCAGTACCCTTAGGCATTACCGGGAGGGACCTCGCAGTTAACGCCAGTCTATCCTTCCAGGGCTTTAACAGGTTTATGTGGTAAATCTGTTCAGGCTTCCTTTTCCCTGGTTGATATACCTTGTAATTGACCTCCCCAACTCTTTCAATTACTTCAAAGGGACCCTGCCACTTAGACAGGAACTTGCTCTCAACAGTGGGAACTAACACCAGGACCCTATCACCAGGTGAGAAAACACGGAGTTGGGCCCCCCTGTTGTATATCCTCTGTTGGGCTGCTTGGGCCTGCAGTAAGTGTTCTTTTACCATCGGCATGATTGCTGCAATCCTGTCCTGCATTTGAGCGATATGCTCAATGACACTTTTATGGGGTGTCTGCTCCCCCTCCTAAGTTTCTTTGGCTATGTCTAAGAGTCCCCGAGGGTGTCTCCCATAAAGCAACTCAAATGGAGAGTACCCCGTGGAGGACTGGGGAACCTCCCTGATGGCAAACATCAAGTATGGTATCAGGAAGTCCCAGTTTTTCCCATCCTTGTCAACAACCTTTTTTAACATGCTCTTTAATGTCTTATTGAAGCGTTCCACCAAGCCATCCATTTGAGGATGGTACACCGAGGGTCGCAATTGCGACACCTTAAATAACTTGCACAGCTCTCTAGTTATTCGTGACATAAATGGGGTGCCCTGGTCTGTAAGGACTTCTTTAGGGATTCCAACACGACTGAACACCATAAATAGCTCTTTGGCAATGTTTTTAGCAGACACGTTGCGCAAGGGAAAGGCCTCGGGGTAACGGGTAGCATAATCCATGATTACAAGGATATGCTGATGACCTTGGGCAGACTTGGGGAGTGGACCCACAAGGTCCATGGCAATCCTCTCAAAGGGCACTTCAATAATGGGCAAGGGCACTAAAGGACTTCGGAAGTGTTGTAGTGGGGCTGACATCTGACACACAGGACAGGATTGACAATAATTCTCAATATCCTTCTGTATCCCGAGCCAATAAAACCTGCGCAACACCCTTTCAGTAGTTTTCTCAACCCCTAAATGACCTCCTAGCAAGTGCCCATGAGCAAGTTCCAACACCACCCGTTTGTATGGCTTAGGGACCACCAACTGTTCAACCACTTCATAATTTTTTTTACATACACCATACAGTAAATCCTCATTGCTGCTAAAATAAGGAAAACAGAGCCTGTCCCCTGATTCGACAGGTACATCATTAATCACCATTACATTTTCCCAGGCCCTGGCAAGGGTTGGGTCTTTTCTCTGCTCGGTACCAAAATTTTCCTTGTGTACATTAAGGTCAGCAAACTCCAACGTAGGCTCAGATTCAGCAGATGGCTGTCCAGCTCCACTGGTTGTGGGGACCTCCTCAGGCTCCTCCAGCTCTCCTGCCATAACTGAGAAAGGAAAACCCGGGGAGCCCTGAGAAGAGTCCCCCGAACCCATATTGTCAGTAGTGGCCAGGAGTTCTGGCTCTGTCACTGAGTCAGCTACTGCGACTGGGTCGGGATGATCCCACAGTTCCCAAAACTTAGGGAAGTCCCTACCAACAATGGCCTCGTGCACCAAGTGGGGCACAAGTCCGACCGGATGGGTCACCGTACCTAAGCCAGTTTTAAACTGAACAGTGGCTATAGGATACTCGCAGGTATCCCCATGTACACAGATCACAGCAACTTTTTTAGCGTGCAAATTCACAGTTTCAACCATCTCAGCTGTAACCAAAGTCACTAGACTTCCAGAGTCCAGCAAGGCCGTAATAGGCTTATTATTAACAGTCATTTGGCACATGTGTTTTCCCATACTTGGTGCTGCAGCGCATGAAACAGCAGCAAACATAGACTGCCTTCTAATAGATAGATCACACTGCATTGGTTCATCTGTCAATGGACAGTTTGCTGCAACATGTCCCAGTTCTTGGCAACGAAAACACCTGATGTTTCCCCAGTTTGGTTTGCTGCCAGGCAGTAGCTTCCCTTGTTTGGGACGCCAAACTTCTTGTATATATCACAAATAAATGCCGCACTGTTTGTCACTACTTCACTGGATTTGGTATCTGTGAAAGACTGCTCATCCCAGGGAGCTTTGTACCTGCTACCTGTCCCCCAGGTTACATATGGTGGAGACTGTGACCAGCTGTAGTAAGTTACTACTTAAAAGGCCAGTACCTAGAGTGACTAAACATGGAGGATTTTTGGTGCCAGGACCCCAGGTTACATATGGTGGAGTCCTGGCACCAAAAATCCTCCATGTTTAGTCACTCTAGGTACTGGCCTTTTAAGTAGTAACTTACTACAGCTGGTCACAGTCTCCACCATATGTAACCTGGGGGACAGGTAGCAGGTACAAAGCTCCCTGGGATGAGCAGTCTTTCAGGCACAGATACCAAATCCCGTGAAGTAGTGACAAACAGTGCGGAATTTATTTGTGATATATACAAGTCTATATACAGGTGCTGTACAGTGTTCCAAAAAAAACAAATAGGAACAAAAATAGCCAAAACAAAACCTAGCCGTGTCTCGGCACTAACTAAACAACATTTACAGATCCTAACTACCAGGCTGAGCAAGCCTACAGCTTGTCAGCTTCCACATACCTTTTTGCACTCTTACACAGAAGTTCTCTGAGTATCCCAGGCCAAGAGCAAAGGCTGTCTGCTCAGGTGAGCTTAAATTGGCCTGGGGGAGAGGACCAAGACCTGAACTGGACCATGGATCAGAGATCCCTGAACGTGTATGAGAGGAGCCTGGGAGATGTATAAACCCCGAACAGGACTTTTCCTGGCTCTCTCTGGGACGCTCTGCTACAAGGTGTAGACCCGTAAACTTGTAGCAGAGGAAGCGACCTTGGGAAGGCAGGAGAACCATCAGATTAAGAAGGGCAGCCATGCACCGTGGGTCAGCTGGGTTTAAAGAGGCACTCTGCTTGGACTGAGGAACTGGAACGTCAGGCGATGTAGAGTTTCTGGCAGGCTTGCAGCAGGAAATCGCAGCTGGTCGCAGGACCGTAGTCGCAGACATTTGGATGGCAGTTGAGACAAGCAGGGAACAGGAGCGAGGTCACTAGGATAGCCGAGTTCGGTAGCAGGCGGGCAGCAAGGTACCAAGGCATTAGGCAGAAGCAAGGTCAGGAACCAGTAATCAGGAATACAACAGAGTCCAGAAGCAGGATCAAGAAAAGCCAAGTTCAGCAATGGGTATCAAGCAGGATAACAGCAGGATTCAGGGTATCAGGGAACAGTTGAAGACCAGTCAGCATTGATCAGGGGTCAGGGCACCCTTTAAATAGGCTGTCTGGTGCCAATTGGCACTAGGGACTCGCTCCTGCGCGTGCACGCAGTCTGTCTCGCACGCGCATTGGTGCCTATGGGCATCTGCAGTCGCCCACGAGTGCGCGCCGGATGTATTCTAATAGTTCTCTTACATTGCCCCCCCCCCTTATGGGCAGCCTCCAGATGCCCACTAAGAAACTTTTTTCGGGGTGGAGATGAAGATAGGCTTGAACCAATCGTGGAGCATGCACATTGGAGGAATATTCCCATTAATTATCTTCAGGGTCATAGCCCTTTCACTTAATGAGGAACTGAGTTTGGCCCCTTCTCTTCCTGCAATCTAAAACAGCTTCAACCTCAAATTCTTAATTTCCTTCGACAAGCAGTGGAGCAGGAGTCTCAGGTTCCCGATCAGGAAAAGGATCAGCCACAGACTGTTTTAAGAGGGAAACACCAGATGAATTCTCAAACTCTCCAGCAAGGCTACAGCATTAATCCTCTTCTTTACTGGGAATATGCCAATGTACCTTGGTCCAAATTTTTTGAGGGGCAAGCCAGCTTTAGGTTTGCAGTAGATAGCCATACCTCATCCCCAGGTTTCAAGTCTAGATTACCCCTCCTCTTCTTATCATAGAACCTTTTATTATTTGCCTGAGATTTGGTAATAGCTTCTTGCAAGAAATGGTTATTGAACCTCCAGAACTCCAGACGATCCTGTACTGCTGGTACCAAAGATTCTTGGGGGACATCAGGCAAGAAGGACGGATGAAGCCCATAGTTTGCAAAGAAAGGTGTTTGTTTGATAGCAGAATGTATTGAGTTATTATAAGCAAACTCCGCTAACGGCAAAAGAGATGCCCAGTCATCTTGTGCAAAAGAAGAAAAACAATGCAAATATTGTTCCAGAGTCTGGTTCGTTCTCTGCGGGTGATAGGCTGATGATAAACAGTGTTTAATGCCCAACACTTCACATAAGGACTTCCAGAATCTGGAAGTAAATTGTACACCACGGTCTGAAGTGATGTTAACAGGACTACCGTGTACATGTACTATTTCCCTGATTAAAGAAGAGGGAGTTTCTGTAGCGGAAGGGGTACCTTTCAAGGGCACAAAGTGGGCCATCTTGGACAAACGATCCACAATTACGAAAATGGTTGTAAATCCTTCGGACGGGGGTAATTCGACAATAAAGTCCATGGAGATCATGCTCCATAACTTATCAGGTACAGGAAGAGGTTCTATCAGACCCCAATTTTTAGCTCTATCAGACTTGTTTCATAAACATGCTGTGTGAGATTTAACATAGTCACTGCACTTTTGTACCAAGTCTGGCCACCAGAAAGAGCGAAGAACTAGATTTGAAGTTTTATGTACTCCAAAATCTACTGCCAAGGGATCGTTGTGGCACATGTAGAGAACTGCTGTCCGTAACCGCTCTGGAACAAAGATTTGCTCACCATGGAAATAGAGACCCTACTTCAGCTGAAGGTGAAGTTCCTGAGATGGAGGATGATCCAGCACTGCTGTCTTGATTTGAGATATGAGTTTAGTCTGTAACAACAAAGTTTTTAGCAGGTAAAATGATATTAGGTTCAGGGGGCACCTCAGTATCTTAAAAACATACGTGAAAGAGCATCAGGCTGAGAGGTAATATAGAAGCAGAATCTTGCGAAAAAGAGGGCCCATCTGGCCTGGTGGGGTCTTAATCGTTTTGCTGCTCTCAAATATTCTAGATTCTTCTGATCAGTGAACACAAGAATAGGATGTGCCGCTCCTTCGAGCAGATAACGCCATTCCCCCAGAGCTGATTTAATAGCAAGTAACTCCCGATCACCAACATCATAGTTCTTTTCAGGGTCACTTAGCTTCCGGGAGAAAAAAGCGAAAGGGTAAGCTAGGGATTTTGTCCCTTGTCGTTGAGACAGTATGGCTCCCACAGCAATCTCAGAGGCATCAACCTTGAGAACATAGGGCAAAGCAGGGTCTGGATGTTTCAGAAATGGTGCAGATGTAAAAAGACCCTTCAGTCTCTCAAATGCAGTTTAAGCTTCCAAGGTCCATGTGAAAGTTGTGCGTAATCTTGTTAACTGTGTGATAGGGGAAATGATACCAGAAAAGTCTTTGATGAATTTTCTGTAAAAATTGGCGAACCCCACAAACCGCTGCACAGATTTTTTATCAGTATGGGCAGGCCAATCGAGTACTGCAGATACCTTCTGTGAATACATGGCAATCCCATCTGCGGAAATAATGAGACCCAAGAACTGGATGTTGAGCTTCTCGAATTCATATTTCTCCTCTTTGGCATAGAGATGATGTTCTCTCAGTCTGCTTAATACTTTCTTCACATGGACCCGATGTAACTCTAGAGAAGCAGAAAAAATTTGAATGTCATCTAAATAGACAATAGCAAATAAGTCAAGAGAGTCTCGAAAAACATCATTCACAAAAAGCTGGAAGGTATCTGGTGCGTTACAGAGTCCAAAGGGCATCACCAGGTATTCAAAGTGCCCAAAATGAGAACTAAAGGCTGTCTTCCATTCATCACCCTCTCTCATTCTGATCAGGTTATAAGCTCCCCTTAAATCTAATTTGGAGAATACACGTGCTTCTAGTAGTCTCTGGAACAGTTCAGGGATGAGTGGTAAGGGGTACCGATTTTTAATGGTTACTTTTTTTAAGTCCCAATAGTCAATACAAGGCCGGAGTGTGTGATCTTTCTTCTCATCAAAGAATATTCCTGCTCCAGCAGGTGATGAAGATGGCCGGATAAATCCTTTGTCAAAATTCTCATCTATGTATTTTCATAACTCCTCTAGTTCAAGTTCAGAGAGTGGGTAGATTCTTCAAAAGGGGATTTCTGCGCTGGGTAAAAGTTCGATAGGACAATTGTAAGGTCGGTGTGGGGGAAGAGTGTCAGCATTCTTTTTGTTGAAAACGTCCAGATACTCATGATAGACAGAAGGCACAAGTTTAGCAGTTTCAGAGTCCACATTGATGCAGAGGAGTGGTTCTCCAGGACTGGGTGTGGGAAGAAGACAGAATTTATATAACATAATATAATAAGAATATATATATATATATATATATATATATATATATATATATATATATATATATATATATATATATATATATATATATATATATATATAATAATCAGAATGGAAAGACACTTCCCCGGTGGACCAATTGATGAGGGGGTTATGAGCCTTCAACCAGGGTTGCCCAAGGATAACAGGAAACTGAGTGGACATAATGACATCCAAACGTAAGAATTCCTGATGCCCAGAAGCTGTAAGACACAGGATAGGTGCAGTCTCTAGAGTGCAAGGTCCACAAAACAACTACAGACCCCAGAGTCCACAATGGCAGAAACAGCGAGAGTCTTTTCTGCAAGCTGGAAGGAGACTGGCAGCAAGGTGTGGTTTTGCCTGGGATTCAGTGCAACAGTATGAGGTGGAGGAGAGGGTCTCCTCCAGTAGCTGAGAGATGAGGAACCCCACCTTCACTTCCTCGGTAGAAAATGTGCTGGGATTCTGAAAAGTTCTGAATTTTCTACGGTCCCCAGAAAAACGTTCAGGCAATGGTACTCTGGGCTCTGGAGGACAAGATAGTTCAACATGTTTTGAGCAGCGGAATCCTTGACTCTTGAATACTTAGATGTGGAAGCCAAGCTGGATGCAGGCTGCAGTTGCTTATGTAATTGAGCAAAGTCCATATGCAATCCTTGCACTACATGAGAAAGTGCGGTAACAGTCGGGCAGAGGGTTGTCAGAAGAGAGACCTCCCTTTCAGACTCCATCATTGGCTGACTGGTACTGTCACGTACCTGAAGGGAGACTGAAATGACAAGGTCGGCCTCTCTTGTATCTCCAGCCCAGGTCCCGCTGAGAATGGAACAGAGGGAGCCGAGGGACAAGAGGAACCTGAGGGCCTGCAGGTGTAGAACCGGAAATTAGTAGCAGAGGATGAGACCTTGGGAAGGCAGGAGAACCACCAGATTAAGAAGGGCAGCTGTGCACCATGGGTCAGCTGGGTTTAAAGAGGCACTCTGCTTGGACTGCTCAACTGGAATGTCAGACGATGTAAAGTTTCTGGCAGGCTTGCAACAGGAAGTCGCAGCTGGTCGCAGGACCATAGTCGCAGACACTCGGATGGCAGTGTTGAGCATAGCAGGGAACAGGAGTGAGGTCATTAGGATAGCTGGGTTCGGTAGCAGGCGGGCAGCAAGGAACCAAGGCATTAGGCAGAAGCAAGGTCAAATGGGAAGCCGGGATCAGGAACCAGTAATCAGGAATATAACAGAGTCCAGAAGCAGGGTCAAGGAAAGCCAAGTTCGGCAACAAGTATCAAGCAGGATAACAGCAGGATTCAGGGTATCAGGGAACAGCTGAAGACCAGTCAGCATTGATCAGGGGTCAGAGCACCCTTTAAATAGGCCGTCTGGCGCCAATTGGCACTAGGGATGTGCTCCTGCACGGGAGCACGCGCCGGATGTATTCTAATAGTTTTCATACACCAAGGCCTAAACTTTGAGTCTCAGGTGTTTTCTAAAATGTGTCGCCTTAGTGGCATTCGAAAATCTCATACTACTCCTATCATCCCCAAGGGAATGGTGTCTGTGAGCGTTTTATTCGCACGCGGTTGATTCACACCTTGGAGCAAGAGCAACGAGAAAGATGGCCACGGTATGTCGGTAATGTTGTCTGGGCTTATAATCAGACAGTGCATAGAGCAACTGGTTATACTCCCCATTTTTTTATGTTTGGCCATTTACCTGTGGATTTATTATTGGAAACTCCAGAGCCCATCACATTAAGGACCCCTGATGAGTGGGTCCAAGACCATTGGCATCGGCTAGCCCGAGCTAAACAAATGATGCTGGGGAGGCATCAGATCTGGCTGACGAGAGTACTGTCAACTTGCTGCCACTAAAACCAGGAGACAGGGTCTTGGTGTGCAACCCCAGACACATTAGAGTCAACAAGCTGAAGCCCAAGTGGGAGCCCTGCCCATATCGGGTTGAAAAGCAAGTTTTTCCTGCATGGCCTGTGCATGATGTTGTTTCAGAGAAGCCAAATGGGCCTTGCAAGAGACTGCCCTGTAACCTACTTCGCCCATGTATGTTCACTGCAGAACCTGTTCCTGATTTTCCTCCATCTGCCATATGGGACAGCAGCCCAGAGATCCTCAATAGTGATTCAGCAGAATGGTACCTACCCCCTCTGCCACCAGTAGAGGAGTTATCTCCAGCTGAAAGAGCTACAGATAATCAGGCTTCTTTCACTCCTGTTGAAGCTGAGCCTCTTGTGAATGAAGTGTCGCCTGTTGGTTCTGATGTAGAGGAGGAACGGTGCCCTGTGTCCCCAGAGGGAGATGGACAGTTGCAAGTTCCAGAGCCTTCCTTATCCAGGCGTACTACCAGGGGACTGAAACCTGTCAAGTATTCTGATTATGTGACTTGAACTGTTATGACTGTTTATCTGCATGTTATGATATTTCTCTATTTAATTGCTTTTACCTAGGTGAATGCCGAGGACTGCATTCTTTAAGCGGGGGGAATATGTAGGTAGCCTCCTCACATTCCAGATACGTTATTGCTACTGCTTTGTATAGGGGAAAAATGATGTCCCTCTCTGGTGTCTATACCTCTGCAGCACTACCCCTGTAGGAGTTGCAAATGTCAGGATTCCCCACTGCTGCACAGCCAGTCACATAGCATTTTCAACTTGCATCCAGACATAGAAAACAGTCCTTGAGCTTTGTTTTTGTTGTTTTATTGAGGGAATAATAACTTGGATGGGGTTGGGAATGGGGATGCCCAACTTGACTTTAACAAAAAAAAAAACAGGGGCAACTTCCTCCCTATATACAGCTCCTCTTGATCCTCCTGCACAGCTTGACTTGATCCTCTGTACAGCTCCGCTTTACTTATTCCTTTTCTTTTCTTGGAAACTAACAGTGTCTTGTTAGCTTAGCAAAAGCCCCTAGGAACTCTCAGTCCCTTAGAAAAGTAGAACATGAGTTGTGAACTGCATCCTGGAGTACCTCCAACTCCCTTATAGACACTGGTCCCAGCTCTACCAGTGCAGGAAGTGCTAGCCCACCTGGCTGCCTCTTCACGAGCCCACATGTGGTCTCACAATGCTTTTTTTTTTTGGGGGGGGGGGGGGGGCAGTGGATGATGTCAGTAAGTCAGTAAAGCAGTGGAAGTCGTTTTTTTTTTTACAATTTTATTTAACTCCAAAACATGTGGATATACTGTATGTTCCCACCTCAGTTCGGCATCTAGGGCAGTCCTGCGATCTCTGGGGGTAAACTCTGTGCAGTCTCTGGAGGGTGTAATACACTCTGTACAAGAACTTAACCTGTAGCAACTTTTCTCTTGAGGAAATCAGCAAGCTAGTACTGTCTCCCAAACAGTCCTACCAGTCTGCTCTGTCCAAGGGAGGTCAGATTTCCACTGATCCCAAAGCCTTTCCATTTTGGGGGATTCAACTCTCAGTAAATCAAGATATAGGGCAGACAGTGGTTTTCGACAGCTTTTCTTGAGCCAACAGCTCCTCAATGGGATCCATTCCGAGCCTTAGAGGGGCCAAGAACTGGGTATGGACTGCATGGCGTAGTTGTAGGCACCTAAAATACATCCACCCAGGTAAATTATATTTGGCTTTAACCACTTCCCGACCGCTGCATGACGATATACGTCGGCAGAATGGCAGGAGTGGGCAAAAGGGCGTACAGGTACATCCCCTTTAAGAAGCGGCACTACGGGCCCGCGCCCGCCTCGTTCTCAGTGACCGTGACCGCGGTTCCCGCGGACTCGATGTCCGCTGGGTGCCCGCGATCATGTCACGGAGAGGTAGAATGGGGAGATACCTCTGTAAATAAAGCATTTCCCTGTTCTGCCTTGTGTCGTGACAGAGATCACTGCTCTCTGTCATCGAGAGCAGTGATCGCTGTCATGTGTGTTGAAGCCCATCCCCCCCAGTTAGAATCACTCCCTTGGACACACGTAACCCCTTCATCGCCACCTAGTAGTTGACCCCTTCATTGCCAGTGTCATTTACACAGTAATCAGTGCATTTTTATAGCACTGATCGCTGTATAAATGACAATGGTCCCAAAATAATGTCAAAAGTGTCCGATGTGTCCGCCATAATGTCACAGTCACGATAAAAATCGCAGATCACCGCCATTACTAATGAAAAAAAAAAATATTAATAAAAATGCCATAAAACTATCCCCTATTCCCCCAATATACGCTTATTGCGATTTTTTTCTACCAAAAATATGTAGAAGAATACATATTGGCCTAAACTGAGGAAAAAAAAATGTTTTTTTATATATGTTTGGCGTGATATTTATTATAGCAAAAAGTAAAAAATATTGCATTTTTTTCAAAATTGTCGCTCTTTTTTTGTTTATAGCGCAAAAAATGGACGTCAATTTTATTTGGGTACAACGTCGCATGACCGCGCAATTGTCAGTTAAAGCGAAGCAGTGCCGTATCGCAAAAAGTGCTCTGGTCAGGAAGGGGGCAAATCCTTCCGGGGCTGAAGTGGTTAAGGGTATGAAAGGGGAGCAGAACACCCACCAAAAAAATATCTCAAAGAACTTTAAAGCCATATCAGGCCCAAACCTGCGGATCAGGGAGAGACCGGAACTGTGAGAGGCAGGGCTTCCCCCAAAGTGGGCAAAAAGGGGACCACCTATGGGGATCCAGAAACCTCCACCTGGCCACAACCCAAACCTTGAGTGTCGTTCTAGTGTGGTCCGGGAGATCTATATACGCCCTACGACCTCTGTTAAGTAAGTTCCCCAGTTCCCGAAGTGATATCAAAGACGACCGCCTCAAGACACACAGCAGCATTAGAGCGGTAAAGCACATACCACCGCCTGACCGTCACCAGGACGGCTGCCCAGTAGTAGGTCTGGAAGTCCGGTAAAGCTAGTCCTCCACAATGGACAGGATGAGTCAGAGTCGATCTAGCCAGTCTAGGAGTAGCTCCTCCCCAAATAAAGGCACCTATACATTTACAGTGGCTTGCGAAAGTATTCGGCCCCCTTGAACTTTTCAATCTTTTGCCACATTTCAGGCTTCAAACATAAAGATATAAAATTTTTATTTTTTGTGAAGAATCACCAACAAGTGGGACACAATTGTGAAGTGGAACGAAATCTTTTGGATTTTTGAAACTTTTTTAACTAATAAAAAAATGAAAAGTGGGGCGTGCAAAATTATTCGGCCCCCTTGCGTTAATACTTTGTAGAGCCACCTTTTGCTGCGATTACAGCTGCAAGTCGCTTGGGGTATGTCTCTATCAGTTTTGCACATCGAGAGACTGAAATTCTTGCCCATTCTTCCTTGCAAAACAGCTCGAGCTCAGTGAGGTTGGATGGAGAGCGTTTGTGAACAGCAGTTTTCAGCTCTTTCCACAGATTCTCGATTGGATTCAGGTCTGGACTTTGACTTGGCCATTCTAACACCTGGATATGTTTATTTGTGAACCATTCCTTTGTAGATTTTGCTGTATGTTTGGGATCATTGTCTTGTTGGAAGGTAAATCTCCGTCCCAGTTTCAGGTCTTTTGCAGACTCCAACAAGTTTTCATCCAGAATGGTCCTGTATTTGGCTGCATCCATCTTCCCCTCCATTTTAACCATCTTCCCTGTCCCTGCTGAAGAAAAGCAGGCCCAAACCATGATGCTGCCACCACCATGTTTGACAGTGGGGATGGTGTGTTGAGTGTGATGAGCTGTGTTGCTTTTACGCCAAACATATCGTTTTGCATTGTGGCCAAAAAGTTAGATTTTGGTTTCATCGGACCAGAGCACCTTCTTCCACATGTTTGGTGTGTCTCCCAGGTGGCTTGTGGCAAACTTTAGACGAGACTTTTTATGGATATCTTTGAGAAATGGCTTTCTTCTTGCCACTCTTCCATAAAGGCCAGATTTTTGCAGTGTACGACTGATTGTTGTCCTATGGACAGACTCTCCCACCTCAGCTGTAGTTCTCTGCAGTTCATCCAGAGTGATCATGGGCCTCTTGGCTGCATCTCTGATCAGTCTTCTCCTTGTCTGAGCTGAAAGTTTAGAGGGACAGCCAGGTCTTGGTAGATTTGCAGTGGTCTGATACTCCTTCCATTTCAAAATGATCGCTTGCACAGTGCTCCTTGGGATGTTTAAAGCTTGGGAAATCTTTTTGTATCCAAATCCGGCTTTAAACTTCTCCACAACAGTATTACGGACCTGCCTGGTGTGTTCCTTGGTCTTCATGATGCTCTCTGCGCTTTCAACAGAACCCTGAGACTATCACAGAGCAGGTGCATTTATACAGAGACTTGATTACACACAGGTGGATTATATTTATCACCATCAGTCATTTAGGACAACATTGGATCATTCAGAGATCCTCGCTGAACTTCTGCACGCACCACTTTTCAGTTTTTTAATTGCTAAAAATTTTAAAATATCCAATAGATTTCGTTCCACTTCACAATTGTGTCCCACTTGTTGGTGATTCTTCACAAAAAATAAAAATTTTATATCTTTATGTTTGAAGCCTGAAATGTGGCAAAAGGTTGAAAAATTCAAGGGGGCCGAATACTTTCGCAAGCCACTGTATCTATGTATGCAAAAAAAGATTTGGATATCCAGGTTGGGCAGCAGCTAAAAATATAAAGGAATTTAGGGGGGGAATACCATTTTTAGAAGGTTTATACGTCCCATGAGATTTAGCGGCAGTGAGGCCCAAGAGGCACACTGAGCCTGGAGCTGGGACAGATCCGGGAGCAGATTGAGTTCAATGAAGCTCGTCAGATCCCACCCAACCTGGATTCCCAAGTACCTAAATTGATCCACCCAGAGTAACGAGACATCTGCATTAGTCATTCGAGCCTGGGGATCTAAAGGGAAAAAAGTAGATTTAGTCTAGTTTTATTTGAATACCCAAAAACCTGCCAAATTGTTCAAAAATATCCAATGCCATCTGTAAAGACTCATCCGCATCCTGGAGATATAAAAGGGCATTGTCCGAGAGATTTTCTCCTCCAAGGAGCCCACCCTCAGGCCCCAAACCCTTTCAGAGCTCCTAATTAAAATGGCCAGGGCAAGCACGGCCGGAGATAATGGGCATCCCTGGCGAGTACCTCTCTGCAGTGGGAAGATAGTCTGTCATTAGTTTGGATACGAGCCTTAGGCACCCGGTAGAGCATACGTAGCCACTGAAGGAATTTAGGCCCGAAATCAAAATGACTCCCACAGGAAAATCCACTCTAAGGAGTCAAACCCCTTTTTGGCATCTAGAGAGCCGATGACCCCACTCCCACTATTAGCATGAGTGATGGATAGGTTAAGAAAAAGGCGGCACCTGGGACACCTGCCTCAGTGCGTATTGCCAAACACCATAGGTTACCTAATCTGGAGTTTCTACATAGACTGTCTCTTTTGTCTTACCCTCCTCCTCCAACCGCTCCAGAGACTGCGCAGATCTCACACGAGCCGCCGCAATTTGGGAGATATATTCTCCCCTAGTCCAGGGCTTAAATGCATCCCACATTACCAGAGGCAGAGACAGCATTGGTCAGTCAGTAGTTACAAATTCCTTCCTGAACAGCCTCTCCAGGGGGGGCACAAGGGATAGCTTGATTAATAGGGGGCATGAACCGAAATACCCCAACGTAGGATAGCAATATCAGAGACCTTCCTGAGCAAAGACTGGGTGGTATGGTATAGATCACATCAATACGATAGAGGGTCTTAAAGGTAGATGAATGGCATGTATATTCCCGAAGGGAAGGATTAAAATAGTGCCAAACATCTATGAGAGCAAATGTGCTAGCCCAGTTGGCCCGGCCAGGAACCCAACGGGAGGAAGAGTGGAGTCTGTCCAGATCATTAGAAGGAGTCTGATTAAAATCCCCCAAACACTAGTACGTCCTCCACCCCATAACTGAGCTCCAATTGCATAATTGTAGAGAGCAAGGCAGGCTCTGCTGGAGGAGGCAAGTAAATACCTACAAGCACATAGGGAGTATTAGCAATCAAAATATGCAACACAAGATATCAGCCCCCAGGATACATAGTTACATAGTTGGTAGGGTTGAATAAAGACAACAGTCCATCCAGTTCAATCTGTGTAGGCGTGTGTGTGTGTGTAGAAAAATAATTTCCCATATCCCGTATATTGTTTTCGCTAAGATGCCCGTCCAAGAGTCTTTTAAAACTATCCATACTTCCTGCCAACACCACCGATTGTGGAAGAGAGTTCCACATCCTTACCGCCATGACAGTGAAAACCCCCCTACGCAGCTTAAGGTTAAACCGCTTTTCTTCCAGTCTCATTGTGTGGCCCCCAGGTCCTCTTACACTCAATGGTACTGAAAAGTTTCATACTTATGCTGGGATCACCATTGAGATATTTGTAAATCGCAATCATATCCCCTTTCAAGCGTCTCTTCTCCAGGGAGAAAAAAATGTAGTGCTTGTAGTCGTTCCTCATAACTGAGGTCCTCTAGTCCCTACATTAATTTAGTTACCCTTCTCTGGACTCTCTCCAGTTCCAGCACATCCTTCCTGAGGATTGGTGACCAGAACTGGACAGAATACTCCAGATGTGGCCGAACCAGAGTTTTATAAAGTGGTAGAATTATCCTTTTATCTCTGGAGTAAATTCCTTTTTTAATTCATGCTAATATTCTGCTGGCTTTGGTAGCTGCTGCTTGACACTGCATGCTATTGCTCAGTCTGTCTTCTACTAGGACGCCTAGATCCTTCTCCATTTTATTACAAGTACATTATTTATTACAATTTTTTAAACAGCCCTGTTGGGTGTTTTGGTGTAATATCAGGGGTTTAAACAAACCCCTGAAATCTCAGTTTTTTGGCAGAGAAAGGGACTGAGCAAACATTCCCCAGTCCCTTTTTCAATAGCCTCAGCCGCACTACAGATGAATGAACAGGAGACAGAGGCTCCTGTTCATTCACAAACCGAAGCATAATAAACACAGTTTACTATGCTTCAGTTATAAATGAACAGAGTCAGTGATCAGTACCAATCACTGATTCTGTTCTTTCAGAAAAGGAAGGGGCCTGTAAATGACATATTTATCGGCCCCTTCCTCCGCTCTCCATTCTGACACATCACCCACAGCAGCTTGCGGGGAGGAGAGGAGGAAAGCCAGCAGCACTGCTGGGGGACATACATGGGGGGGGGGGGGGGCTGTGCCCAGACAGCAGGGGGAATCTGATAGACAGCCGGGGGGGGGGGGGGTATGTTCGGCAATTACATTGCAGGCACCAATCTCCCTGTATTACTTTCCATGAAGCAGCTGAAAGCTGCAGGAAGGAGACGAGGAGAAGAAGCTTTCACACACCTAGTTTGGTGCCAAATAATGTTTTGTATGACAGGGTACAGTTTATTACAGGGGTCTGGTCAGTAAAAGTTTCTTTGAGCAGAAGACCGAATCTCATGTTTGTTTTATGAATCCTTCACATCACAGGCCCACCACCCCTTTAGATCACAGTCCCCTTTTACCTCAGTGTCCTCAGTTCCCTCCTTCACACCACAGCCCCCTTTCACATCACAGTCCCTCCCCTTTACATCTCAGTCTCCTTCAAAACACCTTCCCCCTTACAATCACAACCTCTCCTTCCTCACATCACAATCCCCCTTGCAATCACAGCCCCCCCCCCCTGGAGTCTGATGTAAGGGGGGAACTATGTGGACTCTTGTGTAAGGAGGGGGCTCTGGTGATCAGAGACCCCCTTACATCAGAGTTTCCCTTTACAACAGAGTCCGCAGCATTGCCCCTTACATCAGTCTTCACAGATTTCGCCTTTATATCACAGTCCACAGTGTTCCCTTTTACATCAAGGTCTTGCACTGTAAAGGGGAACTCTGCAGAGTCCGATGTAAGGGGGAACTCTGTGCTGGATTATATCACCCTGACCTTCATTTAAAAGAAGAAACATATTATCTGCCGCTCGTTATATCTTAAACGCATTGCTAATAGCACTAGCCACGTTTGTTTCTTAAATATTAATATTTTCACTGAAAACAGTCGTTTTGTGTAATTTTTTTGGAGTGTCAAGAACAAAATTGGCTTTGTCAGTAAATTTCATGCGTTGTGTCAGTAAACAATTGACGGTATCAGTATATTTTTGGTGTCCAGTCAGTAAATTTCACTTTCGGGAGGTTGGCAACACTGCGGGGGACCTGGGTAAGCACTACAGTAAGAATGTTTTTTTATAGCTGTGACCCAGAATTAGCAGGCAGCCATGAAACCCTCGCTACTCAGCGTTCAAGCTATACACGTCCTCGTCCATTGTAGGCACTACTACGGTGGTCTCCCCTAATATGGCTCCTGTACAGAAGACACAGCTGACAGCGTACAGCGCCATCTCTAGTGTCGGACGTATCTCTAGTGTCGGACGTTTCCGATGACGTACTTCCTTTGCTTTCCGGAAGCGGTGTTCAGTTTGCTGTGTAATCCCGCTGGGGTGTATTACTTTTGTCCAGGGTTGTCGGGTGTGTGTCTCCACTAGTTAGAAGCATCATGCCGGATTACTTGGGAGCCGATCAACGGAAGACCAAAGAGGAGGAGAAGGAGAAGGAGGACAAACCTATACGGGGTGAGTGGGGAGCCGGTAATCACATGACCACCGGCTGTGTGGCACCCCAGGGGTGTACAGGATGGGGCCAGGTCTTGCCTGTTATCGTTCTGCTCCTCACTATAATACCTAACATGTTCTGTTGTGTGTTTCAGCTCTGGATGAAGGGGACATCGCCCTACTGAAGACATATGTAAGTTAGCATGCTTACTCTGGGGTTTTAGTTCTTAATTTGTGTTCTATTGGTCAGGCAGTGTTTATTATAAAACTAAAAGCAAGAGAGAGAAAGGGTTATAACCCCTGTCAGCTTATTTTGCCATCAGTGTGTCTAATGGGGAGAATTCCCCTCACTTCCTGTGCCATTGCCAAAACAGGAAGTGATAGGCAATCCCTTCAAGTGATTGTAAACCTTAGAAAAAACAAAAAACCTGCAAGTCAAAGGCATAGTGAGCTAGTATGCATAGCATACTAGCTCATTATGAATTACCTGAGATCGAAGGCCCCTGTAGCCGACAGAGCTCCTGGAGTTACTTACTCCCAGAGACGCTGTGATTGGCCTGAGCCGCAATGACCTCACTCCCGAGCATGTGCGCAGGAGCCGCCGGTAACGGCACAGTTAAACTAAAGCAACGGCACGTACCGATGACTTTGGCACATGCAAATACAGGGGATATCTCCTAAACTGTGCAGGTTTAGGAGATATCCAGGGTACTGAGGGTAGCTACAGGTAAACCTTATTATAGGCTTACCTGTAGCAAAATGGTTGCAAAGGTTTTAAAGCCACTTTCCAAGTGAAGAAATCCCTGGTTGTCATCAAGGTCACCAGCACTTGTCCCCCATTGGAAGATTTCCCATCTATTCCTATTCTGGTGACAACCCAAAATTTTTATTTTATTTTTTCACTTTTGGTTATAACAGTAAACAGGACAAATATAGAGGGTAAGTCTCCTTAACCACTTGAAGACCAGGCCTTTTTCTGGCACCTTTTTGTTAACCACTTGCATTCCGCATAATACTGCAGCAAGGCGGCTCAGCTGCGCAAACACTTGTACGTTGGTCTGTGCATGTGGTACTGCGGGCACGTGCATGCCGCGGATGCTCGCCTGCGGGTCTGGCTAATTTGATGTTTGCCGGCCACAGGCGATCGCAGTGAAGAGGCAGAATGGGGATCTGCCTATGTAAACAAGGTGGATCCCCATTCTGACGGGAGGAGAGAGAGATCAGCTGTTCCTAGTGATCAGGAACAGCGATCTCTCTACTCCCAGTCAGTCTGTCCCCTTGACAGTTAGAAACGCCTCCCTAGGGAACACTTAACCCTTTGATCACCCCTAGTGTTAACCCCTTCCCTGCCAGTAAAAACAATAATAAAAAAAAAGTCCCTAAATCTTTCCCCTATTTTGTAGACGCTATAACTTTTGTGCAAACCAATCAATATACGCTTATTGCATTTTTTTTTTACCAAAAAAAATGTAGCTGATTACATATTGGCCTAAACTGATAAATACATTTTATTTTTTGGATATTTATTATAGCAGAAAGTAAAAAATATTGTTTTTTTTTTTTTTTTTTCTTCAAAATTGTCAGTTTTTTTTTTTGTTTATAGCGCAAAAAATAAAAACCGCAGAGGTGATCAAATACCACCAAAAGAAAACTTTGTGGGGAAAAAAAGGATATCAATTTTGTTTTGGTACAAAGTCGCACAACTGCGCAATTGTCAGTTAAAGCGACGCAGTGCGCAAGTGGTTGATGAATTTTATTTCACACACTATAATACCCAATTTTTATTAAATATATAAAAGATGGTATTACGCCAAGAGCCTAACGTCACAATTTAAATGTGCGCACGTATATTTTTATAAATGGCACAGTTTACATCTGGGAAACCGGAAGTGAAGAAACTGCTCGTCGCTTCCGGTTTCCTATACCAGAGAGATCAATACCATTCCAGTCCTCAACGATCTCTGTGGTAAGCCGGCTGAAATGCTAGTTTTCTTTCCAGGCTTGCCACTGGAACAGTAGTGCCCGGACGGTGACCACTCCCTCAGCCTGTAAAAGCCATCCAGCGACTGATTAACCACTAGGATAGCTTTTACATAAAAGCCGGCCCTCGACAGAAAAAAACAAAACGATAGCTACAGGCATCATCCCGGTACAACCACTTAAAGTTAAATGATGTACAAGTATGTATTTAGGGGTCAATTCACTATGCTTTACCACATGCGGTAAGGGTATCATGTTACTCATTTGCATAAATTAGCGCATGCAGTAAATAAAGTTCAATTCAAAAAACGTTTACCACACAAAAATTTTTTGTTGGTAAACATCGCAAAAAAACTGTGTCCGTAATTTAAGTCCAATTCCCAAAGGAAACGGGAACAAAAAAAGGTGCAATATTTAACACCACCCTTTTGGTGGCGGTAACCAGTGCGGTGCCAGAACAAGGGACCTATTTAAACCCTCAGAAAGTGTCATTCCACCCACAGAAAGTTGACACTATTCCACCAGCAGTGGACACACAAAAATGTGGCAGCATACATCCCAAGTACACAAGTGTTTTTTTTTTTTTTTTTATCAAATCAAAAAGGCATGACGTGCATTACAAATCAAATGCAAAGATCGGCTGAAATTTAACATCAAGAAATTTTTTTTTTTTTTTTAAATTATACTTTTTTTTTTAAATAAACGTCGTTTACAAAAGTGCAACAATGGCGTTTGTCAACCATGACAATTACTCCATCTAGAAGTGACCTCTGTAATACTTTTGGTTATATACAGCATTAGAACAAGTTAAACTTGGATAGGAACATAAAAAATAAATAATGTTTAAAAAAATGTATAAAAAAAATATAGTCAAGTTCTTTAGTTTCCACGATATAAACATAGGCAGCAGCACAGAATTGAGCCAAAAACATAGAACAATCTAGTAAAGAGCACTTTCAACAGCTCCAGTAGGCCATACATTTACAAAAAAATAATTTTTATGAATGTATGGCATGATGGATTTAGTAAAGGAGCGCAAAACCGCTATTTTCAGGCAACAGATCCACATGAAAGACACAGCTTGGATTACCAAGTATCAGGAGACATACATTTGAGAAGGTAGTTCAAATTTCAATGCCTCCAAATACAGATTACTGTACAAAATGTTAGATTAAAAAATATTTTTTTGCAAAAGAAAAAAACAAACATCTTATTACGTAAAATGCTATAAGGAAATTAACTTAAACAACCCTTAACTGCTTCAGCCCCGGTCTGAGGCTGTGGAACTGGGTGTAAGTGGAGCTGGTATAAGTGGGAGTTAAAAAACCAGAGTTAGAGTGTACAAGTCTTGCTGTTTGTTTGCTGGGTTGCATTTTTGGGGCTTTTCCTTTTTAGTTTTTAATTTGCCTTTTGCTGTCACTTTTTAAATGGCTTTTTTTTTCTCTGGTTCCATCAGTCTATCAATTAAGGGGGGTGGTTAATTGCTCACAGGTGCCTATTTAACTGGTTGTAGGACTCAGTCTGAGCGTGCTCAGTCTGAGGCTGTGGAACTTGGTGTAAGTGGAGCTGGTATAAGTGGGAGTTAAAAAACCAGAGTTTAAAACAGGAGGTTATAACAGGGGTCATAGTACCTGTGTAGTGAGTATCTGAGTAGTGTGTGTGGATCGTTAGTACTTGTGTATTGTGTACTGTATACTTGTGTATTGCGAGTGCACGTAGGTCTGTGAGTACCTGTGTATTGTCTTGAGTATTAGTGCCAGGAAGCTAGCTGTTAGGTAATTTGGACAGGGTAAAATCCCCAAATCCTCACTATATTTAATAGGTACGATGCCCGGCGGGTTTGGAGAGGCGACTCTTTGTAAATCTTGCCGCATGTATGCGTTCCTTGATCATCCGATCGAGGGCGAATACTGCTGTGCAAAATGTAAGCACATTGTTTCCCTGGAAGCCCAGGTTCTGAATCTGGGGAAGCAACTGTCAGCACTGAGAAGTCCCTCCATACTAAAGGTGAGCCAGGAACGTACACGGCAGGGGCCAGCACAGAGGCGGGTGGAGACAAAGAGGTGCAGGCACTAGCAAAGGGTAGATGGGTGACAGTCAGGAGGGGTAGAGGAGGAAGTGCCAGAGAGGCCGATCCAGGACTGGAGCATCCCAATAAGTATGCTCCATTGAGTGACATTGGTGAAACCGGTCAGGGACCAGCACTGCTGGAGATGAGGGACTCTCCTAGCTGCCAGGGGAAGAACTCCTCCAGTGAGAGTTTGGGGGGCAGCAAAGGGAAAGGAAAGACAGATTCTGGTGGTAGGGGACTCAATTCTTAGGACAGAGAGGGCAATCTGTAACCAAGACCTGAAGCGCCGAACAGTATGTTGTCTACCGGGCGCTCGGGTTCGGCACATCACGGATCTTGTGGACAGATTACTGGGAGGGGCTGGGGAAGACCCGGCTGTCATGGTGCACGTTGGCACCAATGACAAAGTCAGAGGCAGATGGAGTGTCCTAAAGAACGATTTTAGGGACTTAGGTGCTAAATTGAGGAAAAGGACCTCCAAGGTAGTGTTCTCAGGAATACATCGAGCCACACCAGAAAGGCAGAGGGAGATTAGGGAAGTAAACAAGTGGCTGAAGAGCTGGTGTAGTAAGGAGGGGTTTGGGTTCCTGGAGGACTGGGCCGACTTCTCAGTCGGTAACCGGTACTATAGAAGGGACGAACTGCACCTAAATGAGGAGGGTGCAGATCTGCTGGGAATGAAGATGACCAAAAAGTTAGAGGGGTTTTTAAACTAGGCGATGGGGGGAGGGTCCAGAGACAGTGATGGCCAGCGCGGAAGATATTCCAGAGGGTAGTATTGGGGGCATTAGTGGTAGGTTAACCAAAGCACAAAAACACAAGGTGAGTATAGTAGCAAGTCCTAGTTGCAATCTTGAAACACCCAATACGAGGACAATATGCGACCGGTCTAAACTATGTGGCATGTTCACCAATGCCAGGAGCATGGCGGACAAGATGGGTGAACTAGAGATACTGTTGTACAAGGAGGATTTGGATTTTGTGGGAATTTCAGAGACCTGGTTCAACAGCTCTCATGATTGGCTGGCAAACATTCAAGGGTATACCCTATACCGCAAGGATAGAGAGGGTAAAAAAGGGGGAGGGGTATGCCTATATATCAAGAATAATGTACAAGTGAATGTGAGAGATGACATCACTGAGGGAGCTAGGGAGAAGGTGGAATCCTTATGGGTAGAGCTCCAAAGGGATGAAGCTAAGGGGAAAATAATACTGGGAGTATGCTATAGGCCCCCTAACGTGAGGGAGGAAGTGGAGACGGATCTCCTATCACAAATTGGATTAGCAGCAAGGATGGGAAGTGTTATCATAATGGGGGGTTTTAATTATCCAGACATAGACTGGGCGGAGGGAACCGCGCATTCATTTAAGGCCCGCCAGTTCCTTAATGTCTTGCAAGACAATTTTATGGGTCAGATGGTAGACGCACCAACTAGAAATAAAACATTACTGGATCTACTGATTACCAACAATACAGACCTGATCACAGATGTGGAAATACGGGGCAATTTAGGTAACAGCGATCACAGGTCAATTAGTTTCAGTATAAATCACACAAATAGGAAACATGAAGGGAACACAAAGACACTGAATTTCAAAAGAGCCAACTTCCCTAAACTACAAACCTTGCTAAAAGGCATAAATTGGGATAAAATATTAGGAACAAAGATTACGGAGGAGAGATGGGTTTGCTATAAGGGCATTAGCCAATGTATCCTATTGGGTAAAAAATTTAAATGAGCGAACAAAAATCCTGGATGGCTTAACTCCAATGTAAAAATGCATATAAAAGCAAAGGAGAAGGCCTTCAAAAAATACAAGGTTGAGGGATCATCCTCAGTTTTCAGACTTTATAAAGAATGCAATAAGAAATGTAAGGGTGCAATTAGGACGGCTAAGATAGAACATGAAAGACACATAGCGGAGGAGAGCAAAAAAAATCCCAAGAAATTCTTTAAGTATGTAAACAGTAAAAAAGGGAGGACAGACCATATTGGCCCCATAAAGAATGAGGAAGGACATCTGGTTACAAAGGATGGGGAGATGGCAAAGGTATTGAATTTATTCTTCTCCTCAGTATTCACGAGGGAATCGGGGGGGCTTCAGTAACCAAAACTGCAGTGTTTATCCTCATGACACAACACAGGAAGCACCTACATGGTTAACAGAGGACGGAATTAAAATTAGACTTGAGAAACTTAACATTAATAAATCACCGGGACCAGATGGCTTGCATCCGAGGGTACTTAGGGAACTCAGTCAGGTGATTGCCAGACCGTTGTTCCTAATTTTTACAGACAGTCTATTGACTGGAATGGTACCAGCTGATTGGAGAAAAGCCACCAATGTAGCACCAATATTTAAAAAGGGCCCAAAAAACATCCCTGGGAATTACAGACCAGTTAGCCTAACATCAATAGTATGTAAACACTTGGAGGGGATGATAAGGGACTATATACAAGATTTTAGTAATAAGAATGATATCATTAGCCGTAATCAGCATGGATTCATGAAGAATCGTTCTTGCCAAACCAATCTATTAACCTTCTATGAGGAGGTGAGTTGCCATCTAGATAAAGGAAGGCCCGTAGACGTGGTGTATCTGGATTTTGCAAAAGCATTTGACACAGTTCCCCATAAACGTTTACTGTACAAAATAAGGTGCGTTGGCATGGACCATAGGGTGAGTACATGGATTGAAAACTGGCTACAAGGGCGTGTTCAGAGGGTGGTGATAAATGGGGAGTACTCAGAATGTTCAGGGGTGGGTAGTGGGGTTCCCCAGGGTTCTGTGCTGGGACCAATCCTATTTAATTTGTTCATAAACGATCTGGAGTATGGGGTAAACAGTTCAATCTCTGTATTTGCAGACGATACTAAGCTAAGCAGGGCAATAACTTCTCCGCAGGATGTGGAAATCTTGCAAAAAGACCTGAACAAATTAATGGGGTGGGTGACTACATGGCAAATGAGGTTCAATGTTGAAAAATGTAAAATAATGCATTTGGGTGGCAAAAATATGAATGCAATCTATACACTGGGGGGAGAACCTCTGGGGGAATCTAGGATGGAAAAGGACCTGGGGGTCCTAGTAGATCAGGGGTCCTCAAACTACGGCCCGCGGGCCACATGCGGCCCGCCGAGGACATTTATCCGGCCCAATCCACCCAGGGCCGGATTGCTGACAATCCAGGCTCGGGCCGGGGCCAGGTCGGCTCAGCTTCGGCAGGGAGCATATCCGCTCCGCTCCGCTCAAGCCGCTTCCCCCACCCCAGTAATGGAGGGCTCCGTGTGCCGCGCTGCATGCTGGGAAGTGTAGTTCCCAGCACAGTCCCGCACGGAGACAGGAGGCGCGAAGAGTGACAGCGCGAGCGGAGGCTTCAAGCAACAGCCTACTAACAAGTGAGGACCCCACTGTCCACCCCTCTGTCCCCTCTGTCCCCCCCCACTGTCCCCCTGTCCCCCCCCACTGTCCCCCTGTCCACCCCACTGTCCCCCTGTCCCCCCCCACTGTCCCCCTGTCCACCCCACTGTCCCCCCCTCTGTCCCCCTGTCCACCCCACTGTCCCCCTGTCCCCCCCTCTGTCCCGCTGTCCACCCCACTGTCCCCCTGTCCACCCCACTGTCCCCCCCCCCCCACTGTCCCCCTGTCCACCCCACTGTCCACCCCACTGTCCCCCTGTCCACCCCACTGTCCCCCTCTCTGTCCCCCTGTCCACCCCACTGTCCCCCTGTCCACCCCACTGTCCCCCTGTCCACCCCACTGTCCCCCCCACTGTCCACCCCTCTGTCCCCCTGTCCACCCCTCTGTCCCCCTGTCCCTCCCTCTGTCCACCCCTCTGTCCCCCTGTCCCTCCCTCTGTCCACCCCTCTGTCCCCCTGTCCACCCCACTGTCCCCCTGTCCACCCCACTGTCCCCCTGTCCACCCCTCTGTCCCCCCCTCTGTCCCCCCCTCTGTCCACCCCTCTGTCCCCCTGTCCACCCCTCTGTCCCCCTGTCCACCCCTCTGTCCCCCTGTCCACCCCACTGTCCCCCTGTCCACCCCACTGTCCCCCTGTCCACCCCACTGTCCCCCTGTCCACCCCTCTGTCCCCCCCTCTGTCCCCCCCTCTGTCCACCCCTCTGTCCCCCTGTCCACCCCTCTGTCCCCCTGTCCACCCCTCTGTCCCCCCCTCTGTCCCCCTGTCCACCCCACTGTCCCCCTGTCCATCCCACTGTCCATCCCACTGTCCCCCTGTCCACCCCCCTGTCCATCCCTCTGTCCCTCTGTCCCCCTGTCCATCCCTCTGTCCCCCTGTCCACCCCTCTGTCCCCCTGTCCACCCCACTGTCCCCCTGTCCCTCCCTCTGTCCACCCCTCTGTCCCCCTGTCCACCCCACTGTCCCCCTGTCCACCCCACTGTCCCCCTGTCCACCCCTCTGTCCCTCTGTCCACCCCTCTGTCCACCCCTCTGTCCCCCTGTCCCCCTGTCCACCCCACTGTCCCCCTGTCCACCCCACTGTCCCCCTGTCCCCCCCTCTGTCCCCCTGTCCATCCCTCTGTCCCCCTGTCCATCCCTCTGTCCCCCTGTCCACCCCACTGCCCCCCCCTCTGTCCCCCTGTCCATCCCTCTGTCCCCCTGTCCACCCCACTGTCCCCCTCTCTGTCCCCCTGTCCACCCCACTGTCCCCCTGTCCACCGCACTGTCCCCCTGTCCACCCCACTGTCCACCCCTCTGTCCCCCTGTCCCTCCCTCTGTCCACCCCTCTGTCCCCCTGTCCACCCCTCTGTCCCCCTGTCCACCACTCTGTCCCCCTGTCCACCCCTCTGTCCGCCTGTCCACCCCACTGTCCACCCCACTGTCCCCCTGTCCACCCCACTGTCCCTCTGTCCACCCCTCTGTCCCCCTGTCCACCCCACTGTCCCCCTGTCCACCCCTCTGTCCACCCCACTGTCCCCCTGTCCATCCCACTGTCCCCCTGTCCACCCCTCTGTCCCCCTGTCCACCCCTCTGTCCATCCCTCTGTCCCCCTGTCCCTCCCTCTGTCCCTCTGTCCATCCCTCTGTCCCCCTGTCCATCCCTCTGTCCCCCTGTCCATCCCTCTGTCCCCCTGTCCATCCCTCTGTCCCCCTGTCCATCCCTCTGTCCCCCTGTCCATCCCTCTGTCCCCCTGTCCATCCCTCTGTCCCCCTGTCCATCCCTCTGTCCCCCTGTCCATCCCTCTGTCCCCCTGTCCATCCCTCTGTCCCCCTGTCCACCCCTCTGTCCCCCTGTCCACCCCTCTGTCCCCCTGTCCACCCCTCTGTCCCCCTGTCCACCCCTCTGTCCCCCTGTCCACCCCTCTGTCCCCCTGTCCACCCCACTGTCCCCCTGTCCACCCCACTGTCCACCCCTCTGTCCCCCTGTCCACCCCACTGTCCCCCTGTCCACCCCACTGTCCCCCTGTCCACCCCACTGTCCCCCTGTCCCCCCCTCTGTCCCCCTGTCCACCCCTCTGTCCACCCCTCTGTCCCCTCTGTCCACCCCTCTGTCCCCTCTGTCCACCCCTCTGTCCCCTCTGTCCACCCCTCTGTCCCCCTGTCCCCCCCTCTGTCCACCCCTCTGTCCCCCTGTCCACCCCTCTGTCCACCCCTCTGTCCCCCTGTCCACCCCACTGTCCCCCCCTGTCCACCCCACTGTCCCCCTCTCTGTCCCCCTGTCCACCCCACTGTCCCCCCCTCTGTCCCCCTGTCCACCCCTCTGTCCCCCTGTCGATCCCACTGTCCCCCTGTCCATCCCTCTGTCCCCCTGTCCGTCCCTCTGTCCCCCTGTCCGTCCCTCTGTCCCCCTGTCCGTCCCTCTGTCCCCCTGTCCGTCCCTCTGTCCCCCTGTCCGTCCCTCTGTCCCCCTGTCCGTCCCTCTGTCCCCCTGTCCGTCCCCCTGTCCGTCCCTCTGTCCCCCTGTCCGTCCCTCTGTCCCCCTGTCCGTCCCTCTGTCCCCCTGTCCGTCCCTCTGTCCCCCTGTCCGTCCCTCTGTCCCCCTGTCCGTCCCTCTGTCCCCCTGTCCGTCCCTCTGTCCCCCTGTCCGTCCCTCTGTCCCCCTGTCCGTCCCTCTGTCCCCCTGTCCGTCCCTCTGTCCATCCCACTGTCCCCCTGTCCACTCCACTGTCCCCCTGTCCACCCCTCTGTCCATCCCACTGTCCCCCTGTCCACTCCACTGTCCCCCCCCCCCCTCTGTCCACCCCCTGTCCCCCCCTCTGTCCCCCTGTCCAACCCTCTGTCCCCCCCCACTGTCCCCCTGTCCACCCCTCTGTCCCTCTGTCCCCCTGTCCACCCCTCTGTCCATCCCTCTGTCCCCCTGTCCATCCCCTATATATATTATTATTTATTATTGATTTTTTTTATTCTTTTGCACTACAAAAAAGATGTGTGCATAGGAATTTAGGAATTAGTTCATATTTTTTTTAAACTATAGTGCGGCCCCCCAACAGTCTGAGGGACCGTGAACTGGCCCCCTGTCTAAAAAGTTTGAGGACCCCTGTAGTAGATGATAGGCTCAGCAATGGCATGCAATGCCAAGCTGCTGCTAATAAAGCAAACAGAATATTGGCATGCATTAAAAGGGGGATCAACTCCAGAGATAAAACGATAATTCTCCCATTCTACAAGGCTCTGGTCCGGCCGCACCTGGAGTATGCTGTCCAGTTCTGGGCACCAGTCCTCAGGAGGGACGTACTGGAAATGGAGCGAGTACAAAGAAGGGCAACAAAGCTAATAAAGGGTCTGGAGGATCTTAGTTCTGAGGAAAGGTTGCGAGCTCTGAACTTATTCTCTCTGGAGAAGAGACGCTTGAGAGGGGATATGATTTCAATTTACAAATACTGTACTGGTGACCCCACAATAGGGATAAAACTTTTTCGCAGAAGAGAGTTTAATAAGACTCGTGGCCACTCATTACAATTAGAAGAAAAGAGGTTTAACCTTAAACTACGTAGAGGGTTCTTTACTGTAAGAGCGGCAAGGATGTGGAATTCCCTTCCACAGGTGGTGGTCTCAGCGGGGAGCATTGATAGCTTCAAGAAACTATTAGATAATCACCTGAATCACCGCAATATACAGGGATATGTAATGAAATACTGACACATAATCACACACATAGGTTGGACTTGATGGACTTGTGTCTTTTTTTCAACCTCACCTACTATGTAACTATGTAACTATTTTACCCCCTTCCTGACCAGAGCACTTTTTGCAATTCGGCACTGCGTCGCTTTAACTGACAATTGCGCGGTCGTGCGACCTTGCACTCAAACAAAATTGACGTCCTTTTTTTCCCCACAAACAGAGCTTTCTTTTGGTGGTATTTGATCACCTCTGCGGTTTTTATTTTTTGCGCTATAAACAAAAAAAAGTGACAATTTTGAAAAAAACGCATTATTTTTTACATTTTGCTATAATAAATATCCCCCAAAAATATATTTAAAAAATTTTTTTTCCTCAGTTTAGGCCAATATGTATTCTTCTACATATTTTTGGTAAAAAAAAAAATCACAATAAGCGTATATTGATTTTGGTTTGTGCAAAAGTTATAGCGTCTACAAAATAGGGAATAGTTTTATGGCATTTTTATAAATTTTTTATTTTTTACTAGTAATGGTGGCGATCTGCGATTTTTATCGGGACTGCGACATTATGGCGGACACATCGGACAATGTTGACACTATTTTGGGACCATTGGCATTAATACAGTGATCAATGCTATAAAAATGCATTGACCGCTGTTCATACTCTGTATGAACAGACGATATGTTTGTTCTCCCCTCAGAGAACCGGAACCGGTTCTCCGTGTGGGAGCTCGGCGGTGGTCGTGACCGCTGGGCACTCACATCGGCGTGGGGGGCGCCCCCTAGTGGCCACAGGGCGAAGCGACGTTGCATAATGTCCTTTCGCCCAGCCGTGCCATTCTGCCGCAGTACAACTGCGGCGGCTGGTCGGCAAGTGGTTAACCACTGACCGTGCGATAAATTACCGCACGAGTAAATGCAGTAGTTACCGAACAATCAAAAAAAATACTGCATTCGTTATTTAACGCTAAATTCTTAATGCATTGAACTTTCAAAACTAATTTACTGTATGAGTTATTTTACCGCATTTTATCTGCCATTCTTAGTGAATTGACCCCTTAGCATTAAGTGGTTAAAAGAGAAGCAAGGCCAAAGCTCCTCTGATCCCACTTCTCCTATGGATCACAGCAGTGCACTTAATTCTGCACTATCACATGATTGCTGTGATTGCCTATCACAGTAATTATTTACCTTGTAGACTGCCCCAATGTTGTTCCTTCTCTGTGAAGACACAATGTATCTATTCCTTCTTACTAGAGAAGTCCTAAATAAAGATGAAAAGAGAAGTTTGGGTTTTTAAAATAATAACAAACTTTATACTCACTGAGAACTAAGCAATCAAACACAGCTGATCACTCAGTTCTCCCCTCCGCTCTGAGCAGAGAGCCAAGACTGTCGGTCTCCAGCTGTCTGCTCTGCCCCCCCAGCACTCACTGGAGCTTTGGGCTGGGGGGGGGGGGGCAGTGGTTGGCTCAGGATCCCAGTGGTGCAGCTGAGAGGCTGAGCCAGGTGCTGGTCCAGGGTCTTTACCCAGTATTGACCAGATTAGTGAAGTCAGCTGGCTTTAGCCCACTGTCGGCTGAAAACAGGTCACAGGAGTGCAGAACGGACTGCACTCCTGTGATCAGTAGAAGTATAGCCAAAAGAGCTTTGGCTATACTTCTCCTTTTTAACTAGTTCAGGACTTGATCTAGTTTAGAGAGTGTTGGTGTCATTGTTAGTGGTAGTATGTTTTGGTACGAAAATATAGCTTTTATATTTAGTGTCAGTGTATATAGGTAGGACCAAAAAAAGAAAAAAGCATACTATTGTTTTTTGGCCCTACTACAGGTACAAGGTACAAATAAAGCACACATATGTGCTATCACTGCTATAGACGGGAGTAGAAGAATTTTATTTTGCAGGTTTTCTTATTTAGGTAGTGGGGCATGGTAATGGCTAGGGTTGCACCAATACCGTTTTTTAACGGCAAGTACTCGTCAATACCAAGTACGGATACCTTTGCAGTGTGATTTGCGCTTATACAAAATGAATGGGCTCAAATCGCACTGCAAATGCATGCGATTTGAACAGGAATGTAGTGCAATTCCTGTCTCAATCACATGCAGTTTCCTGCACTGCTCCCAAAGTCACAATGACAAACCTGAGTTCACACCTGAGTTCACACCGGAGCAATGGGTGAAATCATGTGATTCAGGCCGGAATCGCACCGCATTTCAGTTTAAATCACATGTGATTCTTTGCAGTGCGATTTAAACCCAATGTGCTTAAATTGCACTGCAAAGGTATCAGTTTCAGGTAGAGGTGCACCGAATGGAAATTTTGGTGCCGATACCGAAAATGCAGTATGCCCTTGGCCGAAAACCAAAAATTGCAGTTTTTAAAAATCTATATTTTTATATATAATTGTATTATATTTGACTTTTTTAATTAGCCACTTCAGCCCTGGAAGATTTTCCTGCCTAATGACCGGGCCATTTTTTGCTATACAGCACTGCGTCGCTTTAACTGACAATTGCGTGGTTGTGCGACTTTGTACCAAAACAAAATTGATATCCTTCCCCCCCCCCCAAATAGAGCCTTCTTTTGGTTGTATTTGATCACCTCTGCGGTTTTTAGTTTTTACGCTATAAACAAAAAAAAACCTGACAAGTTTGAAGAAAAAAAACAATTCTACATATTTCTGGTAAAAAAAAAAAAAAATTGCAGTAAGCGTATATATTGGTTTGCGCAAAAGTTATAGCGTCTACAAAATAGGGGATATATTCATGGCATTTTTATTATTATTTTTTTTTTTTACTAGTAATGGCGGTGATCTGTGATTTTTAGCGGTACTGCAACATTGTGGCAGACAGATCGGATACTTTTGACACCTTTTTGGGACCATTGACATTTATACAACGATCTGTGTTATAAAAACGCACTGATTACTGTGTAAATGTCACTGTCAGTGAAGGGGTTAACACTAGGCTGCAATCAAGGGTTTAAATGTGCTCCCTAGTTAGTGTTTCTTACTGTGGGGGGGGGGGGGGTGGAACTGACTGGGGGAGGAGACATATCGCTGTTTGTAATTCCTACAAACAGCAGATCTGTCTCTTCTCTCCTGTCAGAATGAGGATTTGTGTGTTTACACACACACACACACAAATACCCGTTCTGGCTCTCGTGCCCGCGATTGCGGGTGGTCCGTGCTGCAGGCGTGTGCGCCTCCGGCGGCGCTTAAAGTATCCGTACCCATACGACGATTTGCGGGAACGTGCCACTTTGCTGACGTATATCGGCATAAGCCGGTCGGCAAGTGGTTCATATCATCAATTTTAAATGCATATGAATTTGTTGTCAGCCATTATTGGAACCTTTTAGCTCAAGAAAAATGTATCCCTTTAACTCTATGTATGTCTGCACACTGGTCCGTTGGGCTTCCATTGTGGTGTTAAAAATCCTGCTTGTTCATTTTTGGTCAGTTAAAAAAAAAAAAACGCACTTTGCAGTTCAAATGCATTGAAAACGCAGCAAGAATGCATCATTATGTGATAAAGGCTCCCGCACTATCACACCCTTGTTGCGTTTTCGGACCCTTTTTCTCATTACACTATTTTCGGCCATGTTTTGGCGGCCGAAATTTCAGTGCATCTCTAGCTTCAGGTATTGGAACATAAATACGAGTACTCATGCAACTGCTTAGTAACAACACGGATTTCAGTATCGGTGCAACCCTAGTAATGGCAAAAAAATATAAGGCTAACATTTAAACTATTTTTATACTATTTTGGATCACTTTCCCTTTCATAATATTAAAAAAAAAATCAGGAGATATCCATTAACATTTTTCACCAAATGAAAGCCCAATCTGTCCTGAAAAAAAAACAAGGCCGAGATTCTAACCGTTAATTGGCAGGCTGAATATACCAAGTTGCTCAATCAACTTGGGTACAACCAGCCCGCCGGATTCTCTTGTGACTATTGCTAGTGGCTGCTACAACCACTAGTGATAATCTCTGTCTTCTCCTGGTGGGGATTGCTTCCCCCCACCCGGCCTGCCAGGAGAAGGTAATTTCTGATTTCCCTGTCAGCGCTGTCTGTGTTGACGGGAATGATGGACTTCATTTGGATTTTTAATTTGTTTATGAATTAACCACTTCAGCCCCGGAAGGATTTACCCCCTTCCTGACCAGAGCACTTTTTACAATTCGGCACTGCGTCGCTTTAACTGCTAATTGCGCGGTCATACAATGGTGTACCCAAACGGAATTTGCGTCCTTTTCTTCCCACAAATAGAGCTTTCTTTTGATGGTATTTGATCACCTCTGCCGTTTTTATTTTTTGCGCTATACACGGAAAAAGACCGAAAATTTTGAAAAAAAATGATATTTTCTACTTTTTGTTCTAAAAAAAATCCAATAAACTCAATTTTAGTCATACATTTAGGCCAAAATGTATTCGGCCACATGTCTTTGGTAAAAAAAATGTCAATAAGCGTATATTTATTGGTTTGCGCAAAAGTTATAGCGTCTACAAACTAGGGTACATTTTCTGGAATTTACACAGCCTTTAATTTATGACTGCCTATGTCGTTTCTTGAGGTGCTAAAATGGCAGGGCAGTACAAAACCCCCACAAATGACCCCATTTTGGAAAGTAGACACCCCAAGGAATTTGCTGAGAGGCATGTTGAGCCCATTGAATATTCATTTTTTTTGTCCCAAGTGATTGAATAATGACAAAAAAAAAAAAAAAAAATTACAAAAAGTTGTCACTAAATGATATATTGCTCACACAGGCCATGGGCATATGTGGAATTGCACCCCAAAATACATTTAGCTGCTTCTCCTGAGTACGGGGATACCACATGTGTGGGACTTTTTGGGAGCCTAGCCGCGTACGGGGCCCCGAAAACCAATCACTGCCTTCAGGATTTCTAAGGGCGTACATTTTTGATTTTACTCCTCACTGCCTATCACAGTTTTGAAGGCCATAAAATGCCCAGATGACATAAAACCCCCCCAAATTACCCCATTTTGGAAAGTAGACACCCCAAGCTATTTGCTGAGAGGCATGTTGAGTCCATGGAATGTTTTATATTTTGACACAAGTTGCGGGAAAGTGACAAATTTTTTTTTTTTTTTTTTTTTTTTGCACAAAGTTGTCACTAAATGATATATTGCTCACACAGGCCATCGGCATATGTGGAATTGCACCCCAAAATACATTTAGCTGCTTCTCCTGAGTATGGGGATACCACATGTGTGGGACTTTTTGGGAGCCTAGCCGCGTACGGGACCCCGAAAACCAATCACTGCCTTCAGGAATTCTAAGGGCGTACATTTTTGATTTTACTCCTCACTGCCTATCACAGTTTCGGAGGCCATGGAATGCCCAGGTGGCACAAACCCCCCCCCAAATGACCCCATTTTGGAAAGTAGACACCCCAAGCTATTTGCTGAGAGGCATGGTGAGTATTTTGCAGCTCTCATTTGTTTTTGAAAATAAAGAAAGACGAGAAAAAAAAATTTTTTTTTTCTTTTTTCAATTTTCAAAACTTTGTGACAAAAAGTGAGGTCTGCAAAATACTCACTATACCTCTCATCAAATAGCTTGGGGTGTCTACTTTCCAAAATGGGGTCATTTGGGGGTTTTTTTTGCCACCTGGGCATTCCATGGCCTCCGAAACTGTGATAGGCAGTGAAGAGTGAAATCAAAAATTTACGGCCTTAGAAAGCCTGAAGGCGGTGCTTGGTTTTCGGGGTCCCGTACGCGGCTAGGCTCCCAAAAAGTCTCACACATGTGGTATCCCCGTACTCAGGAGAAGCAACAGAATGTATTTTGGGGTGTAATTTCACATATTCCCATGGCATGTTTGAGCAATATATCATTTAGTGACAACTTTGCGCAAAAAAAAATAAAAAAAATAAAAAATTGTCTCTTTCCCGCAACTTGTGTCACAATATAAATTATTCCATGGACTCAACATGACTCTCAGCAAATAGCTTGGGGTGTCTACTTTCCAAAATGGGGTCATTTGGGGGGGTTTTGAACTGTCCTGGCATTTTATGCACAACATCTAGAAGCTTATGTCACACATCACCCACTCTAACCACTTGAAGACAAAGCCCTTTCTGACACTTATTGTTTACATAAAAAAATAATTTTTTTTTGCAAGAAAATTACTTTGAACCCCCAAACATTATATATTTTTTTTAAAGCAAATGCCCTACAGATTAAAATGGTGGGTGTTTCATTTTTTTTTTTCACACAGTATTTGCGCCGCAATTTTTCAAACGCATTTTTTGGGGAAAAAACACACTTTTTTACATTTTAATGCACTAAAACACACTATATTGCCCAAATGTTTGATGAAATAAAAAAGATGATCTTAGGCCGAGTACATGGATACCAAACATGACATGCTTTAAAATTGCGCACAAACGTGCAGTGGCGACAAACTAAATACATTTTTAAAAGCCTTTAAAAGCCTTTACAGGTTACCACTTTAGATTTACAGAGGAGGTCTACTGCTAAACTTACTGCCCTCGATCTGACCTTCGCGGCGATACCTCACATGCATGGTGCAATTGCTGTTTACATTTGACGCCAGACCGACGCTTGCGTTCGCCTTAGCGCGAGAGCAGGGGGGACAGGGGTGCTTTTTTTTTTTTTTTTTTTTTTTTTTTTTTTCTTTATTATTATTATTTTTTTATCTTATTTTTAAACTGTTCCTTTCATTTTTTTTTTAAATCATTTTTATTGTTATCTCAGGGAATGTAAATATCCCCTATCATAGCAATAGGTAGTGACAGGTACTCTTTTTTGCAAAAATTGGGGTCTATTAGACCCTAGATTTCTCCTCTGCCCTCAAAGCATCTGACCACACCAAGATCGGTGTGATAAAATGCTTTCCCAATTTCCCAATGGCGCTATTTACATCCGGCGAAATCTAAGTCATAAAATGCTCGTAGCTTCCGGTTTCTTAGGCCATAGAGATGTTTGGAGCCACTCTGGTCTCTGATCAGCTCTATGGTCAGCTGGCTGAATCACCGGCTGCATTTTCAGGTTCCCTGTTGAGACAGGAGAGCCAGAGAAAAACACGGAAGACGGTGGGGGGGGGGGGGCATTCCCTCCCACTGCTTGTAAAAGCAGTCTAGAGGCTAATTAGCCGCTAGGATTGCTTTTACATGAAAGCCGACCGCTGGCTGAAAAGAATGATACCAAGATGATACCTAAACCTGCAGGCATCATTCTGGTATAACCATTCAAAGTCGTGAATGGCGTACCTGAAGACAAAAAAATGGTTAACAATAAAGCACAGTAAACGGTAAAGTATAAAAAATTGCATACCTGAAAAACAAACATGATAAAACATAATAACAATAAAACATTGCAGAATAGAATACAGTAAAAAAGAGCAGAACAATAGAGAGAGAGAATAGAGAGAGAAAGAACAATAAAACGACAACTATTTTTTTTTTATTTTATATTTTTGTATGTGTTTTTTTTTTTTGTAACTAACTTTTATAACTGTACCCGGTTCCAGGTTCGGGTCTCTCAAAATGCGATGGCATCTTGGGAGACCCTGTGAAAGTGTGCCTAGTCTGTGGAATGCTGTACCCTACGCTAATAGTCAACTAGTGCATGGTAGCGTTCAAAACATTCACCAATGCAAAGACCAGGATTGTCAGGACAGGAGGGACAATAATAGCGGGTGTCACCCCTATATCCGCGCTAGCTGCAGACACAATATCTTTTTTGGGGGCGTTCGCTGGGTAGGGGTACTCGGGAGGACATAAAGAAAATGCCTCTCATGCAGCCGACTGCATTTGGTTGGGGATGTGAATGGGGGAAGTACGGGCGCTGCAGAAGCGGTGGGTTCCCAATTAGGATTGGCGAATGCAGCAGGAAGGGCACTATGGGCACGACGGGCCTGTGTTTGTCTTTTTGGTGGCAGCGGGACACTACTTGTGCTTGCCACCTCACCAGCTTGAACTGCACTTATGGGACTCGCCACGTCACCAAGTGTTACTGCAGTGCTGGTTTGACTACGACCGGGGTGTACTAGGCCGCTGGCGCTTGCCAGTTCACCAAAACGCTACCAAAAAAACTGTTAGCGATCGCAGGGATCAGGCCTGACTCTGCGAACGCTGCAGTTATGCGTTTAGTGTTCTGTAAGTGACAGTGATCGATCGATACTGCACTTGGGTGGGCTGGGCTGGGCCGGGCGGAGGGGCAAAACGCAGGTGCTAGCAGGTATCTGGGCTGATCCCGCTAACACTGCGTTTGTGGGAACCCTAAACTGCTGGGGACGCTAGTATAGATCTGATCGGATCAGATATTGATCCGTTCAGATACTATACCACTAAGGGAGGCGTATGCTGCGTGCGTGGGTGTTAGCGGTACTGGCGCTAATCTGACGCTGCCTGGGGCTGGTGCTTGCCAGTTCACCAAAACGCTACCAAAAAAACTGTTAGTGATCGCAGGGATCAGGCGTGACTCTGCGAACGCTGCAGTTATGCGTTTAGTGTTTTGTAAGTGACAGTGATCGATTGATACTGCACTTGGGTGGGCTGGGCCGGGCCGGGCGGACGGGAAAAACGCAGGTGCTAGCAGGTATCTGGGCTGATCCCGCTAACACTGCGTGTTTGGGAACCCTAAACTGCTGGGGACACTAGTATAGATCTGATCGGATCAGATATTGATCCGTTCAGATACTATACCACTAAGGGAGGTGTACGGTGCGTGCGTAGGTGTTAGCGCTACTGGCGCTAACCTGACGCTGCCTGGGGCTGGTGCTTGCCAGTTCACCAAAACGCTACCAAAAAAACTGTTAGCGATCGCAGGGATCAGGCCTGACTCTGCGTACGCTGCAGTTATGCGTTTAGTGTTTTGTAAGTGACAGTGATCGATCGATACTGCACTTGGGTGGGCTGGGCTGGGCCGGGCGGAGGGGCAAAACGCAGGTGCTAGCAGGTATCTGGGCTGATCCCGCTAACACTGCGTTTTCGGGAACCCTAAACTGCTGGGGACGCTAGTATAGATCTGATTGGATCAGATATTGATGCGTTCAGATACTATACCACTAAGGGAGGCGCATGCTGCGTGCGTGGGTGTTAGCGGTACTGGCGCTAATCTGACGCTGCCTGGGGCGACGCATATCACCGCCGGGCGATCGGGGGGCTAAACCTTTTTTCGGTAATAAACGGCGGGTGCCCTGACACTATAAAAAATAAACGAACTAACCAGCGTCACCCGTAACAGTTATACGGTGATCAGTGGTGAAAGGGTTAACTAGGGGGCAATCAAGGGGTTAAAACATTTATTAGGTAGTATATGGGGGTCCCTGTCACTATAAAACGCTGACGGCGAACCTAAATATTTATGTCCCTAACTAGCGTCACCAGCGACACTAATACAGCGATCAGAAAAATGATCGCTTAGTGACACTGGTGACGGAGGGTGATCAAGGGGTTAAAACTTTATTAGGGGGGGTTAGGGGGGTACCCTAGACCTAAAGGGGGCCTAACATTCACTGCCCTAACACACTAACTGTCACAAACTGACACCAATACAGTAATCAGAAAAAAAAAAAAAAAAAAAACCTGCTTTGTGTCAGTTTGTGACAGGGGGGGGGGGGGTGATTGGGGGGGATCGGGGGGCGATCGGGGGGGGGATCGGGGTGTAATGTGTGCCTGGCATGTTCTACTGTGTGTGTGTGTGTTGTGCACTCACATTACAGTCTTCTCTCCTCGGCCCGGAACGGAAAATACCGAGCCGAGGAGAGATGACATCATTTCCTCTGCCTCTGTGTACAATACAGAGGCAGGGAAATGATCCCATTGGCTGGGAGCGATCGCGAGGGGGGGGCCACGAATGGATGGCCTCCCCCTCACCACCGATCGCCGGGGGACATTTGCCGACCGTCGCAGGCACCGGGGGGGGGGTCCGATCGGACCCCCCACCCGTGGGCAGGCAGGGACGTACAGGTAAGCCCTTTTGCCTGCCCGTGCCGCTTTGTCGACGTACATCTGTGTGCGGCGGTCGGCAAGTGGTTAATAGGTTTTTTTTTATTCTATTTTATTCCGAGTTTGCATAAGAAGGTACAAAACACAGCCTATTGGGCATACCCAGGCTTGTACATTTGGCTACAAAAGAAACAAAAACAGCGCAAAAGGCGCTTAAAAAAATTTATTATTGACAACCAATTATCCATGCAAAGTACCGCACACAAATACCAAGAAAATTAGAAAGCAGTGAGTAGGCTTACTCTATGAAGTAGGCATTACACTAAGGATCAGGAAAAATTATTTGGGGAAAATCATTCCTAAGTGTCACCTGTGGGGGCAGTTGTGGAAGAATAAACCCAGATGTCCCATATTTTGGAAAACTTTTTCCCCTAGACTCATAACTGTATTTGTACATTGGTATAGCTGAATTAACCATTTTTTCCCCCGCAGTTAAGCGTTGGCAATTTCCATTTTAACAGAATGGCTTTGCGAGTGTAAAATAACAACAATAAACCAATCAGCATTCTCATCGCTTTAGACATGGCCAATAAGCGCACAAAGTCTAGAATGCAGACATCTACCGTTGGTGGCACTATGGATTAATAGTTTAGTGTTTATATTCACTTATTTTCTGCACTTTCATGTGGAATGTTTGTTATTTAAAATCTCACATGTGATTTTTACTCTATTTGTTAATATATATTGTTCAGCAGAGGATATAAAACACTTTAAGATACCACATATTGATTATTTATTATTTACTGATTATAACTCATGACATGTTAAGAGACCACGCATTACTTTTGAACTAAACACAACACAAGATACCTGCTATTAACTTTTTATTAGTGCACTTCTCTGATTTAGTTTAAATTACTGGACTTCACTTGCTCTTTCTGACTTAATGGCTAAGAACCTGCTAAAAACATACCACAGTCCAATGAGACTGCCTGAGTGTCCATGGTCAGCGAAGGTATGACAGTGGGTGGAAAGTAACTATAAAGCCTGAGAAAGCCAGCGTCACAATACGAAAGTAAACCAAAATCCGTATGGCCTTTTCAGAATTTGATTTTAGGAACTTCTAATTTTTTTATCTTGTTGTTCCAGGGACAAAGCACATATTCTAGGCAGATTAAACAGGTGGAAGATGACATTCAACAGCTTCTCAAGAAAATTAATGAGCTCACAGGTAAGAACACACTTTTAATTCTTATAAAACTCAGAACTCACTGATTCCAAGTGCTGATGGAAATCAGATCTAATGCATAGCTGCCAGCGTATTCAAATAGATCAGTTATGTATTTTAGATTATTATGCAAAACCCTGGTCTTAAATACTATAATACTGTGTACCCAAATATAAACTTTGAAAAAATAAGAGATGCACTTGGTCACGCAAGGTTTACAACCAGCACTGCTACTTCAATAATCAGTGCAGGGCAATGGCCACAAGCTGAAGATGGTTGGCAGCATCTGGCTATCATTCTCTGTGATCAGCCGAAGGTCCTGCCTATCTGGCTAGGGCTTGCAGATGCAGTCTGACACTGCAGTCTGTAAATAATGCTGGCCACACCTAGGCTGTACAGTGCAAAGGAGAAAGTGCTGGGCTGTCAAGTTACTAATCTATACTATTTGTGGCAGCCAATGTTTGTCATGTTGGGGACACCATGTGTGCGTAGAGAGTGCACCCATGCAGGCTGCAGCTGACCTGGTACAGGAAAACACAGGGATGAGGACTTTGGAAAGCATGGAATACAGAACTCGCAGGAACGATAAGACTATGGTTCAGCACAGAGGTGCTGGTCTTACAGGCAGGCAGGGCACACACACTTTTCTGCACCAAGGTGCAGGACTCACATGGAGACAGGAGTATCTTGGCAGCAGTGGGATGCTGAGCTTACAGGAACACGGGTGTAACAATATATTATGAGATACTTGGAAGTGCCATGGGGTCCCAGGGAATGCAGGTACACAAGGAGTCTAGGACATAACAAACTGTGTGGCTGAATTTGCATTGCATTCGGACCAAACAAGTGCAGCCCCCACCACCACCTTTTTTTTTTTTTTTTTTTTTTTTTTTTTTTTTTTTTTTTTTTTTTTTTTTTTACAAGTATTGGATTGCATGGGTGTTCACACTAATGCGACCCAATTCCTGTCTGAATTCACAGTTCGCACTGAGATCTGCAAACCGATCTGTGGGTGTCATTAGCACCGCACCAGTGTGAACCGAGCCTTAGACTTGTTAAAGGGAATCTCCACTTTTTTTATTTTTGTTATTTCATTTTAGTAAAAAAGAAAAAAAAATTCCTTTCCATGGACCCTTTAAGAATCTGATGAAAGCTATAGGCCCCCTCCCCAAAAGTATTCACCTAAACACAACTTTGCATTCAATGTCTTTATGTATTTATGTTGTTGAATTTTGATTGCCTCATAAATTTGCATGTGGTTGGAATAAAGTAAACAATCTTCACAAAAAAACTTGCTAATTTCCATGCAATAAAAAATTTAAATGCAATCATCTTGTGCAAATAAAACAATTTTAATTTAGATAAAATCTGTTACTGCTTCTAGTAACTACTATATTATCTACAACCATTGCTATTACACCTCATATTACAGCGCTGGGCATTGAGGGTCTTTTCTTTTGTCCCGGAGGTAAGCGGAGACTCTCATTGCAGATAAGTGCAGTGGTGACAGGAGGATTCTGGAGAAGTAATCTAAATTTTGTGTTTTGTTTTTGTGCCTGACTGTGTGCTGATGGGTAAACGTGTATGTTTGTTTTTATTTTAGGCATTAAGGAATCTGACACAGGACTTGCTCCTCCAGCACTTTGGGATCTGGCTGCTGATAAACAGACTCTGCAGAGTGAACAACCACTTCAGGTGGCCAGGTGCTGATGACTTTGAACTTCCATAATGCTTTTCAAATGTTTTATCCTTGTAAATCACAATACATAGAGGATAGAACAGAGTGAATGCTGTTGTTTCCTGATTATTAACCACTTAAGCCCCGCTCACTGTATATATACGTCATTTTTTTGAAGATGGATATCTCGGTAACGGCAGCAGCTGCTGCCACAACCGAGATATCCATCTTTACAGTGAGCGATTCTGTACACGATAACGGTGGTCTCTGCGGCGGGTTCGCCGCGAGATCACCGTTATCGGCGGCGGGAGAGGTGCCACCCCCCCTCCCGCCGCTCTCCCGCGCCTTCCGCCGCTTACCGGAGCCGTCGGTAACGGCGGAGGCGATCGGGTCCTTTCCCTGCTGAGGTATGGAGACAAGTGAGGCCAAGATGGCCCCCACCCGTCTCCATACCATGTGACGGCCGGAGCGACGTCATTCGACGGCTCCGCCCACTCTCTTAAAGGCACAAATTTTTTTAGTGTCATTTTTTTAAACGACTCTTTTTTTTTTTTTTTTTTTTTTTTTTTTGCATTTTAGTCTAAATATGAGATCTGAGGACTTTTTGACCCCAGATCTCATATTTAAGAGGACCTGTCATGCTTTTTTCTATTACAAGGGATGTTTACATTCCTCGTAATAGGAATAAAAGTGATCCAAATTTTTTTTTTTTTAAAAACAGTGAAAAAATAAATAAAATAAATAATAAAAAAAAAAAAAAATCTTTTTAAAGCGCCCTGTCCCGACGAGCTCGCACGCAGAAGCGAACGCATACGTGAGTAGCGCCCGCATATGAAAACGGTGGTCAAACCACACATGTGAGGTATCGCCGCGACCGGTAGAGTGAGAGCAATAATTCTAGCCCTAGACCTCTTCTGTAACGCAAAACATGCAACCTGTAGAATTTTTTAAACGTCGCCTATGGAGATTTTTAAGGGTAAAAGTTTGACGCTATTCCAAGAGCGGGCGCAATTTTGAAGCGTGACATGTTGGGTATCAATTTACTTGGCATAACATTATATTTCACAATATAAAAAAAAATTGGGCTAACTTTACTGTTGTCTTATTTTTTTTTTTCAAAAAAGTGAATTTTTTCCAAAAAAAGTGCGCTTAGAAGACCGCTGCGCAAATACGGTGCAAAAAAAAGTATTGCAATGACCGCTATTGTATTCTCTAGGATGTTAGAAAAAAAACAATATATAATTTTTGGGGGTTCTAAGTAATTTTCTAGCAAAAAAACCTGTTTTAAACTTGTAAACACCTAAAATCCAAAACGAGGCTGGTCTTTAAGTGGTTAATACTATTTTTTTTTTTTCTTTAACCAGGTGTACAAAAATAATTAATGCGGATTCTGAGGACCCAAAGTACATAATTAATGTTAAGCAGTTTGCAAAGTTTGTGGTAGACCTCAGTGACCAGGTTGCTCCTACTGACATAGAAGAAGGAATGAGAGTTGGGTAAGAGCTCTTGTTAGTGTGATGAAATCTAATCAATACTTGGTATGTATTTTTGGCAAACTGTAAATGTTCTTTACCGTGTGTTTTGTGCAGAGTGGACAGAAACAAATACCAAATTCATATACCATTGCCTCCAAAAATTGACCCTACAGTTACTATGATGCAGGTAATATCTTTCATTTTATTTAATAAAAACTAAGAATTATACATATTTTATTTCTGTTTACGAAGTGCAATTTGCCTGCCCTCCCACACAGGTGGAAGAAAAACCTGATGTGACCTACAGTGATGTTGGAGGCTGCAAAGAGCAGATAGAAAAGTTAAGGGAAGTCGTTGAAACTCCTTTGCTCCACGTGAGTAGATTTGATAAGGTCCTTATGATGGATGTATGTGTGATATTTAAGCCATTCAGTCCTATGGCTGGTATAAGAAACCTAAAATTATTGATTCCTGCCTTCAGTGAATATAATTCAAGGTAGTACTGTCTCTCAATGTGCAATAAAATACTTTTATTTTATTATTATTTTTTTCATTTTCAGCCTGAGCGGTTTGTTAATCTGGGTATTGAGCCACCAAAAGGAGTGCTTCTGTTTGGCCCCCCAGGAACAGGAAAAACCCTTTGTGCACGTGCAGTAGCCAACAGGACTGATGCCTGCTTCATCCGAGTCATTGGCTCAGAACTGGTCCAGAAATACGTAGGAGAGGTGAGCTTTTGCATTTTCTGTAAATCACAATCTTAGAGCAAATCTAAAGTCCAGATAAAGATATATTCAGTTTGAAAGAATTTGTTCCAGAAAACTCAATTTTCATAGTCCTACCTACAATTTCCCATCATGGTAATTGCACAAATGTGACTGTCAAACAAACACCTCTCTTAAAGCGGAGTTCCACTCCATATTGGAACTTTTGTTTATCTGTTTTCTCCCCCTCCGGTGCCACATTTGGCACCTTTCAGGGGGAAGGGGGAACAGGTACCTGCTGTTTTTCACAGGTCCCACTTCCCCACCTTTGGACACGTTGCCGCGGCTCTTCCCTTGGAAGTTCGCCCCCCCCCCCCCGTCTTCCTTCCTCCCCGCCGGGCCAATTAGAAAGCGCAGCGCGCTTCACACATGTGCAATAGGGAACCGGCTGTGCAGCTGTAAGGCTGCACTACTGGTTTCCCTTAACAGGAATGGTGGCAGCAGCATCCGACCCAAAAATTGGTTGGGGTGCCGACATCGTGAAAACTCTGAACAGGTAAGTGTCCTAATAAAAGTCAGCAGCTACGGTATTTGTATCTGCTTTTAATTTTCGGGGGGGGGGCGGCTGGAACACCTCTTTCTTCCTCTACATGAGGACTCGTGATGAGGAGTGTGTCTGTTACTCTACTATACAAGCAATTGAGTGCTGGAATAGTAGGGCATAAAGCAGCATTTCTACTAAATTAAACAGTGTAATGATGATATTTGCTAGCCAAAAAGAGTAAAAAAGTGTGGGCTTCAAAACGAACGTTTAGTTTGTTTATATAACGCCATGAATTTTTGCATGATAGTGCATAGAAACATTTTTATCAGAAACGTTCCTAGAAAAGTTTCTAATTTGATACACCTATTATTATAGTCCCCACATGCAGTCACTCACATACCTACTATACCCGTAGGCCATTTCTGCCCCCACTGAAGCCTGCCAGAAAAACTCCCATTCTTAGAGCTCCATCCTATCCTGTTCCTAAAATGTTGCAGCTGTTAGACTTTCGCCCCCAGAATTACAGGTGCAAATGTGATCCTAGTTCAGAGCCCCACACACGCGCAGTGTGCTCTCTGTCCCCTGTCACTGCAGCTGAGCTTAGTGGCTGCAACATGGATTCGAGTACACTGTACATGTGCAGGTGCCCTAAACAAGGTTTTTCAAAGTAATACGGTTATTATTAACTACTGGGATTTGTGGACTTAGTCTGACCAATGGAAGTGAATTTCACTTAATTTTGCCATTGATCCCAGATTTTTTTTATATTTGGTTGGGCACCCTCTATGTATATAGATGAGTTTCTTATAGGGTAATGACTTTGACACCAGGCTTGAAGTGTGGGAGGGAGTGCCTGCATCCATTGCCGTTCATTGAGCTTCCTAGCGATGAAGAGCACTTCCTGTAGAAAAAATGCCTCAAACTTATCTTCAGGGTTAGGAAAGAGACCAAATGGGCATAACCTGGGGTCAACTGTCAGAGGTGAGCCCATCTTATTGTGGAAGAATTGAACCACTTGCAACTAGTAGTCATTTACAGCCGGAAATACCCACAGTATGTGGAAGAAGGTCCCCCGGGGATCAGAACATGTAGGGGAGGGAGAGGGGCGGTATCATGCAAGAGTCAGGTAAGCTCTGTCTTAAATTTATAGTTGTGAAAGGCGATCTGAAGCCTTGGGACACACCTGTTTACATGCATCCTAGTATTTCAGCCCAGTCCTCATCCTCCACATCCCTGATATCCTGCATCCATCTGGATTTCAGTTGGTAGGCCAACATAGTAGCCGAGGGTGTGATGAGATTAGTGTAGAATATAGAGATCATCTTCTTGGGGTCAGAGCCTAGTATTGTAGCCAGGATGGGGAGGGCTAGGAACTGTAGATGAGTGCCAGGAAATTGTGTATATAGAGCATGCCGTAGATGTAAGTTTTGGGAAAACTCATCCTTCAGCTCTTGAAAAGATTTTAGCCCGGCTCCAGTGAAAACCTGGTATAAATCTAGGACTCTCCTGGATGTCCAAAGGGTGTAAGCCGGTATTGTTAGGAGTTCTGGTAATTGAGTGTTACACCATAAAGGTGTGTGAGCATGGAAAGCGGGTGCCCCAGTTATGCCGACCGCAAGGTCCCAGATTTTCAGGTGATGGCTAGCCATACTGAAACAGTCATAGCGTTCTTGCGTACCCCTTGGCCCATGTAGTATAACCTGCAATGGGTGAGTGGCAAAGTGGGTAGCCTATAATGAGGCTTACCTGTAGGTACTGGAAATAAACCTGCACGGTTTAGAACATATTTACCATATACACTTGCGCCAACGTCATGGCGCATGAGCACTCATGAAAGGGCACGTGACTGCCAGCTCCCGCGCGTGCGACCTCACACGACTCTGACCAGTCACAGAGCCGGAGTCCACGGCCCCAGAAGAAAGAGGGGTGAAGATGGACGTGGCCACCAGCGGGGACATCGCAGGCTTCGTTTGCTGGTAAGTGGCACATAATGGGCTAGTATGCGATGCATCTTAGCCCATTATGCTTTTACTTTGCAGGGAACTAAAGAGGAAGTAAAACCCATCAGGGTTTACTTCTTTAACCTTGGTATAAGTAGAAAAAGTGAGAAAGCTGGGAAGCTATGTAATATGGTAAAATTGTAAATGGCTGCTCCCCCCAGGGAGACAGGATTTTTCAGCGATTGCCAGGGTAGTTTGTGGCGGCTGGATCCCCAAAGGAATTGGGACTAGAATCCATAATTCAAATGAATTTAAGAGGGATATAAACTGGGGCATGTCACACTAGGTAAAGTATTTTGGCAGTAAAATCCGTTTAGTTTAGGTTAATTCTTTCAATAACCCCTTAGGTGAAGGCGGCTCCATACCTGAGTCAGCAAATGAGCAAGTTGTTTGTACTCCTAAATAAGGAGACTCACCTCGGCTAGGGGTAGAGAAGCTTGGAATGGTGAGGGCACCGAAGTATCTATGGGTAGGATTTGGGATTTCTCCCAATTGATCCTAAGCCCTGAATGCGTCCCAAATTCATCTATGCTGCTTAAAAACTTTTAAACTCCCTTTAGAACAAGTTGTCCAGCAAAAGTCAGTTGAAAGGAATGCTTTACCACCGACAGGGGTTCTTGCTTATCTTGGGATGGGCTGGAAAAACAAGTCTGATCCATGGCGGCCCCACCTTACAACTTACAGGAGTTAAAGGATCTGCTACTGACAGCTTGGTGCCAGATACCGCAGCATACCACAGGTCTTCACAGGTCTTGTGGCGTCTATGCCTTGGTCATCGGTTCATACATTTGCTAAGTTCTGCAAGGTGGATGTGGCAACATCACCTGATGCCAATTTTGGACATAGTTTTGCAGGTGGATGCTTGACTGGCCTGTATAATTTTTCTCTTAAGACTGGTAGTTCATTTTTCCATTCTATGTCTTGCCCGCCCTCTTGTGGCACTTTTTTTAGATGGCCCATTAGGTGATCTAAACCAGGAACTATTCAAAGCATGCCTCTAGTGAGAAATATCACGGTTGCCAATGTACTTATGTCCGCTCTCAACTGAATTTCAAGCCCTCATGTCTTTCTTTAGGTCTTCAGTTGCCAAAGATGGCACCTTCCTCAGCTCAGTTTGGGGGGTTTGACCAACAGTAGGGGTTGCCCTCTGGGTGATAATTTTTTTTCCGTTGTACCTAGAATTCTACTCCTGCAGCTGGCATTTTACCCAATACTAAAATAGAAGCTGTGTCCTCCATTGAAAGCGGAGAGAGGGATTTTACGGGGAATACAAAAAATAGAACTGGATAAAATAACCGTTAAATGAGTTCTTTTTACTATAGCACTGAGAAGGTGGAAGAAAAATGCAGCAGGTTTTGAATTTTTTTGAATTATAAGGAAGATTGAGAAATGTTTATTTCTTTGTCTATTCATGTTATAGGGTGCTAGAATGGTGCGTGAGCTGTTTGAAATGGCCAGGACAAAGAAAGCCTGCCTCATTTTCTTTGATGAAATTGATGCCATTGGTGGTATGTATTACTATAACACTAAGCCATGTTTGACGTTTTATGAAACTTACTGTTGGTACTGTTTATAAATTATTTTGACTTTCATGTTCTCTGACATGTTAAGCTGGCTCATAGATGGTTCGAATCCTGGTCGGTTCAGCTATCAACCCTTTCACTGCCAGAACTGTTTTTATTTGGGTTTTTTGCACACATTTGAAAAATTATTTTAGCCCTGACTATTGCATAAAACCGCCATACATTATATATTTTCTGAAAGCAAACAGCCTTGAGAATAGTTTGGATTTTTGTATGGTACATGATATATATGTACAAAGTTTGATTTTAGGGCACGTGAATGCAATAAATTACCCAATTTCCGCTAAAATATAAAATATGAGGTACAAAATATGAGGGTATATAGATACCCAGCATGTCAAGACTTAATAATTGCGCGGGCCCCTGAAATTGCGACAGCACCTTGTATTTTTGATGGGCGACACTTTTTTAAAGCCTCTACAGGTCATCCGTTTAGCATTACCCAGGCGCTCTGGTGCTAGACTTACTGCTCTCACTCCGGCGTGTGTGGCGATGTGTATCGCAATCAGTGTTTTTTTTTTTTTTTTTTTTTTTTTTTTTGCTTAGGCACCCCCGCTGTGTGCATATTACATTTGAACAGGGGGCTCAAAGTTTTTTGGGGGGGATTTTATGTGCTTGTGTGTAACTTTAATTTTGTTTACAATTACTTTATTTTTATTTATTTTTTTGTCACATGGGGGACAAAATATGTCCCCTATGTGATATTTTGGTGAGAGGTTTTTTGAAATGAGACACAAGGGTCTAAAAGACTCCTGATGTCTTACCTGTCCTCCAATGAATCTAATGCAGTGCAGATTACACAACATTAGGGTCTTCCCTAGCCATACATGCCCGGGGAAAGTGGGAAGTCATGTTGCACATTGCTCCTGGGTCAACAAGAAGGGAAGGAAAGCATGTCCACTCTGCTCCTTTGCCTCTACCCAGGGGCACCTGCCACACTGGTCCTGGGTATGCTGATTGCCACCCGCAGCTCAGGATACACAGTAGAGGCACACACATTTATTTTGTAGGATTTTGAAACAAACCAAATGCACCCCCATATTTTTTTATTTTTTGTTTGTTTTATATTCCAGCCAAAGCCTAACTAGTCTTAAAAATCCCCCCCCCCCCCCCCCCATACCAACTAATCTGTGTTAAAAAAAAAAAGTGTATACTTGCCTATATTCAGCCTGCTACAGTCCAGTCATGTGATCACCTGTCAGCCAGAAGTGGCTGCAGGGGAATAGAGAGGTCGTCTGACAAAGGCTGCGAAAGCCAGGAGTGATGACATTATCCATAGGCTCCCATGGTGCAGTCGTTGTTTGTGATCCCTCCACTCCTCTGCAGCTACTGCTGGCGGACACAGTGGTGCTTCATTAGCAGAAAAAGTGACCAGGCCTCTGATCTGACATCTGCCCCTATTAGGAAAGAAGAGCAGTCTCCGAGTCTGGTCTGTTATGACACTATCAGTAGGCTTGTGGCTGGACTTTGCTAATTAAAGAAACATGTTTCCATCTGTCTAAATTTCACTAACTGCTACATGTATATGAACTCTTTTGTTCTTAAATATTTTCTATGTTAATCAAAAAGTAGATCCCTGCATGAAACTAGTGAATAATCTTTTTAAGTGTAGTATGTCCGCTTATGCTTTAGGTACTGTTTGTATCCTCAAATATGGGGGGTGCCATTCACACAAGCTGATCTGTTGTGGTGCTTTTAGCAAATGTGTTTTGTGTTAAAGACCATCTCTAGGGAGAGCAGAAAATGCTCCTTTACAGCTGGGCTGCATCACACTGCTAGAGTTAAATGCTTGTTTTTTTTGTCTAGGAGGCTGAGAACCGCACTTTTGTTTTCCCAGTCCTCTTCTCCCCCCTCCTGTGTGCTACAACCCAGTGGCATTCCCTGCATATATCATGTGTAGTGTATTGCGCTTACAGCAGCATAGGTGTGTATGGGCCCTAAATTTAAAGCTGAACTGTTGAATTAACAAATATAAAAGGGATCTATGTATAATAATCTTTGCATTTTGGTGTGCTGTGTGTATTTCTTCCAGATTTGTGTGCTAATCCCAATGTGAAACATTGCCTCTGTGTTGGGCCTTCCTGTATTAAAGAACAGTCACTGATGCTCTATCTCCTTGTGCAGATTGGCTGGGCTTGTATCAGCCCCCTACCCATATAAAAATCTGCAGGACAGGAAGTGAAAGTAAATCTCCCCAATGTGACACAGATGGCAAAGAAACTGACAGGGGTTATAACCCTCCCTATCCAAAAAGAAAAAAAAAAGTTTTGCCTATAGTTCTACTTAAATGAAATGTTTTGCCTAGAGTTCAGTTTCAAACAAGCGGGTCAGCATCATTTTTTTTGTAACCATTCTACTGTATGTGTACTATTGTAATTCTTCCATTAAATGCTTGATAGGTGCCAGATTTGATGATGGAGCAGGAGGTGACAATGAAGTCCAGAGAACGATGTTGGAACTCATCAATCAGTTGGATGGGTTTGATCCCAGAGGAAACATTAAAGTGTTAATGGCCACAAACAGACCTGACACATTGGACCCAGCTTTGATGAGGCCTGGCAGACTGGACAGAAAAATTGAATTCAGTTTACCTGATCTTGAGGTAAAGAAGAATTGCAACAAACACAATTTGCATAAATGTTTGTGTGTTTATTTTTAATGTACATTCCAGTCTAATGTGAACAATTGGTAAAGAAAATGACGCAGGCTCATGCTGGCCATGCACACAGCTATATATGAAATGATTAAATGAATACAACCTTGCACCAACAGTGTGAGCCCATGACACAAACCTATTGCTGGAGGTTGCCTTGATCTGTTCAGTGTTGCAGGTGTAAAGTAGAGGCCTGTCACGGTTATCCTCCCACTATACGGTAAATCACTGTACTGAAGAAGATCCAGTATCACAGCCTTTTCCTGCCTCTTTTTCAAGGCCTGTTCTTCACGGAGTAGTGATAGAAAGGATAAGGGTAGTGTCAAAGGCAGTTACTTGTCTCGTTGTGCTGTGTGTTCAACGTATTTAGGTAACGATTTTCACTGGCTGCTGCTAGGTAATGGAATTTTTCCAGGGTAGTGTTGTCACATTTTATGTAATTCTTCATATCTGTACAGTTGGTAATGGAAGTAGGTTGGCAACCCTGGGCACAAGTATGAAGTAGCTTCCCTGCCCCTGTGCATCACATTGTCTCTGCCTGCATCCTTTTGGAAAGCAGGAGACTGCCATGTGTATAAATATTGGAAAATTAGGGTAGCATTTTATATTTGCACAATGTTACTGGTTTTTCTTTTTGTCAGTGATTGCAGTATGGATTTTTATCTAGCATATTCTGTATTAATGTCTCATACATAAGAGGCAGTATGACAGATTTTTCTTTTCCCCCACTAGGCAACAAAAGAAATGACATGACACACATTGTTATTGTGCTACTCTAATAATAGTTACAATGGTTTACAGCAAATGGAGATATTTTGTATCTCTGTAATGTTAATCTACAGCCTAATTACTAGCAATTCTGCTATTAGAAAGAGCAAAGGGATGATGGTTATATTCTAGCTGCATTTGGGATTTTGTTTACCCCACTGGTCGTAATTATCTTCTGTCTTGAAGATGTTCTACAACTTCTTATATGTATTTTTAATTGCAAAGATTTATTTACAAGAATTAGTATATGAAGGGTTATGCTATCTGGTTAGTGTATGTAATAGCAACACATTTTCTCTCTCCCTCTCATAGTTTTTTGTATAATAGGGAAGAATAGACCCTTTTTTACAAATTTTATGTGTGTCCCTACTGGGAGAAATTCACCCCTCTAATTGGTGGCTACCAAGACAAAGTAGAAATTTCTCGTTTTTGGTGAACAAGTGGTGAGGGGAAATCATCCAATGTGGACATTCACTGATCAGCCATAAGTTAATGACCACTGAGTATCTCATTACAATGACATCTCAAAGTTTGTGGGATATATTAGTCGAGAAGTAAACATGCTCTGCCCGTAGTTGATCTGTTTGAAAGCAGAAAAAAAATTGGCCAATTCAGTATGGTGTGTATGGGGCTTCAAAGCCACAGAGTAGGCAGAGTGCCCAGGCTGACCCTTGTCCACAGCCAGAAGAGTCTACAGTGGGCACGTGAGCATTAGAACCAGACCACTTGGCAATTGAAGGAGGCCTGGTCTATAGAATCATGTTTTCTTTAACATAACGTGGATGGCCAAGTGTGTGCGCGCACGCGTTGCTTACCTGAGGAAGAGATTCCACTAGGATGCAATATGGCAAGCTGGTGGAGGCAGTGTGATGCTTTGGGCAATTTTCTGCTGGAAACCTTGGGTCCTGCGATTCATGCAGATGGTATTTTGACACGTACCACCTACCTAAACATTGTTGCTGACCGAGTACACACCTTCAGGCTGGGTTCAGTGATGCAAATTGGATGCAGGTTTTTTTCGCATTCTCAATGGAGCCCATTCACACACCTCCGGGACAGCCGTGGTCTGAATTGCAGAAGGGTCCTCTCTGTTTCAGGAGCGAATTCAGCCAAAAAATGTGGATCTGATTCGCACTTGAAACGGTGGACACACCCTGGACCCCTGCTGGGAGCTGCGGCTGCAGCTAGTGTGAACCCAGCCTCCAGGAATTGGCATTCCCTGATGGCAATGGCCTTTCAGCAGGGTAATGCACACTGCAAAAATGGTTTGAGGAACCCAATGACGCGTTTGCGGAGTTTACTTTGCCTCCAATTCTCAAGATCTCAATCCAGTCAAGCATAGGTGGGATGTGCTGGAAAAACAAGTCGATCCCTAGAGGCCCCACCTTGCAGGACTTAAAAGGTACTACTACCGACAGTTTGGGGCCAGATACCACAGCAGAGTCTAGTGGCATCAGGCTTTGTCAGGGCTGTTTTGGTGGCAAAAGGTGAACCTATTCAATAGTAGGTGGTCATAAAGTTATGGCTGATTAGTGTAAATTCTGATAACTGTCTAAGATGGCTGTTTTTCTATATATATTTACATTTTTTCAATAGTGTTGCTTTTGATAACGCCTGTTTTATATTCTGGTAAAGTGTCATTTGTTAACAATATATTTTTCATATTTCTTGTAGGGTCGTACACACATATTTAAGATTCATGCTCGTTCCATGAGTGTTGAGCGAGATATAAGATTTGAGCTGCTAGCACGATTATGTCCAAACAGCACAGGTAATGTATTTATTGGCTTATGCTGCTTTTTGTTTATGCTTATCCTTACCCACTTAGCAACTGCCCGCCTGTAATGTAGAGAAGCGGCCCATACGTTGCTGCCTACTTCCAGGTTTAGGGCGCACGCATGTGCACCCCCTGCTGTGATTGCATACGGCACAAGACTGTTGGCAAGTCCTGGACAATGATTCATGAATGGGACCTGCTGATTGGCTGTGTACATTCACAAGCGAGAGCTCTGTACAGCAATCTGTCAGTTTCTCATCCCTGTGAGATCTTAGTAAAAGCAGCACACTTTACCATTAGGCAAATAGTTAACCCCTTCGGAACCAGTGTCATTAGTACAGTGGCAGCGTATAGTATTATCCTTGTATTAAAGTGGGAGTCCGGCGGTCATTGAGACACTTTGCTAATCCCAAAATAATACTCACAGTTTGGGTGTAATATTTCCGCCTCTGTCTGTTTTTGTACTGAAGAATAACTTTAAAAATGTAATGCTGGCTGTTTCCATCTTGCTTGTGGGCATGTGAAGCCCACAAGCATTGATTTCCTGGATGCGGTGAATGCTGTTCATTCACAGCTTGTTCACGTGCATGATCATTGTTTCCGCACTGAATCTTGGGAAGCCTGACACTAAGCTCCCAGGAGACAGTGCGGCGCCGGGGAAAGGCAATAAACCCGCCTACTCCCATGGGAGGAGAGACAGGAAGTGCCACAATAAAGTACAATATAAATGTAATTACAGCGATAAAAATTTTTTTCATGTGGCATTTGAACATCTATGCAATTAACTGAAGGGGGTAAGATTAAGTTAAAAATTTGAGTGGAACCCCGCTTTAATGTCAGTGGCAGTTAGTGTCAGAATGCCCGTTGCATTATTGCAGTCCCATTATAAGTATTAGTAGTATAAAAAAAAAATCCAGTGAATGTATACACATACACCATAGTTTGGTTTGCGTGAAAGTTGGTGTCTACAATCAATATACACTTATTGGGATTTTTTTTTTTTTTAACCAAAACATGTAGCAGAATACATTTTGGCCAAAATTTATGAAGAATTTTAGATTTGGGTTATAAAGCTATACAAATAGATATATATCATTTTATTTATTATAAATGTGTTTAACTAGGAGCTGAAATCCGAAGTGTATGCACTGAAGCGGGAATGTTTGCCATCAGAGCACGTCGCAAAGTTGCAACAGAGAAGGATTTTCTGGAGGCTGTAAATAAGGTCATCAAGTCCTATGCAAAGTTCAGTGCTACACCCAGATACATGACCTACAATTAAACTGTGTATGTGAAATAGTTTTTCCAGATGACAATTACTTCTGGTCAATGGAGGTTGAAAATGACATGTTGCTGTGGTGCATGGTGTCTGTTTTGGGTAGAATTATCATTCCCTACAACATTACTATTAAAATCTTACATAGTGCATTTTGTTCCTGATTTCAGTCAGTTTAGAGTGACTTGCAAAGAGCTTTGTAAATGTTTATCAATAAACCAAACATTACATTTTGCTGTCAAATCACTTTTATTTTGATTTGTAAAAACATTTTGTCCATACGTCATTCTTTCTCTAAGAAGGCAACTTTACTTTTAGTATTTAACATTAAAATATATATATCTAGAAAAATATACTATCGGCAAATAAAACGCACCAACAATTTTAATATAATGAAGTAAACATAACTTCATAATCAATTTAGCACTTTTTTCTTACAGCTTAGATATAACTGCTTTTTCACCAACAATATAAAAATTATTTAAAATAATATATATAGATTTACCATATTGAACAACCTGTTTTGTGAAGGTTTAGTAATCTACTTCACAAACTGACGCATCAAGCACTAAGTGAATGGGGCCTCTTGCATTAAAAAAAAAAAAAAAAGTCTAAAGCAAAAATACAGCCCTTATACATCCAGTTTTCTTTCTCAGATTTCTATTCCCCCCCCTTACCCCTGTAAACAAGAAAGGGGGATGTAATTTTTTCTGAACAATAAGAATTTTTCTTCCTTGAGTTGCCTTTTAGGCATGATGCCCATTTTTTCTTAGCTTGTAACCTACAGAGTGCATTTCTTTCTACTTTTCCGGGTAGCGGTAATAAATAGTAACATTTTGTATGAGCTGATAGTTTACCTGTGGCTTTGTAAAAAAAAACAGGAACCTTGTGCTGGTAGTGGCTTTTGAGGACTGAGGCTCTCTAAATAGAACTTTATAGTGAAAGAAAACAAACGCCTCAAAATCCACTAGCCGCAAGTATAAAAGAAAAGGTACCGGATCTGTACATGTAATACAGGAGTGGCACATCAGTGTGCAATGCAAACAACCTGTTCTTACCATGGCCACAGGAAAAAAGGCTGCTAACCACTGAGCTCCCATTTGTTAAGGTGCAGATACTAAAGAAATGTACCAGGTCAAAAGACACTACCATAAATAAAAAAAAAAAAAAAAAGGCTTAAAGCCTTTTTGAGAAAAAAAAAACAAAAAACCTTGAAGGCACAAAATACCTCAAGCTCTAAAGGGTTAAAAGAGGAAGTAAACTCCCCTGGTTTGTTTGTATATACGTATAGGTAAGCCTTCCCTATAGGTACTGCAAATATCTCCTAAAACTTGTACAGTTTAGGAGACTTTTACTGTAATACACCGCTGAATCGGTGCATGCGCTCTGAAGGAACGTTCCCCTGTGCCGTAATGTCATCACAGCTCCGGCTAATCACAGGGCCGGAGCCCACGAAACGAAAAACATCAGGGAAGATGTCAGCGGTGTGTGGGCGCCACTGCAGGGCTATGTTCTAAGGTAAGTATTTCATAATGAGCTATGAGATCCATACTAGCTCGTTATGCCTTTGTCTTACAGGTGTGGTGTGTTTTTTTTTTTTTTTTTTTTTTTTTTTTACACTGCGGGGTTACAACCTCTTTTAAAGAGCAAAAGTCAGCAGCTACACGTACTGTGGTTGCTGACTTTTAAAAACACATTTACTATCCTATAAATTCCAGTGCAGGCCCCACACACTGCCATCCTTGATTCAGGAGTTAGTTGTTTCTTTGTGATTACTCAACCAACCTCTACTACTGGAGAGCGGCTGCGCCAGGCCAATGGATTCTGGAGAGGCTGTCCTCCTGGGGTATGTGATGAATTTCCCAAGGGGCTGTCATCCCCCACCTAGTGAAGAAAGAGATACTCGCTTCCTAAAGGAGGGGGGGGGGGGGGGCACTGATTTGAATTGGCTTGGGGAGTAAAAATATAAATATATATACATAGATCTCTCAATCAAGTTTGATTTTTGGGTTAACCTCCCTGGCGGTTTTCCCAAGTGTGGCTCTGGGTTAAATTTCAGCACCATTAGCAGTAACCCAGAGCCACACTCGGGATTGCATTGCAGGATCCTGTTGCGGTATACTTACCCTGTCCCCGGGATCCTGCAATGTCCCCCAGCTGTGTCCGTGGGCTCTGTCCTCCGCTGAAGCCTCTCTGTGCCGGGCTCCGTTCCCTGCGAGCGTCACACGGGGGCGGAGCCCGGCAGCAAATTCAAAAATCATAACACAAAGTACACTGTAATCTTACAAATTACATTACTGTATGAAATTTCATATCCCTTTTGTCCAGTGCCCTGCATGCAGTTTTATATTGTACTGTTCTTTCTGCCTGGAAACTGGAGATTGTCCATAGAAACCAAAAAGTGTCCCTTTACGTCAAAAGTGGTTTTAGACCAGCTAGAAAACAGCGATAGTAAATTAGAACACTTGCAGGATTGAGCGATAGTGAATCGTGGGGAAAATAATTATTTTTTTTATAATTTGATTTATGATTTTGTGTTTCAAACTTTATCACTAGACTCTTGTTTGGACAGATTTAAGTGTGTTATTGCTAAGAATTACAGGCCTACAATATAAACTGCCAACTTTCTATGCGAAATAATTGTACTGCTTTGAGACGCAAAAATCTGACCTAATCATACAGCCAGGGAGGCTACGGTCTGTTTTAATGATAAAGTATTATGTGGGGGTATAAGAAATGAGGACTCTACAGCCTTGCAGGTTTGTTGTTGGGATAGCTTCATATGGGTGGTTTAGAACAGTAGTTCTCAAGTACCCCCAACAGGACATGTTTTGGGAATTTCTCTTAGATAAAATAGCTGTCCAAAATACCAAAACCATTGACTCTGATTTAAAGCACCTGTGCAAGATAAAGGAAAACATGGCCTTTTGGGGGTACTTGAGGACAGGGTTGAGAGTCACTGGTTTAGAATATATATTCACTAAAAATACAAACTTAGACCTGGTTCACACCAGTGTGACTTCTCATGCAATTTAATCGCATAGCAAATTGCACAATTTCAAAAAAGTTCCTGTACTACTTTTCTGCAATTTCATTGCGGCTTGCATTGACTTCTGTTAAATGAAGTCACAAGCCGCAAAGAAGTTGCACTGATCTGAAACTTTAAAAGGCTGATTTCAAAGCTGCACTGGTGTGAACCAGGGCTTAAGGGCTTTTTCACATGGACATTCTATTTGCCTGCTTTTAGATGAAAAACACAGCGATTCATTCCTTTAGACTTGCAGATATAAACATGTCCCCCCCTTTTTTTTTTTTTTTTTTTTTTTTTAAATCTGAAACGCCGATGCCATTCATTGTGAGGGGAAGAGAGAGTGCAAAAACAGATGTGTAAATTAAACTGAAGACAGATATTTAAACTAATGTAACTTGAATTCATTGTCATCAGTTTCTTTGCAAAAAAAGTGACCTGATGAATCCCATGTAAAAGGACCTTAAAAGATAACTTTACTGATGACCTATGGCAGTTGTCATGCTGATCCATTGGCTTTACCAGTTTGAACCAGTGACCCAGAATACATATGCAGGAAAGGAGCTCTGACTCTTCTGTTATCCCTGCGCATTAAAGGGTTTGTGTCCCAAAATACTGAAGGCAGATTTTCTTAAACAAACCATTCGTACTACATAGTTTGAGGAGTTCCACAACTCTATCATTCATGAAAATGAAATTCAATTGTGTCTAAAGCAAATCTGAGGAAGTAAAACACATCAAATGTGCACATGCAGGGGGCAGCTGTATGCTTACATCCTGACACTGCGATTTCACAATTGTTACATATTGTGCTAGTGACCAAGGGGACAGTAGGTCCATCGGGGGGTACTGAAAATGTGGCAAGAGCCCTCAAAACTTGTGACAATTCAGCACCAAAACACTGGCAATCTATTGCTCGGATTATTATTTAGACTAAGAAAATATAATTAATGAGAAAAAAAAAAAAATGCACTTTTTTTTTAAAAGAGAAGTTTGATAGCCATCCTTAAATATTAACATTGTTCTAGGTTTTAAACTGCTTAACCACTTCTGGACTGGCTCACACTGTTATACGTCAGCACTTTGAAGAGGGATATCTTTGTTATGACAGCAGCTAGCTATCATAACCCTTTTATCCTCTTCTTCAGTGAGTGGTCCGGTTTCCGATAAAAGTGGTCTCTGCGGCCCTCTGCCGCTTACCAGAGCCGTCAGTAGTGGCTGAGGCGATCGAGTCCTCTTCCTGGCTTGGTATGGAGACGAGTGAGGGGAAGATGGCCCCCACCCGTCTCCATACCTTTGCAGAGTGAAAGTGATGTCAAAACGTCACTTCCACCCATAGCTCTTAAAGCAACTTATTTTATTTTTGTGTAAATATAGTGTAAATATGAGATCTGAGGTTTTTTTGACCCCACATCTTTAAGAGGTCCTGTCATGCTTTTTTTTTTTCTATTAAAAAGGGATGTTTACATTCCTTGTAATAGGAATAAAAGCGACTTTTTTTTTTTTTTTTTTTTTAAAGAACAGTAAAAATAAAAAGGTAAAATAAATAAGAAAAAAAAAATTTTTTTTTTTTAAACGCGCCCCATCCTGCCGAGCTTGCGTGCAGAAGCGAACGCATACGTGAGCAGCGCCCACATATGAAAACGGCGTTCAAACCACACATGTGAGGTATCGCCCTGCTCGGTAGAGCGAGAGCAATTATTCTAGCCCTAGACCTCCTCTGTAGCTCAAAACATGCAACCTGTAGAATTTTTTTTTAAACGTCACCTATGGAGATTTTTAAGGGTAAAAGATTATCGCCATTCTACGAGCGGGTGCGATTTTGAAGCGTGACACGTTGGGTATCAATTTACTTGGCGTAACATTATCTTTCACAATATAGAAAAAAATTGGGCTAACTTTACGGTGGTCTAATTTTTTTATTCAAAAAAAAGTGTATTTTTTCCAAAAAAACAGAGCGTTTGTAAGACCGCTGCGCAAATACGATGTGACAAAGTATTGCAACGACCGCCACTCTGGTGAAAAAACTATTTTTTCTCCCAACCCATTCTTACCCTTACCTAGTGAAGGCAGATATACGCACCAGGTCCTCACCACCCCTTGTGTTGGTGCAGGGGGCCACTGATCCCTGCAATTGCCACCCCAAGATCACTGGCACTGCCCTCTTCCTGTGATACTGTCATCCTCTTCTCTCTCCTGAGAGGAGCCTATCTGTGGCAATCCAACAGCCAGTCATGTAACAGATATTTTAAAGAGACATCTGTCATTACAGAACACTTATCACGTTACTCATATACATCAAATGTTTGTAATTTGCATTTACAGATGCTACCTTTACTATAGTAACACATACATTTTACCAGTAATAGCCCTGCAGTTTTCTTCACCCTCTGACCCTTTTTAGGGTGTTGGAGGCTTTCTTTAGTAGGCCTTGATGTCACCAAGGTGACTGGCCACTCTATGTAGCTGTACATGGGAGAATCCATGCCCATTATCAGTGCAACAAAAACTCAACCTATTCGCTGCTGTCACTCCACTGTGCTGGAGGCTTCACAGGCAGCAGGCTAGGAAGGGAGCCGTGAAGCCTGTCAGAAGAAAATTACATTGTTATTACTAACAAAATGCATGATGGATTGCATTGCAAGGTCAACATAAATAAATGCTAGTTGTAAACATGTCATCTTTGTAAGCAGCTTGAAAAGTGTTTCTCGATGACGACAGTGTCTCCTTAAACAAGCATGCGGATTACTCTGACTTTTTTTTAAAGTGCACACTAGGTCATTGGAGGTAAATGAAAGCCAAAAAACTAGCATTCTCAGCTGGGGAGGTAAGCAATAGCAGCCACCATATTCTTATAGTACAGGTTTACTTTTAATTGCCCACTGGACTTCTCCCTAACCATACTGGGAACTATTTTGAAGTGGCCATCTGACCTCCTAAGCATACCAGAGACTGTCTGAAGTACGCACCTGACCTCTGATAATACTGGATACATTCTGCAACTAAAAATACAGACCTTCAACTGAACCTGACCTATCCTTAAATGTTCCCTAGATAACAAGGGAGCTAAAGTCAAATTAAACCATGTGCTGCCCCCCCCCCCCCCTTTTTTTTTTGAGCCCCCAGTATTCTAGTTCTATATTGTATATGGGAGAGATTTATGCACACCCTTTTCTGTTGCTAAGCCATACCCCTTGTTACTGAACTGTTAAATGTCAGAGTTTCAGGGTTCAGTAGGCCATGTCTATATGGGATTCCACTTGTTTAAGAACAGTGAGTACAGCAAGCATTTGCAAAGCCTTCGACCAGCTTCAGTCTGCCTCCTATTATGTTACCCCAAACTGGAAAGGCTACAGCCAAGCAGTCGGGAGTTTTCTGAAAACCTCGTTCAACTCACGTCTCTTATGCAAGCTGAAGCTCATGTAATCAAGGACTTTGGATTGCTGGGCATTTTGACATCTTAATGACAGTGAGGGGGGTTTAGTACCATCATGGGCAAGGCTTGAGTATTCCTTTAGCAGGAGTCAAAGTCCCATGTACAGCTTATAGCTAGGATCCAGAAAGCGCCACTCCGAAATCAGTCTAAAGACTAAAACAGGTATGTGTAGACACATAAAAGCATCTTCGCTTTAGCACTATTACACCATTTTAGGCCAGGTCAATATTATATAGGAGGGACATCTTAATACAGCTGTAACTGACAATTTCAGTTTGTCTTTGATCTGTTATCAAATGCACCGGCACTCAGCACATTCACCTGCAGGTACACTGTAGCATAGCAAACATTGTGTGAATGAATCCCAAGACAAATAAATATAAACACTACTGCCATTTTTTACAGGTGTAGAAAACATAGATAATCAAACTGCAACACTGTTTAAGTTCAGGATCCAAGAGCAGTACTAGAATCATTTCTAGTAATGTGGATCCTTTAGTTTTGGTTCAGTTAAAAAAAAAAAGTCCAGTAATACACCATGTAAACTAAATAAATTTAAAACCCTTAAAACATGTAACAGGAAACCACTTATACATACACAATCATTGACCCCATCCTGATGAAAATAGCTTTCCTATTTTCAACATAACGGTGCAAAGTACAAGAACTGGTGATTTGGGCGAGGAGCATCACAGTAGTGCGGTATTATTAAGGCTTCTGTGTTTGCTGTTAGTGTCTAATGCTATGACTTTACATGAACCACTACAAATAATGCACATCATTAACTGTGCACCTAGTATATGAAAAATAACCAAATATGTAGTGATCATTAGTTTGAGGTACCAAGACTTCTCTTCTTAATGGTTGCAGTCCTTGCTCATCTTATTGAGATTTTCATAATTTACGGGCTTGGAATGTGCTTCATTTTTGGCTTAAAAATAAGTGAACATTCCAACCAAATTCTGTAAGAAAGGTCAACTCATCACTCCACTGAGTGGGCGTCAGCCGATACACATCATGTCATCAGCACCCATGCCATCTGCTCAAACCACACGTAGTGAGACACTGGAACATGAAATGGAGATGTACTCAAGACATAACACTAATATTAAAAACGTAGAAAAGTGCAACTGAAAGACAAAAATAAGGGCGATAAAATGGTAAAATATATATATAGATCCTGGACCTGATCACAACCATTTTATAGGAGCAAAATATAAAACAAACTTTATGATCCATACTTATAGGTATGTAACGGGGGCTGTATTAGGCCAGCAATCAAACCAGCCCTTGAGCCTTATAGCGGTTTAAAGTGCCTGAACAAAGCGGGACTTCCAAGTTAATATCTAAAGATTAAAAAAAAATCTCCTTTGTATTTTTGCTAGTAGAATCTGAGGCAATCAGGACACACATTTTTGGGAACATCAGACCTGGCTTGGTGTGTCAGAGCTCAAGACCTGCTCTTCTGAAGATGTGAGAGCCAATGATGAAGCTCTAAATTTACAGTGGATAACAGCATCGTGAATACTGTGAAAAATGATGTCTCTTCTTATATTCTTATCAAAGAAATTCAGCTTGGTTAGATCTTGTACAACCACCCCTGTTGAATAAAAGCAACAATAATACATTTAAGGATTCTTTTAATTTAAATCAACATGCAAATTATGCCACACATATAAAATTATTTATCCCAACAATAGCTAAAAGGAGTTTGGGATTCAAAATAACCAGGCTAAACAAAATAAATTGCAATTAACACATGTGAAACAAATCAATAAACCCTGTGAACAGTGTGCTATTGCTAGCAATATTATCCTAACATGTAATAATGTGTATATCCTCGGTGTAAACAAGTGAAGTGTTAACACTTCATAATATGTGAAAACATACACTTTTGTGCAAACAAATATCTTAAACGTGAATCTGGTGCTCACATCTAAAAAAAAATCTATATGTAGAAAAAAAAAATATGAAAGTGCATATATTCAATCTCAAATAAATATAGTTTACAAATAAAGTGCAAGTGTGCAAAAAATAAAGTTCATATTCCCAATTTCATTTAAAAATATGATCCAAAAGTGCATCTATTCAAAAAAAAAAAATCAAAGTCCATATTTCCAACCCCACCACAAATTTAAAGGCAAAATCGTAATCCAACAATTCATGTAATTGTACACCCGATGTGCTCCTTCATCATCAGTCCTGAAGTACAGTAACTCAGCAGAAAATGTAGCCGGTCAGATTATAAACCAGCAACAGCACTTTTTGTGTCATATATCAGGCAAATCCCCTCTCCCCGTGCCGTCTTTGAAGAGTCCTCTTGTCAGTTTCTCTCCCAAATGGATGGAAGGATTTTTAGGAGGAAGGAAAAAAAGATCTCCATCTCCATAAAGCTGAAAATTGGTCTGGACAGGAGGGGGGTTTAAGTACCCAGTAAGCAAGTGGTTAAAAAAGTTAATAAATAAGTAATATTTTAACGGTATTACGCTATGGAGATCTTTTTTCCTTCCTCCTAAAAATCCTTTCATCCATTTGGGAGAGAAACTGACAAGAGGACACGTCAAAGACAGCACAGGGGAGAGGGGATTTGCCTGATATACAAACACAAAAAGCGCTGTTGCTGGTTTATAATCTGACCAGCATTTTCTGCTGAGTAACTTTAGGACTTATGATGAAGGAGCACATCGGGTGTACAATTACAGGAATTGTTGGATTACGATTTTGCCTTGAAATTCGTTGTGGGACTGGTAATACGGACTTTTTTTTTTTTTTTTAATAGATGCACTTTTGGATCATATTTTTGACTGACATCGGGAATATGAACTTTATTTTTTTGCACAGTTGCACTTTATTTGTGAACTATATTTATTTGAGATTGAATATATGCACTTTCATTTTTTCTACATATAAGATTTTTTTTTTAGATGTGAGCACCAGATTCACAATTAAGATATTTGTACAAAAGTGTATGTTTTCACATATTATTGTGTTGACGCTTCACTTGTTTGCACAGAGAATATAAACATTGTTACATGTTAGGATAATATTGCTAGCAATAGCACACTGTTCACAGGGTTTATCGATTTGTTTCACGTGTTAATTGCAAACTATCTATTATGAGATTTGCGCTGCTCATTTCCCTTCTATCTGTATCAACTATTGTTTCACTAGCACCAAGTGGCAGCATTTCCAGCTAAAATCCTCCACCATTCATCAATATTTTTGGCGCTGTTCTTGGTTTTATTTTTAAACAAAAGAAATGAAAATGTAAAGAAGGATCAATAAAAGTGAGATTTAACATGACCTTACACCTGGGTTGAGTTATACAGTGGAGCCTTGGTTTACGAGTAACACGGTTAACAAGCGTTTTGAAAGACGAGCAACTTTTGTGTTGTCTCGCAAAACGAGCAGGATTCAAGCCAATGGGGTGTGCAGTACCGCATTTGGCCAGAGGTGTGGGGGCGCCAGGGACAAACGGAACGGTTCGGAAATACTCTGTTCCCGAGTGTTTCCGAGCCTTTCCTAGTTCAGCCGAGCAGTCCCCGTGTATTTCCGAGGCTCTCCCCCACCACTGGCCACATGCGGTATTGCATGCAATAGAAGTCAATGCGGAACAAATTATCTTCATTTCCATTGGCTTCTATGGGGAAACTCGCTTTGATAAGCCAGTGCTTTGGATTACAAGCATTCTCCTGGAACGGATTATGCTCTGTAAATCCAAGGTTCCACTGTATAATAAATTGGAGGTGCACAGAATAGTGATCGTAAATTAAACATAACTGCATTTGCCAATTAGTCAGATATATCTTACTTCACTTGAAAAAAATCAAAAGCGTTGCTATGGGCAATGTTTCCACTTTTCCTCTAGTGTGTGTTATTGTTTGGTGGACTGTAGTTTGAAAAGCATGCAGTTTAACTGGGTTGATTAAATGGTTTCATTTGGGAATAAGTGCATGTACCATTCCCAGTCATTGTATAACCTATTCCTGGCACATGTACAGACACAGAACTTACCATTGCATCCAGAGAGGAGGATATCAACTCCAATTTCTTTGTATTCCTTAATAATCTATCATAAAAAGAAATAAAAAAGGACAGCTTTAGTGTCTGATAATAGACTCTGGACTTGTGTTAATGGGCAGATGCCCCTTTCACACGGGCGTTCCATCTGTATGTTTTTCATCCATCGCCGTCCAAAATCGGACAGCAATGCACTCCTATGAACAGATGATCTCTTTATATCCTAGGATGCTTCTGAACTCATTCAGATTTTACTGACAGAAGCATTTGACCTGCAGTTGACCTCCATTTTACTTTCTATGCTGCACCAACCAGTTTTATGTCTTATTCACGCAGACAAATTTATTAAGTTCATTTGGCTGCTGTGTGGTGTGAGGTGGTGGATTGCGTTGCGCTGCGAGGAAAAAAGTACTGCTTGCATTACTCTTTCAGCACACCACACGTACACCACCACAACGCAGTGGTGTGAACTGAAAGGAATTTTGCCTTGTCATGTGGTGGGACTGCACAGGAATAGCCGTCCAACGCAGTCCCACCACACCAGGTGTGAATGAACCCTGAAGCTGCTTTTGCATTTCCATTGACTGTACAGTGAGAGGAGCAGTCCTGAACTGGATAAAGAGCCATTGAAACAGAGCATTCTAAGCAGCATGTTGATATGGTGCCATGTTCCCACCTTATATTAAAAGGTATTTGAATGCCCTATCTCCACTAGAGGTGCCATGAATGGACACCATGGCCGCTGCTGTAAACGGTTTGTATAAAATGTTCTTCTCTTTTACTCCAGCCCAGCCAGCTCAATCAGTGTCACCTGCCATCTACAGAACTTCCCTAGAAAGGTGATCCTGTGCCCCATGTCCCCAGAACCTTTCCTAATGGCCCACAAGATTACCATTACGAGGGAGAGGGGAGAAGGAGAAAAAGGAGGGAAGGGGGACCCGCGAGAGTAGGACACAATTGTTTTCACTCCCAAGAGTATCTTCAATGTGGGACCATATAATATTTTGTCAAAAGTATTCTGAGGGTAACCAAGATATCAAACATAATATAGTCAAAAAAATAAATAAAAAAAAAAGATAAGGAAATGAATAGACCAGAAAAGAAAAATAAAAAAGAGAAAGGAGGACCAGACAGAGACTCAAAGTGATTGTAAAGGTTCGTTTTTTTTCTCCTCGAATCCAAAACCTAGTGACTGTGGGACATTGCCACCAGATATGATAAATGGTACTCATCTGGCCACAACACCGAAAACAGGCAGGGGATGCAGATGGGTGCATCTTCATGACTAAATACCTGCAGCACAAATTTTAAGGGGAAAGCCTGCCTGAAATTGTAAGCCCTATATTAGGAGAGGGGGTTTGTGTGGTGAAGGTCCCTAGACTAGGAGGGGGGGTTGCAGAGGAGGCCCTGGACTAGGAGAGGAGGCTGTGCGAAGAAGGCTCTGGACTAGGAGAGGAGGGTGTGCAGAGCAGTCCGTGGACTGAGAGGAGGGTGTGCAGAGGAGTCTGGACTAGGAGAGGGGGGGGGTGCATAGGAGTCCATGGACTAGAGGGGGGGGGGGTGCATAGGAGTCCATGGACTAGAGGGGGGGGTGTGCAGAAGAAGGCTCTGGACTAGGAGAGGGGAGGGTGCAAAGGAGGCCACGGGTTCCTGGGCTAGGACAGCAGGTGTATGAATGACCTGGACTAAGAAAGAGGGTGCCTGGAGGCCCTGCTCAATTCAGGGAGGAAAAGCTTGGACCTAAAGCCTGGACTAAGGGAGAGCCTGCCTGGACCCTGTGAGTTCACAACATTAATGGGGGCATTTATGAGTTGTTGGAAGTAATGCCAAAAAGAACAGAGACAGGTTGTGTGAAAAATGTATTAAATATCCAACAACTCCTTTTTACAGCTATCTGACCCACATAACAATTAGGCCTTGTTCACAAGGGGCATCTGTCCCCCTTTAGGGCTTATTTACACTTGCTTCAAAACATGGCATTGGACACACTTTTTTTAAAGCTCTCTGAACGCAAGTCAGCTCTTGTCACTAAATAAAATGGTTAGCTTACAGTCGTATCAAAAATTGTACCCAATGTTTAGTGGTCTTTAAAGCCACCACAGAAGTATATGACAAAGCTCGCTTGAAGCACCTGAAGCTTTGAGAGGCTTTTATTCAGCTTTAGCCCCGCTTTGTTTTGGAGAAAATGCAGGTATGAGATATACACACACACCATCTGCCAAGCTTCAAAAAAGCACCACCGAAGCATCCTAGAAGCACCAAAAATACATCAAAAAAGCATGTTGAAAATTTTTTTTCCCCAAAAAAGCACATTGAAGCGGTAGGCGCTTTAACCTCTCTGGCGATTTTCCCGAGTGTGGCTCGGGGTTAAATTTCAGTACCATTAGCGGTAACCCCGAGCCACACTCGGGATTGCATTGCAGGATCCTGGTGCGGTATACTTACCTTGTCCCCAGGATCCTGCGATGTCCCCCCGCTGTGTCTGCGGGCTCCGTCCTCCGCCCCGATATCCTGTGTGCCGGGCTCCGTTCCCTGCAAGTGTCGCGACCCACGGGGGCGGAGCCCGGCAGCAAATTCAAAAAACTGAAAATTCATAGCACATACAGTACACTGTAATCTTACAGATTACATTACTGTATGAAATCATTTCATATCCCTTTTGTCCCCAGTGCTTTGTCCAGTGACCTGCATGCAGTTTTATATTATATATACTGTTCTTTCTGCCTGGAAATGTGAGATTGTCCATAGCAACTAAAAAGTGTCCCCTTACATCAAAAGTGGTTTTAGACCAGCTAGAAAACACGGATAGTAAATTGGAACACTTGCAGAACTGAGCGATAGTGAATCAAGGGGAAATTAATTTTATTATATTAATTTTATAGTTTATATATTTTTATAGTTTATATTTATAGTTATTTATATTATAATTTATGATTTTGTGTTTCAAACCTTATCATACCCGGGATGTCTACTAGACTCTTGTTTGGACAGATTTAAGTGTGTTATTGCTAAGAATTACAGGCCTACAGTATAAAACGCCAAATTTCTATGCAAAACAATTGTACCGCTTTGCGACGCAAAAATCTGACATAATAATACCGCTAGGGAGGCTACTGTGTGCTAAAGTAGAAGTGTAAGTTAGCACTTAAAGTCAATTTGGATGCAGTAACTGCACAGACACAGCCATTGCTCCCAAATGTGACATCTGTGCTCGGCACCAAATGCACCCAGGGTTTTAACGCGCCCACAATTCGACCACGCCTATAATCTGGTGCAGCATGCTGCGTGCCATTAAATTTCCTCTTGCTGTTTTTTGGGTGGGGGTTAAAAATAATGGGCCCTAGGTGCAAAATGTGCTAGGTACGCCACTGATGGAGGGTGAGCTTTGTAGTGGGGAGGGGGGGAACTTTGTAGCAGTGCGTCTTCCAGTGACTCCACCATACACAGGGACAATTTTCTTTGCTACATATTGCCACAGATTTGTGCACCTGTAAACTTTTCACCGGCTACTTCATTGCATTCCACAATCAAACCGTTTCCCATCTTTGCCCTGAGCGCTGGTTGATCTTGTCCTGGCACTGATAAACCCTACCACCTCACACCTGCTCTGTTGTAGCAAGCAGGCCAAAGCAAGACTGCATAAGTTGGAAAGGGGGGAAAGGTACAAAAATTAAATTTTTGATATCAGCTGTTGAGGGAAAATAAGAAATCAGTGAATGTCCATCCAGAGGTAGTCCAAACTGAGGAGTGGCCACACTAAAGCACAAGTAAAGCAGTCCAACAATAATAATAATAATAATAATAATAATAATAATAATAAAAAAAAAAAAAACACAAGCATTAAATGAGGTCTCAAACGGGACTGCTTGAAGGACGATGCTGATAATACTAACCCTTCTAGCTGAAGTGATGGCTATATGAAAGGCTAACTTACAGGATAACAATGCTTAATAGATTCAAACAGGGGTCTTTGTAATACAGACAATAGTAGATATGAATCCCATGGTAGGGACTAACAGGGAAAGCAATGCGTGCAAAAAACTGTTAGCTGGCTTCCAGAGCCAGGTGGTCAAAGCCAGAAGGGTGAAAGAGCTGTCTTTGAAATAACAAAATCTGCCTTACCTAGCAAAGGGCACAGAGTGTTTGTTACAACCAAAGTCAGTATACCACACTATCCAAGGGCAATCAATGGCTATAAAAATGACAGAAATGCGCTCTGGCTTGATCATTTGAAGTAGATGAGTTAAAGTAGAAGTTCAGGCTAAAACTAAAATCTCTAAATCTACTGGCATTCACAATCTAAGACTTGCCTATCTACAGTGAGGAAAAAAAGTATTTGATCCCCTGCAGATTTTGTACGTTTGCCCACTGACAAAAAAATGATCAGTCTATAAATTTAATGGTAGGTTTATTGTAACAATGAGATACAGAACAAAAAATGTCCAGAACGCATTTCAAAAAAGTTAAATCGATCTGCCTTTTTTTGAGTGAAAAAAGTATTTGACTGAATGCATTAGCGCCTTGAGGCGATTCAGTTCACATTTGCAGCGCTTTACAAATCATTTCATTCATTCATTTGACCCCTTCGCAAAACATGATTTAGTACTTGGTGGCAAAACCCATGCTGGCAATCACAGAGACATTTCTTGTAGATGGCCACCAGGTTTGCACACATCTCAGGAGGGATTTTGTCCTACTCCTCTTTGCAGATCCTCTCCAAGTCATTAAGGTTTTGAGGCTGATGTTTGGTAACTTGAACCTTCAGCTCCCTACACGTATCTTCTATAGGATTAAGGTCTGGAAACTGGCTAGGCCACTCCAGGACCTTAATGTGCTTTGTGTTTTGGGTCATTGTCATGCTGGAATACCCATCCACAACCCATTTTCAATGCCCTGGCTGAGGGAAGGAGGTTCTCACTCAAGATTTGATGGCACATGGCCTCATCCATCATCCCTTTGATGTGGTGAACTTGTCATGTCCCCTTAGCAGAACCCCCCCCCCCCCCCCCCCAAAGCAGAATGTTTCCACCTCAATGTTTGACAGTGGGAATGGTGTTCCTTGGGTCATAGGCAGCATTCCTCCTCCAAGCATGGCGAGTTGAGTTGATGCTAAAGAGCTCGATTTTGATTTCATCTGACCACAACACTTTCACCCAGTTTTCCTCTGAATCATTCAGATGTTTATTAGCGGATTTCAATTGGGCCTGCACATGTGCTTTCTTGAGCAGGGGGACTGCAGGATTTCAGTCCTTCATGACTTGGTGTGTTACCAATTGTTTTCTTGGTGACTATGGTCCGAGCTGCCTTGAGATCATTGACAAGATTCTCCCGTGTAGTTCTGGGATGATTTCTCACCGTTCTCATGATCATTGAAACTCCACGAGGTGAGATCTTGCATGGAGCCCCAGACTGAGGGAGATTGACCATTATTTTGTTTCTTCCATTTGCGAATAATCGCAACTGTTGTCACCCTCTCACCAAGCTGCTTGGCGATGGTCTTGTAGCTCATTCCAGCCTTGTATAGATCTACAATCTTGTCCCTGACATCTTCGGACAGCTCTCTGGTCTTGGCCATGGTGAAGAGATTGGGATGTGATTGATTGATTCTGTGGACTGGTGTTTTTTATACAGGTGTGTATAAGTGAAGGGAAGCACTGACAGTCCAATAGTTAATCAATTGCTCCACCTGAAATCCCTGAATACCAGCAATAAAAAAGTAATTGATGTTGTGAAGGTGTGCTGACTATGTGTAAAAAGTAGGGGAAACTCACAGTGAACACTACAGAAAAATAATAGAAAATTAGCCTGTCTAGAAAAAGAAAGGGGGTGTAAATATACACAAATGTGTAGTTACTCAATTAAAACAAATGTATAAAGCTAATGCAATTAGAAACACGTGTGTGATCAAGATTGGAATGACCTATAACACATAAAGATATACAAAATATCCGATGCCTGTGTATACACAAAGTGAAAACAATACAAATAAACACAAAGTGTAAATAATCTGAATTTCGAAAACCATACAAATACAATACAAATAAACACAACGTGTAAATAATCTGAATTTCGAAAACCGCCAAAAGGGTAAAGAGTGATGAACAGTCTCTCTCAGGTGCTGAAAAGACAATGAAAAAGCAAATTGGATTCAACTGAATTAAAAGACAAAACTCCCAGCAGACCTGTATAAGTTAGCGAGTATTGATTCTCATCTGTGGCTGATGGAATGAGTTCCTCTGCGCCTTCCACAGATGAGCATCCATACTCCCCAACCTATTTGGGTCTGCTGGGATCTGTTTTCCACTGCAAATCCCCGCAATTTGGTAGACAAAAGGAATGCATCCATGAGCTGAGGATCAGCACACAGGCTCTGTGACCTCTGTGGGTCTGGTAAGCAGCTAATCTTATCATTTTTGAGCACAGTGGGGTTTTCACATTGAAGTGTTCATACACCTTGGGATCGGCATCTGTTCGATTTGGGACTTATGAGACAATTAGTTTTGTCTTAATACAGTTGAATCCGATTTGCTTTTTCATTGTCTTTTCAGCACCTTTACCCTTTTGGCGGTTTTCAAAATTCAGATTATATACACGTTGTATTTATTTGTATTGTTTTCACTTTGTGTATACACAGGCATCAGATATTTTGTATATCTATACTTTTTACACATAGTCAGCACACCTTCACAACATCAGTATCTTTTATACAGGTAAACTGAGATTAGGAGCACTCCCTTTAACCGCCTCAGATCCGGGCCATTGCCAAATGACGGCAACAGCGCGGATCTAAATTGCCGGGACTACGTCCATTGACGTCGTCCCGTGCACGAGCGGCCTGCGCGCCCCCTGCAGGGCGCGCGCGGCGCGCTTGGTGATCAGCGAGTCTATGAGACTCGCTGATCACAGATCAGAGTAAGGGGTTGGTCCCAACCCCTTACCACATGATCAGCTGTCAGCCAATGACAGCTGATCATGTGATGTAAACAGAGCCGGTAATCGGCTATTTTTCCTCCTCGCGCTGACAGCGTGAGGAGGAAAAAAAAACCCGATCACCGGCGGCCGTGATCGGGACATCAGTCCCGATCACGGCGATCGTATAACACAAAGCAATAGGCAGCAGTGCTGCCTACCAGTGCCCACCAGATTAACCCATCAGTGCCCACAGTGCCATCAATCATCGCCACCCATCAGTGCCCACAGTGCCATCCATCAGTGCCCACAGTGCCACCCATCAGTGCCACCCATCAGCACCCACATCAGTGCCACCCATCAGCACGCCCATCAGTGCAACCCATCAGCACGCCCATCAGTGCAACCCATCAGCACGCCCATCAGTGCAACCCATCAGCACGCCCATCAGTGCAGCCCATCAGCACGCCCATCAGTGCAGCCCATCAGTGCCCCCCATCTGTGCCGCCTATCCGTGCCGCCCATCCGTGGCCATCAGTGCCGCCTTATCTGTGCCCATCAGTACCGCCTTATCTGTCCCCATCAGTGCCGCCTTAACTGTGCCTATCAGTGCCGCCTTAACTGTGCCTATCAGTGCCGCCTTAACTGTGCCTATCAGTGCCGCCTTATCTGTACCTATCCGTGCCCATCAGTGCCCACCAGTGCCGCCTCATCAGTGCATATCAATGAAGGAGAAAAATTACCTGTTTGCAAAATTTTATAACAAACTATTAAACATGATTTTTTTTTTTTTTTCAAAATTTTCCATCTTTTTTTGTTTGTTTAGCAAAAAATAAAAATCCCAGCTGTGATTAAATACCACCAAAAGAAAGCTCTATTTGTGGGAAAAAAATGATAAAAATTTCATTTGGGTACAGTGTTGTATGACCGCGCAATTGTCATTCAAAGTGCGACAGCGCTGAAAGCTCAAAATTGGTCTGGGCAGGAGGGGGGTTTAAGTGCCCAGTAAGCAAGTGGTTAAGAGAGTGCTCCTAATCTCAGCTCGTTACCTGTATAGAAGACACCTGGGAGCCAGAAATTTTGTTGATTTATAAGTGATCAAATACTTATTTCACTCATTAAAATACAAATCAATTTATAACTTTTTTGAAATGCGTTTTTATGGATATTTTTGTTGTTATTCTGTCTCTCGCTGTTAAAATAAGCCAACCATTAAAATTACAGACTGATCATTTCTTTGCCAGTGGGCAAACGTACAAAATCAGCAGGGGGTCAATTACTTTTCCCTCACTGTAGCCCTGTAAAGCAAAAATTGCGATGCATACCGTTTCTGAAGCCTTTCCAGTCCGATCTATCAGCCGCAGCTTCTCCGTGTGGGAGTTTGCTGAAGAGGCAGCTGACGTCGGAAGCCCCATAGTAACTATGGGTGACATTTCCCAGGCGTCGTCTGTCTCCTGCACAGAGCTTTGGTCAATGGAGACCGGACCAGAGCGGCTTCAGAAAAAGGTATGCATAACGATTTTTGCTTTATAAGGCTAGGTAGGTTAGTCTTAGTTTGTGGATGTAAGTAATTATAGAGATTTTAGTTTTAGGCTGAACTTCCACTTTAAATGTTTCAGGGGAGGAAAGGCATAAAATAAGGGCAATTTCTGGCTTTCCTATATACTATCCAGTATAAGATTGCAGACCCGGCCTGTGAGTTATGGCTTCATTATCTAGTCTGTTAGCTTCTAGCTGTGTCCACTTTGCACCTTAGCTGATCTGACCACTTGCTTTGATGGTTCAGTTGAAGAGTTTTACCATTTCACGAAACCCTTCTTTTTATTTAGAGAATAATTCAGGCATTGGCATGTCATACATGGATACATTGGTCCAAGCTGTGAGTACACCCCTCACATTTTTCTAAATATTTTATTATATCTTTTCATGTGACAACACTGAAGAAATGACACTTTGCTACAATGTAAAGTAGTTAGTGTACAGCTTGTATAACAGTGTAAATTTGCTGTCCCCTCAAAATAACTCAACACACCCCCATTGATGTCTAAACTGCTGGCAACAAAAGTGAGTACACCTCTAAGTGAAAATGTCCAAACTGGGCCCAAAGTGTCAATATTTTGCGTGGCCACCATTATTTTCCAGCACTGCCTTAACGTTCTTGGGCATGGAGTTCACCAGAGCTTCACAGGTTGCCACTGGAGTCCTCTTCCACTCCTCCATGACGATATCACAGAGCTGGTGGATGTTAGAGACCTTGGGCTCCTCCACCTTATGTTTGAGGATTCCCCACAGATGCTCAATAGGGTTTAGGTCTGGATAAATGCTTGGCCAGTCCTTTACCTTTTCCCCTTAGCTTCTTTAACAAGGTAATAGTCATCTTTGAGGTGTGTTTGGGGTCGTTATGTTGGAATACTGCTCTATCTCCAAAAGGGAGGGGATCATGCTCTGCTTCAATATGTCACAGTACATCTTGGCATTCATGGTTCCCTCAATGAACTGTAGCTCCCCAGTGCCGGCAGCACTCATGCAGCCCAGATCATGACACTCCCACCACCATGCTTGACTGTAGGCAAGACACACTTGTCTTTGTACTCCTCACCTGGTTGCCGCCACACACGCTTGACACCATCTGAACCAAATAAGTTTATCTTGGTCTCATCAGACCACAGGACATGGTTCCAGTAATCCATGTCCTTAGTCTGCTTGTCTTCAGCAAACTGTTTGTGGGCTTTCTTGTGCATCATCTTTAGAAGAGGCTTCCCTCTGGGATGACAGCCATGCAGACCAATTTCATGCAGTGTGTGGTGTATGGTCTGAGCACTGACAGGCTGACCCCCCACCCCTTCAACCTCTGCAGCAATGCTGGCAGCACTCACACATCTATTTCCCAAAGACAACCTCTGGATATGACGCTGAGCACGTGCACTCAACTTCTTTGGTCGACCATGGCGAGGCCTGTTCTGAGTGGAACCTGTCCTGGTAAACTGCTGTATGGTCTTGGCCATCGTACTACAGCTCAGTTTCAGGGTCTTGGCAATCTTCTTATAGCCTAGGCCATCTTTATGTAGAGCAACAATTCTCTTTTTCAGATCCTCAGAGAGTTCTTGGCCATGAGGTGCCATGTTGAACTTCCAGTGACCAGTATGAGAGAGTGAGAGCGATAACACCAAATTTAACACACCTGCTCCCCATTCACATCTGAGACCTTGTAACACTAACAAGTCGCATGACAATGGGGAGGGAAAATGGCTAATTGGGCCCGATCTGGACATTTTCACTTAGGGATGTACTCACTTTTGTTGCCAGAGGTTTAGACATTAATGGCCGTGTGTTGAGTTATTTTGAGGGGACAACAAATATACACTGTTATAGAAGCTGTACACTCACTACTTTACATTATAGCAAACTGTCATTTCTTCAGTGTTGTCACATGAAAAGATATAATAAAATATTATATAAAAAAAACAAACAAAAAAAATAACTGCCCAGTAGGTTACAGTAGTCTCTGCAAGAAGACGCATGTACACGGAATATAACCTGCAACCACTCATGACAGCAAGTCCTCAAAGACAGTGACAGAAAGGAGTAACAGAAGTACTAACAAACACAGAAAGACTCTCACTGCTGACTGCAAAGAGATCACCAGTATAATAAATGAACTGGAAATTCTGAACTAGAATGACTTCCAGAATTTTGAATATCCAGCATGAATCTACCAGTAGCTGCTTATAGCAGAAAATTCTTCATGTTCAAAATTCATGTGAAAAAGATGGCAGTGAGGAAGGACACACCATTCTCCTAAGGACACCAAGTGTAACTGAGCAGATGCGAGGTGGGAGGGGCTGTGCAAATACAAAAAAAGAGACTAAATAATGCAAGTTAAAAAAAGGGACAAATTGACTGTGCTGGGACCTTTCTGAATGCAATAGACACTAGTGTTGATTTACGAAGAATGGAAAGTGCAAAATCTGGTGCAGCTCTGCATAGAAATCAATCAACTTCCAGTTTTTCATGTCAAAACTTAAAATTGAACAAGCTGAAATTAGAAGCCGATTGGCTACCATGCACAGCTGCACCCGATTTTCCACTCTCTACTTTTAGTGAATCAAATCCAGTGTGTATGATCATTACCAAAAAAAAACAGTGTTTGCCTATGTAGAGCGTAACGGGTTAATTGAAATCCAGCTCACTGCCAGCTTATACATACCTTTACTTTACTCTCCTGCCCCCATTTTTGTCCAACGGGAGTGGAAAGCTAAAGCTCAGTGCGAGCTAAATCTGAGTTGGAGCCAATGACCAAGTAGCAAATTGGCAAGAAGCAGCCCTGCTATGGAGGTCATCATTAAAGCGAATGCCTATGCTAGTGCCCAAGCCAAAGTGCGGGTTCACTTTAAGCCCTTACTGTGCAATACAACTTTTATAGACTTAAAGTGATTGTAAAGGCCCGTTTTTTTTTCCCCTATAAAAATAAAAAAAACATAATATATTTACCTGCTCTGTTGCAGTGAATTTGCACAGAGCAGTCCGGATCCTCCTCTTCTTGGGTGCCTCTTCTGTGCTCCCTGCACCTCCCTTCTGTTCAGTGCCCCCACAGCAAGCAGCTTGCTATGGGGGCACCCGAGCTGAGTCACAGCTCCCTGTGTCCATGCAGACACAGAGCCCTGGCCCCGCCCCCTCTCCCCTGATTGGCTAGCTGACTGATTCACAGCAGCAGGAGCCAATGGCACTGCTGCGGTGTCTCAGCTAATCAGGAAGGAGAGTCTCGGACGGCTGAGACACTCATTGACATCGCTGTACAGAGAGGGACCTCAGGTAATTGTTAGGGGGGCTAATGCACACAGAAGGCTTTTTATCTTAAATGCATAGAATGCATTAAGATAAAAAAACCTTCTGCCTTTAGTACCCAACAGCAACATGATTTCCGCCTACTGTCAGAAAATCAGTACATGAAAATGTGTGATTGGCGGTTATCTTTGTTGATTGAACCTTATGGCGATGCATTATAAACATAATGGTTGGTTTACATCAGCAAATATGGGATCTTGCTGGATCCCCACAGGATTTTACTATAGCTCTGAAAGGGTGGGAGTGCCACACCAGCTTGTATAGTCGTTTAAATGATTTTATTTTGCAACAGCCAATACTTCTTGGGGGGCTTAGCACTCCCCCTTTAATGCATATAAAAACAAGATAATGACCGATTGGTTGCTATGGGTTGATGCAGTTTGCACTTCGCCAAAAAAAAAAAAAAAAAAAATGTCTAGTGGGGTGCGGCTACACAAACAAAAATAAGGACACCCAAGTACAAATGATTAACACCACTTACAGTTTTAAGTGTTTTAACGCCAACAGAGTCTACAAAGTTTACAGGTGTGAAGTCCAGCACAATTGTGGTAATATTAATGACGGGAGTCATAAAGTAGTGCAACTCCTCAGGAGGTGAATTGTGCAGATTGCCATCAGCAGATCCATTTGTCACATTTCCTGAATAGTCCGTAACTGGCTCATCATTCATCAGTTCATGTTTCACGGCCATTTCCACATCATTTGTCTGTATAAAAAATAAAGGCCCAGAAGATATGAGATTTTACCTGGGTATTCGTGATGGTGATGCAAACAGAAGCCTTCAGACAGTAGCAATAAATGTGTATAATTCAGAGATGCCCAAACTGTTTATATAACTGAAAAGTATTCGTACGTATCCGTTTTGTTTTGAAATAATTGTATGCGTGCAGCACGAACAGCTCAATCTCTCCAATATCTGCTTAAAGGCCAAGTTTACCTCTCCCAGAAAATAACCTATGTAGTCAAGGGGCCATAGTAGACATTAAAGCGGAGTTCTGGCCCCTCCCTCCAAAAATTAAAAGTCAGCAGCTACAAATACTGAGGAGCTCTGCTTTAAAAACGATGCAGCTTTTCAAAACGTTTAATAGTTATATTGTCACACCTGTAGGCCATTTGGGTCCCCCCAGAAGCCTGCCCAAAAAACTCCCAATAAGTAATCTTCAAATCCTTCCTTTACTGTTGGGACGCTCTGTTGGTGGATTGATAACTGGGAGTTTTTGGCCAGACTTCTGGGCAGGCCCAAATGGCCCACAGTTAGAACAATAAAATTAATGAACATCTCTCAAGCGGAACCTAGCAACACTTCCAAGTCAGCCATTGGTGGATCAAGCAGGTAGTACAGGAGTGCAAATTTTTCAGGCTTCATTGGCTACATAAAGTTAGAAAGCAGAATCATGATGACAGTCTAGGTAGCAACTGGCAATTGTAAAACACCAATTAGCCATTAATGGCAGCCCCCATGTCTCGGTCCTCACTGGTTTAATTTAGATCTGCTAGAACAGAGCAGGGGTGTGTCTACAATGTGTATGTGTGATCTATCCTCCCTGCTGATCAGTTTCACAGAAACTGTCATTTAAGCCTCTAGAAAACTATACATCTGTGTTCAAAATAATAGCAGTGTTTAAAAAGGTGAGTAAAGCTCAAAATCCTTACAATAGCTTTTTTTTCCATACATGCAAATGCATTGGGAACACTGCACAGTCTATTCTAAATCAAAACATGAATGTTTCCAATATATTATTTTACAGAAAGTTAAGGAAAAGGCGTTTCCAAAAATAGCAGTGTTTGAATTTTCCTTTACAAACTCAAACATTGACTGCATAAATTGAAAAAAACACTTGAAGATTTAGCTTTCCTGTGAATCACTGAATATTTAGTATGTGTTCAAGCTGGCGCAGGGAGCGGACATGTAGTTGTGCAGCTCTGCTGACCAGTCTATGAATTCTGCAGTCGGATCGGTGCAGGACTGAGCTTTACTGCCTCTCACTTCTCCCCTTCACACCGGGGGTCTGGCGGGTAGGCGCAGGGGTCATAGTGCTAGTCCGGTTTGCCCATACAAAGGCTCCAAGTGCTCCAACAAGAAACCGGAAGTGAAGGGATCCTCCTCTATCACTACCCACAGCATGGCATCGCAGACGGAGCGAGAGAGCTCTGCAGCGGAGGGTTCTGTGACTGAGGGCTCTGTCGCTTACCAGACTCTGATCCAGGCGATTAATGCCTGTCATGCCACAGTAACTGAAAAGATGGATCATGCGTATTTGGAGCTCGGATATATTCGCAGGGATATGGATACCTTCAGGGGCTGCCCGACGGAGGCAGAGCAGCGGATCTCGGCGACGGAAGATGTGCAGTGAGATCACTTGGCAGACCTGCATACCCTAAAAAGGTCAGGGTGAAGCATGTGGAATCTCGTGCAGAAGATGCAGAGAATCGCAATCGCCACAACATCCTGGGTTTACCTGAGGGGTCAGAGGGTCCTAACCCTACAGCCTTTACGGAGAATCTCCGGCGAAAGCTCCTGTCTAATGCTCAATCTTCCTCCCGATTTGCGGTGGAGTGTGCTCATCATATCCCGCCCAAAAAGGGTCCCCCTGGAGCATATCCTCATACCTTTATTTTTAAAGTTGACAAGAAATATCAGTCGCACTAAGGGTTACTAATCCCAGCCCTCAAAAGGCAAAAGATTCATGCACATTGCTGCTAAAAAAAAAAAGAAAATCATAGAAATATGCAAGGCAGGATGGACGAGGGGATGTGACGTGCTTGAACCGGGGGAGGTGCCTGACAGTGACGCGGTGGAGGGCGGAGGTCCGAATGGCGATAGAGGCTGGGACGGCACGGGGTGAGAGCCTGTGGACGGCCTGTTAGTTTCCCCTTCGGAGCAGTGGGAGGTATCGCTCAGCAGGAGGCGGCCGGTGATCGTGAGAGGTGGCCGCACTTTACAAGCTGATCGGTGCTTAGTAAACAGCACCCGGATCGCCCGGCGGAGTGAACAGCACGCTGCCTCGGCTTCCCTGCACCCTAGCTCCCTGGCTTTGCCAGGTCTATTTCGGTCAATAGACGCCGAGAAGGCTTTTGACAGAGTAGACTGGGGATTTATGATCAAAACGCTTGAGGCCATGGGCGTTGGATCTACAATGCTAAAATGGATCAAAGTTTTGTACAATCACCCCACAGCATTCGTGAAAGTTAATAATTTAGCCTGAGCTCAGTTTGCAATGGAGAATGGGACTAGGCAAGGATGCCCGTTGTCTCCTCTCCTGTTCGTTTTGACTTTAGAGCCCCTATTGGCAGCGATTCGAAAAAATCCGGATATAAGTGGCTGCGTAGTGGGGAAGGAGGAGCATAAACTGTCAGTTTTTGCCGATGATGTCCTTCTCTACATTACGAAACCTAGGATCTCGATCCCCAATCTATTGTCTACATTGAAGAAGTACGGAGAGCTATCAAACTATAAAATCAATCTCAGAAAACCGGAAGCCCTAAATATCAATGTTGACGGCCACGAAATAGCTAGACTCAGAGAGGTGTTTCATTTCCCGTGGAGGGAAAACATTCAATATTTGGGGGATCAGGTTAACAGGATCTTTGAGGAAGATTTATGTGCTGAATTTTATCCCACTATTAGATGAAATTAGATTAGAAATAAAAAGAATGTCGCATCGCCCGATCTCATGGATTGGGCAAATTAACACAGTCAAAATGGTGCTTGCCCCAAAGGTGTTCTACAAGATGCAGATGCTACCAATCCCTTTGCCTCAAACTTACTTTAAAATGTTAATAGGATTAATAAGTAGTTTTGTTTGGAATAACAAGAAACCAAGGATAGCATACACGGTGTTAAGTAGAGAGAAAGCACAGGGGGGGTTGGCCATCCCAGATTTTAAAAATTATAAAGCGATTGTTATATCACGGGCGATAGATTGGGTAAAAGGGGGCACTAATAAAAGATGGGTAAATTTAGAAATGGGCTCAAGTAGGGCACGGTTAAAATATTTATTTTGGAACCCGCCACAATTCAGAAATCTAGGTCCAGATACACATATTATAAACACATCACACATTGAAAATTTGGGACCTGATTCATTCTAATAATAATTGGGATTATAATTCACCTTTAGTTTATTTAAAAAACAATGTGTTCTTCCCCCCTGGGATGGAGGAAGTGGGAGGAAATTGGATTACAAATAAAGATGCACAATTAAAAGATATCACTAAGAAAGGAAAAATTTGCACTTTTCAGGAAATAGCTACACATAGGGATTTAATGCAGTTAAATGGATGGCGGTACGGCCAGCTCTCTCATTTTGTAGGCAGTATTCCAGGGCCTATAAGAGAGAAAGAAGACCTCAGACCAATAGAGAAGCTGTTTTGTAGGGAAACGTCAAGGAGGAATGTTTCGGTGCTATATAAAATTCTGTCAAATAGAGGAGGGACGGAAGTGCTGCCATTCATTAAAAAATGGGAAGGGAAATCGGGGGCAACCCTCAATAAAAGTTTAGTGGGGAACATTTTGGGGGCAACACATAGCTTGGCGGTAGACCTGAAAATGATTGAGACACATTATAAGTGTCTAACTAGATGGTACGCAACACCGGTGAAAATCAGCAAATTTCAACCCGATAAATCCCCAAACTGTTGGAGAGGATATACGGCCCTGGGAACTATGGCTCATCTCTGGTGGAGTTGTCCAATAACTAAAAAATACTGGCTGGAGGTGATTCAGTTCATAGAGGAGATTACGGGGAAAGTCATCCCGTATGATCCATGGGTGTGCCTGTTTATGGTTCTGAGGGAGGGAACAGAGTGTAAAAATCTTCTATAATCCATGTGTTATTGAATGCAGCGAAAAGTGTAATTCCAAAAAAGTGGCAGGAAGTAGAAGGGCACAAGATTCGGGAATGGATCTTAAGGGTTCAGGAAACTTATAATTTAGGGAAGAGTGAAGTAGCAGACTCTCTGAATGGGGATCAAGAGGTAGGTAGTGGAAGATGGGCAAGCTGGGTAGCCTTCAAGAAATCTGAGAGATTTGCCGAAGTGATGATAAATTAATTTTTGCCAGTCCTTGTTTATGGGGCTTGCATTCCTTTTCTTGTTCTGTACGAGAAGAATCTGCAGGCGGGGGGGGGCTTAGGGGTGGAGGGAGGGAAAAGGTTGGGGTTATGAAGGGGTTTAGCAATGTATTTTAAGGATATGTATAATTGATGAATATAAGCTTTGTATTTTTAAATATAAAATTAAATAAAGAATCAAAAAAAAAAAAAAGAAATATGCAAGGAAAATATAAAAATAATCCCAGCATTAGCAGCGCTTTAAAATATCCAAACGTATTCAGTGTAGCAAATAGCATTCAATGAACGATAAAATCATGCACAAACGTTAATCAGTAAGTGAAAAGAAAAGTCCATAAAATAGTCCATGAAGAATGTGGGGTAATCCGTGTCCCATCAGAATCATAGGCGAAACCACTAAGTTCCTGTATACCGTCACCGATACACCACATTTACTTATATCCCCTTTGGTAATGCATTCACCACAGGTATGAGTCAACAAGCCTGATATCTCTGCACAATGTTTGATAGGCACCTATCCATGGGTAATGAAGGTTCCTCATAAAGTGGCTCAGCAGTGCATCATGAAAAACAAAGGAACACTCTGCATAGCGTAATACTTTAATTTTTTTTAAGTCAAATCCCCCACAAACAATATATGCTTACAGGATAAAAGATAAAAACAGCGTGTATTCATTAGCCTGTGCAACACAGCGCATGTCCTCTCACCGCTTCCTGCGATGGCTGGCCTCGATGAGACCTGGAATGACACACACTGATTGACAAGAGACCGTGTGGTCACGCCCCAGCGCGGGCGTCTTCCAAAGTAGACGTAACGACGAAATGCATTGGGGCATGACCACGCGGCTCTCTTGTCAATCACGGTGTATACAGGAACTTAGTGGTTTCACCTATGGTTCTGATGGAACACGGATTACCCCACATACTTTATGAACTTTACTTTTCACTTACTGATTAACGTTTGTGCATGGTTTTATCGCTCAATGAATACTATTTGCTGCACTGAATACGTTTGGAAATTTTAAAGCGCTGTTAATGCTGGGATTCTTCTTATATTTATTTTTAAAGTTGCTGAATTTTTGTGACCGTGATTTGGTGCTTAGGGAGGCCAGGACCTCCTGAGAACTGAGATACAAAAACGCTAAACTCATGGTATTCCCAGATTATTCTGTTGAGGCCCAGCGCCTTAGGAAGACCTTTGATAATGTTCACTCCCGGCTGAGATAAAAGAACATAAAATGTAGTATGTTGTTCCCGGCATGACTCGGGGTCCAAGATCCACTTTCTGGTCATTCTCCTGGAAATCAGTGTTCACCAACGCCGGGATGTCTTTTGCCTGTCTCTCTGCCAGCTGAAGGATCTATTCTCGTCATAAGGCAACGTTCAAGGTGCCTTTTGTGCCAGGAGGGGTTCTAATTGGGGGTCTTTTGATGGGGGTCCCACTACGGTTCCTGTACTTCTCACCTTTGGGTACTTTTTATAGGAACCCCCCCTTCATATCTTGAAAGAATACTGGGAGAACGGAGACACTCGGACACACTGTTACCTGCTTTGTTTGTAACTTTTACTGTTTCTACAAGCCTTGTACCCCCATTACCGCTGGGTGACCTGCACCTTATTTGGATTACCTGATGTGCCTTTCTGCAGTATACTGCCCTTTTTGTTCTGATGTATTTTTGTTTTTTCTCAGTTTGGCAACGGACCCTTTGCCTCTTGGACACACTGCCCCCAAGGGGTGAAGTTTCACCATGAACAGTATGGGGATTTGGACCCCTCTCAGTTTTAAGGGGGTTGGCGGGGAAATGTTTTTGGGGAGTGGGAATTTAGCTTTCTGTTCTTGGCGTTTTATTTGGAAATGCACAATTCAGAGGACTTGCTGATGTACAATGTATTACTATGATTCAGGGCCGGGCACTGCCGCTCTATCTGGGTAAGTACGTACACTAAGTTCCTAGGCAATAATTCTTCTCTTGCTGCTTTGGCTCACTTTAATGCAGTATCATGGAACACACGGGGGCTCAATTCTCCTGTTAAGCGGTCCCTGGTATTCAGTTTCTTGAAGGATTATAATCCTCATATCTGTATCCTTCAAGAAACCCACCTGCTGGGTAGTAAAACACTTAGCCTTAAAAAAAATCCTGGATAGGGTTCCATTATCATTCCAGCTTCTCTAATTTTGCCAGGGGTGCGAGTATCCTAGTTAGAAAGTCCTTACCCTTTCAATTGTTATGCCCTGTACACACGGTCGGACTTTGTTCGGACATTCCGACAACAAAATCCTAGGATTTTTTCCGACGGATGTTGGCTCAAACTTGTCTTGCATACACACGGTCACACAAAGTTGTTGGAAAATCCGATCGTTCTGAGCGCAGTGACGTAAAACACGTACGTCGGGACTATAAACGGGGCAGTGGCCAATGGCTTTCATCTCTTTATTTATTCTGAGCATGCGTGGCACTTTGTGCGTCGGATTTGTGTACACACGATCGGAATTTCCGACAACAGATTTTGTTGTCGGAAAATTTTATATCCTGCTCTCAAACTTTGTGTGTCGGAAAATCCGATGGAAAATGTGTGATGGAGCCTACACACGGTCAGAATTTCCGACATCCTATCACACATTTTCTGTCGGAAAATCCGACCGCGTGTACGGGGCATTACAGTTGGATCTTGACCCAGATGGGCGGTATGTGTTGGTACATGCGGCAATTGATGGCCTGGAGTTGGTGCTGGTGAGTGTGTATTTTCCGCTTCCAGCCTCCACTAAACTGCTTCATAGGATAATTAAGATGGTGGCCAATTGTGCTACGGACAATATTCTGATAATGGGTGACTTTAACATGCCTCCGGATCCTGGAGTAGACAGACTCTCTGCCGATAGTGGCCTTCCTACGGAATTGGCATGTTGGGCGGAGACCTATGGTCTGCGGGATGTCTGGGAGGTGGAAACATCCGATCTCTAGAGAATATACGTGCCATTCTGCCACCTACAAAACATTTTCCCACATAGACCTGGCCTATGCGGGGGGTCCTCTCCTCTCCAGGATTCAACAGGCCAAGATATTGCCTAGAGGAATTTCCAATCACGCACCAGTGCTGGTGCAGATTTCTTTGTCTCAAAATATGAATGACAAGCTGTGGAGACAATCCAGATACTGGATTGCATTTAGTAGAGGACAGTACAGTCAGGGCTGGGCTCAGCCCTTCCTTCCTCTGAGCTGGCCGCTCAGCTGTCGGCTAATTGCCAGATCCTATCGCTCCACAGTGACTCACCTGTTGATGATATCCTGTTTGTCAGCCCTGCCTACTTAAGCCGTCCAGTCCAGATGATCTCTGCCTTCGCCTTGGTCACATCTCTAGAGATGCTCTCCTCTGTTCCTGTTAAAGACTTGCTTTGTTGACATTTCTTCTGGCTCCAGATCCTGCTTGCTGTTCAAAACGTCAGGGAGCCAGAGATGAGCGTATTAGGATTGTCTGACTATCCGTTCCGGTTTACCTTTTTTTATTATTATTAAACTAGTGTGATTTAACTGTACTTCTGTCTCAGTCTGATTCATGGTTTCTGCCAGTAGGCGAAGGCCATGAATTCAGAAGATGCAGTGAATCCACTTGTTGGTAATATTTTTTCCAGATTGGATGAGCAGGATCACCGCATGGATCAGTTTGCCATGGCGTTACAAACGCTCCTGAGTCGCAGGGCTCACTTGGAATCTCCCACTGTGCCTGCTCTGGTACAACCTGTGTTGCAGGCTGTCCCTGCTGCTGCTCTGCTGTCTCTGTGCAGGCACCCGCCTCAAGTATTACCTCTATAAGAGGTATGTCTGGTTCCGCTCCGCTTCACCAGCGATTTAGGGCAGTCCAGTCCAATGCAGAGGGTATCTCAACCAGGTTGACATGTACTTTGAGATGCTGCCCCAGGCGTTTCCCACAGACAGAAGCAAAGTAGGTTTCATGATATCTTTGCTTTGTGAGAGAGCCTTGGCCTGGGAAAACCCTCTATGGGAGATGCAAAAACCTGTTGCCTTGAGTCACCCTGAGTTTGTGGCTTCTTTTAAAAGGGTATTTGACGTTCCCGCACGCTCCGTTTCTGCTGCCAAGTGCCTCATGTCCATCAAACAGTACGAGAACGGTTGCCGATTACGCCATTGAATTCTGTACTCTGGCAGCAGAGGTTGCTTGGAACAACAAGGCCCTCGTGGCTGCTTTTTCTCATGGTCTCTCGGATACCATCAAGGATGAGATAGCAGCCCAAGATTTACCCACTGAGCTGAAGAAGTTGATCCCATTTGCCATCCTCATTGACTCCAGACTCAGAGAAAGACTCTTAAGGCGCCCTTGCGGAAGCCTCCTGTACATTTGTCTCTGAGCTTTGCAGTCTTACCCTTGCCTCCTGGCACCGAGTCGGTCAGTGAAGGTAAACCCATGCACTTGGGCTTCACTTGTCTCTCTGCGGAGAGAACCCTTAGGGGGAGGGAGAGATTGTGCCTTTATTGTGGCCAGGCAGGTCACTTTTTGAAGTCTTGTCCTACCTGTCCAGGGAACGCCCGAACCTTGAAGTCCCGTCATGGGCAGACCTTAGGTGGCGTTCTGTCGTCCCCAGTTATCCACAAGGATAAGCCCCTGGTTTCGGTTACCCTTTCTTGGGCTGAGTCGTCCATTGAGATACAGGCTCTAATTGACTCTGGGGCTGCAGGCCTGTTCATTGATGCTGCCTTTGTATTGAAGCACTCAATTCCGCTGCAGCTGCACGACACTCCACTTGCCATTGAGGCTCTTGACAGGAGACCTCTACAGTCTGCCCATGGTACTCATGAGACTGTTCCATTGTCCATGGCCGTAGGAGCTCTTCACCATGAGATAATCCAATTTTAAGTTATTTCCTCACCTAAGTTTCCGCTGGTTATTGGGTTATCCTTGGCTACAGAGGCACAACCCCTCTTTTGATTGGCTCCCTGCTGAGGTTCACTGCATAATGCAGTAAGACATGCTTCCAGAAGGTAGCCAAGGCCCTGTGCACCTCTTCTCTCCTCCCTGCCGGAGGAGTACCGCGATTTTAGCTATGTCTTTGACAAAGGTCAAGCCAGTAGTTTGCCTCCACACTGGTCGTATGATTGTGTAATTGACCTTTAACCTGGTGCTATACCCCCTCGTGGCTGGGTTTACCCTTTGTCCGTCTTGGAGGAGAAGGTCATGGAGGAGTATGTTGCAGACATACTTTCTCGAGGTTTCATCCGCAAATCTCCATCTCCTGCTGGTTTCTTCTTTCTGAAGAAGAGTGGTGAACTGAGACCTTGTATTGATTATAGGGGTCTCAATCGTTTCACGATTAAGAATGCCTATCCGATTCTGTTGATTACAGGAGTTATTTGACCGTCTCAAGGGAGCAATGGCTTTCACGAAACTTGATTTGAGAGAGGCATACAATCTCATGAGGATTAAGGAGGGTGACGAGTGGAAAAGTGCGTTTAATACCAGACCAGGCCATTATGAGTACCTCGTAATGCCTTTTGGCCTTTTTAAACGCCCCAGCAGTTTTCCAGGAATTAACGGTGTCCTTCGAGTTTTGTTGCAGTTATGTGTGGTGGTTCACCTCAACGATATCCTCATATTTTCCAAGTCCCTGGAGAGCCACCACACAGATGTCATGTGCTTCAGAAACTGAGAGAACAATCTATTGTAAATTGGAAAAGTGAACAGGTAAATTCCTGGGTTATGTAATTTCCACTGCTGGTTTTTCGATGGACCCAGAGAACAACTTTCAGCAGTCCTACAGTGGCCCCGACTCGTGGGTTTACATCCTCTGCAAGTGTTTTCTTGGCTTTGCCAACTATTATCGGAAGTTTATTCGTAACTTCTAGTCTCTGGTCAAGCCCCTGACTGATATGACCAGAAAGGACGGTAACCCACATAGTTGGTCCCTGGAGTCCATTAAGGTCTTTGAGAGTCTCAAGGCTGCCTTTGTTTCTCCTCCTGTTTTGGCACATCCTGATCCTACGTTACCTTTTATCCTTGAGGTTGATGCTTCTGACACCCTTCTGTCTCAACGTCCTACCTCAGAGCGCTATGCATCCTTGTGGCTACTTTTCCAAGAAATTGTCACATGCGGAGGGCAATTACGAGATTAGTGACAGAAAGCTGTGGCGATCATTTTAGCCCTGAAAGAATGGAGACATCTTCTCAAAAGGAACAACTGTGCCGATTCTCTCATTCTTACTGACCATAAGAATCTCACATTCTTGTATGAGGCTAAATGCCTCTCTCCCAGAAGGGCGCAATGGGCTCTTTTCTTGTCAAGTTTCAATTACATAGTACCGGGTAATATTGAGACAAAAAATGTAAGGGCTGAAGCTTTGTCACAACAATTTTCCTCCACTTCCAAGTTGGAGCCGGTTCCGGTTCCTGTGAATCCTCCTGATCGTATTCTGGCTACGGTTCGCACCAGTCTCACTTCTCCTTCGGGTGACAAAATTCTTGCTGCTCAGGTCCATGCTCCTCCTGAGAAACCTCGTGACCACTGCTTTGTCCCAGAGAGTCACCGTACTGCTGTGCTCCAGACTTACCATTCTTCCAATATTGCTGGCCATCCTGGGAAGAATCAACTCTTTTGGGCCATTTCCCAACAATTCTGGTGGCCTAGTCTATGTGCTGATGTAACTGCCTTCGCAGCTGCCTATTTCGTGTGTGCTCAGAGTAAGACTCCACAACACCTTTCAGTGGGCCTCCTTCAACCCATACCCAATGGAGAGAGGCCCTGGATCTACCTGTCTATGGACTTAATTGTGGAGTTACCCAACTCCCAGGGCAACACAGTTATACATATGGTGGTTGACCGGTTCTCGAACGGGTCTCATTGTATTCCACTTAAGAAGTTACCCACTTCTAAGGAACTGGCTTCCATTTTTGCTCGGGAGATCTTTTGCTTACATGGGCTACCCAAGGTGATTGTCTCGGACAGGGTAGTCAGTTTGTGTCCCGGTTCTGGCAAGCCTTTTGTGCATAGTTGGGAATTCAGCTTGCTTTCTCCTCTGTGCATCACCTGCAGTGTAATGGGGCCACAGAACGAGTCGATCAGTCCAATGTTGCTATATTTATGACAATCATAACAACTGGTCAGACCTCTCTTACCGTGGGCGGAGTTTGCTCACAATAGTGCCTTGAATTCTGTTTCCCGATTGTCCCCGTTTATGGCGAACTATGGTTTCCAACTTCCATGTTGCCTGACTCATTTGTTCCGCAGAGTATTCCTGCATTAGAGGAGCATCTCCGTGGTCTTCGTTCCACTTGGGCACAAGTCCAGGAGGCTGTGCGACATGCTAATGATAGGTACAGACTCCATGCTGACTGCAAACGCCTGCCTGCGCCTTCCTACCAGGTTGGGGAAAGGGTCTGGTTGTCATCTCGCAACCTCCGACTTCGTGTTCCCTCTCTGAAGTTCGCACCTCAGTTTATTGGGCCTTTTCGTATTCTTCGCAGGATTAACCCAGTGGCTTATGCATTAGACCTTCCTTCTAATATGCGTATCTCAAATGTATTTCACGTCTCCTTATTAAAACCTTTGGTCTGCAACCGCTTTACCACATCAGTGCCACGCCCTCACCCTGTACAGGTTGAGAACCATGAGGAGTATGAAGTACAGTCCATTGTTGATTCCCGTAGGTTCCGTGGGTGCATACAGTACCTGGTGCATTGGAAAGGGTACAGTCCGGAGGAACGCTCTTGGGTCTCATCCTCAGACGTACATGCCCCTGTCCTCCGTTGCGATTTCCATAGACGTATTCCCCTCAAGCCTGGTGGTCCTCCGAGGGGAGGGGTCATTGAGGAGGGGGGTACTGTCAGGGCTGAGCTCAGCCCTTTCTTCCTCTGAGCTGGCCGCTCAGCTGTCCGCTAATTGCCAGCTCCTATCTCTCCACAGTGACTCACCTGTCGATATCCTGCTCGTCAGTTCTGCCTACTTAAAGCGGTTGTATACCCGCTGAAATTTATTTTATTTTTTTACCCCTGTAAAGCAAAAGGCATAATGAGCTAGTATGCACCGCATACTAGCTCATTATGAAATACTTACCTTAGAACGAGGCGTCGGTATCTTACCTGGTCCACGCCGAGGGAGCTGTCATGTTGCCTCGGCGTGTCTTCCGGGTATCGCGGTTCCAACGATGTGAGTGGCTGAAACCGCGATGTCGTCACTCCCGTGCATGCGCACGGGAGATTTCTTACTCGGCAAGGTCCGGCAGTTGCCGGCCTTCAGCCGAGAATCCCCTGTGCACATGCGCCGCTGCAGTCAGCGGCTCATAGCAAGGGGAATATCTCCTAAACCGTAAAGGTTTAGGAGATATTTTTTTTACCTACAGGCAAGCCTTATTATAGGCTTACCTGTAGGTAAAAGTAAAAAAAAAAAAAAGACTATACAACCACTTTAAGCCGTCCAGCCCAGATGATCTCTGCCTTCGCCTTGGTTAACATCACAGAGACTCCTGCATTCCTGTTAAAGACTTGCTTGGATGACATTCCTTCTGGCTCCAGATCCTGCTTGCTGTTCCACTAGGTTGATCTCTGGCTTCCTGACTTTCTGGCTTGTCTGACTATCGGTTCCGGTTACAGAACTTTAGCTGTGTTTTGATTACGTTTGTTCTATTTACTTTTATTATTAAACAAGTGTGATTTAACTATACTTCTGTCTCGGTCCGATTCATGGTTTCTGACGAGTACCAACTTTTGATAGGTCAGGTGCGCAGAAGAGTAAGGGCTGAACAGGGTGAAGCTGAGGCGAAAGCTTTTAGCTACAATATGTTCTGACTAAAGACCCGCAGGATTACAGTAAATTACAGGAAGCGACAGCTCGAGTTCCTCTGGGTACCTCCCTGACCATGAGAAAATTGCTATATGTAATTCAGAGAATCTTTGAACAGGGTGAACGCACGAGGAGGCTTTTGGCCTGGCTAGCACGTGAACAGTCTCCGGTCATGAATGTCCTTCGTATAAAGACCTCTACTGGTGAGATACTTACAGACTTGGGGCCCATTACAGATTGCTTCGCGGCCTTCTATGCGGAACTGTATACCTCAAAAGTTACTTACACCAAGGGCAACCTAAACACGCACTTAACCTCCATTGACTTCCCAGTCCTGACTGACGAATATAGAGCCCACTTGGATTCCTGGATCACCCTTAAAGAGGTTCAAATCGCCATTTCCTCCCTCCAGACTGGGAAAACACCGGGACCGGATGGTTTTCCGGTGGAGTTCTTTAAGAACTACAAGGAAGAGTTAACTCCCAGGTTAGACTCAATGTTAGTGCATTCACTGAGGGAGGACTGGGACCGTTTGCCTCTGATTATGTCGCAGGCAGTGATCGCGGTAGTACCTAAATCGGGGAAAGACTTAGAACTGTGATTCCCCAGGGGTGGTCGCCTCGTTTGATGCTGAAAAAGCATTTGATTTTGTCGAATGGGAATGGTGGTCTCACCCTCCCCAACCTGCAGATGTACTACTGGGCTGTGGTGCTAGTAACGGTTCGCTGGTGGTTCAGTCAATCCACCCAAAACCCGGCAACTACACTTGAGGCGGCACTGCTAGGCTTCTACGATGCATTGATTAATCTAGTTTATCGCAGACCTAAGGCACATCTGAGGGTCACTAGACCTATGCACACTACGCTTCGTGTGTGGGTCCAAGCTAGAGGTATATATAGGACAGAGGGTACTTTTTCACCTATGGGGTAATCCCCAATTGAGACACCTTACTCAGATCCCAGAACCTCAAATATGGGCGGCTAAGGGTATTGTTACTCTAAAACATGTTATCAAAGAGGGGAGAATCTCCTCCTTTGCTGCACTGAGGGACGGCTTTGCTCTGCCTCTAAGCATGTCCTTCCGATATTTTCAGTTACATCACACACCTCGGGCTCAGTTTTTTGAACCTATCACTTTAGAGACTGATAGGATTGAGAGGCTGTTGATGTCAAGACTGATGGACAAACTCCAATCCTCCTTATATATTAATTTGACAGACTCATATATCCAAACCTCTAGTAAAACATTTGACAGGTGGAAAATGGATATACCGGAGCTTACTACTGATGACTGGGAGGACTGTGTAGACTCTTATATAGGGACAATGATTTCAGCCAGGGATCGCTTTATACAGTTAAAGTTCCGCCACAGGGTTTATTATACCCCTCGGAGGTAAGCTGTGGGTAAATGATTGCCAACCCTCTACCTGCACACGCTGTTCGTCCTCTACTGGAACCTTTTTTCACATGGTGTGGCAATGCTCAGCTATCCGCTTGTACTGGGAATCTGTAATTTCAGATCTGAACGAGCTCTGCAACTGGTCTCTACAGCTTGACCCTCGCCTGGTGCTGCTGGTCATCATGGAAGATGTTGTAGCCTCTAGATAGAAGAAACTATGTCTATTTTACACTCTACTATTATGCACGCAGAGAGATTCTCCTTGGGTGGAAGCAACCCAATCCACCAACGCTTACTAGTTGTGTGTCTGCGGTTAATGCAGTTTTACCGCTGTATAAATTGACCTATGAAAGCAGAAACTGTCCAAAAAAGTTTGATAAGGTGTGGTCCACCCGGATTGATGCTTACGGTCCAGCTGAATTTCTGAATAGATACATTTTTTCTGTTCTTGGAATCGAATTTGATGTGGTGTGGTGGTGCTTTCCTCTTATTCCTCAGTCCTTTTTTATGGATCCTTCTGCCCTCCCCCTTTTCCACCCCCCCCCCCCTCTTTCCCACCCCCCATCTGGCTCTAGGCTGGGACCCCCTCTCCCTTTGCAATTTTAAAGCATTTGAGATCATTTTAGCTGAGCAGTCTATCAGTTTCTGCGCTTCTTTAGGTTTTCCCCTCTCAAATCAACTTTTTAATGAAAGTACGCTGTTCTTCTGAACAGTGTCTGGAAAGACCCATTTTACTCAGATTTTCAGAGAGAAATGCACTATATCCAGCATGTACAACATTTGCTGCCTTCATCCTTAAATAAGGGCCACCTGTTTTGATACCTGTTTTTCACAGACTGAATGACCTCACTAATTGAACTCCACACTGCTATTATTTTGAACACACCCCTTTCAATTAATGATTCAATTACACAGAATCAGCAGCATGCATGTCAAGACTGTTGGGTATGTTGGTTTTCTATTACTCTACTACACCTACTAGTAAATTATTTGCCACGTAGAAATATAATTTAAAAGAAAAACAGCAATTGATCTGGTTAGTGAAGTTGGATTGCTATTATTGTGAACACAACTATACATACTGAACATGTAATATTTCCTCTACTAAAGTCCCAGCAGATATTTCATTTGTAAAAATGAAAAGGGCTGCATAAGTTCACATGGCAAATGCATTCAACAGGCATACTTTTCTGTATAAAATGACTGTCTAGCCAGGCCTTAGGAGTTACTCGCACCAGTTGCCCCATCCAACCCCTACCTTGCCCCGCCGCTAAACACACCCTCATAAATTATCTCATAAAATTACATTGTTAATTATTTTTTTAACTTAATTCTGCATAAAACATTTAACAATTTGATCAGTGCCCATGAATGCAGCCCATCTCTGCATGGGAATCACAGGGAGGACAGCCGGCCAGATCACAGAGGATCTCCCGCTGTGACAAGGCTTGTATCTAAAACGCCGGCCACTGTCAAACAAAGTCCCGCCTCCTGGATCGGCTCCTATGATAGAAATCACACTACTTCAATTCCCGGCATTGGACTAGTGTGCTGTCTATCATAAGAGCCAGTCTAGGAGGTGGGACAGCGGCCGGCGATTCAGATACAAGCTGCGTCAGAAAAGGCGTTCCACTCTGTGATCCAGCCGGCTCTCCTCTCCCTTCCCCAGTTTCCTGGCTTCACTAGGAGGAGAATCGACTCCCCTCAAACCCCGCCTGCCGACGGCACTCCCCTCCAATGTGGCTTCACACTCGCCCTAGGCCAATTTCCACCTGCCAAATGGCAGCAGGCGAGTGGAAATTTTATGGGCTGGTCTATGTATAGTAAGAACATACTTACAAGTTTTAAAACTGCTCTCTTTTCACCTTTAATTGATTTCTTCAGTTCCTTAGCATGCCTCTTCTGCGCTTTTTTCTTGGCAATTAATATAGTGTTTGGATCAATTCCAGTCTTTCAGGCAAAACAAAATGTTATTAGTAATACGTTAAGACAAATCAATCATTCAGTTTAGTTTAAAATGTAGAACACATGTAGTGTGGATTTGTCTAAATCCATACTCCTGTAGGTAAAAGTTATGCTACTATAATATTAGCTATCCTCGCTAGAGTAAGGTAGAATACATTGCTGCCATTTATTTTCAGCTGTGAACACTGGGGGTAAAAGTGCCAGCAGAGTAGGTTACTATGAAATCGCTCACACTGTGTTTTTCAGCTTTGAAAACTCGGGGTAGGGTCAGTGAAGTAGGTTACTATGTCCTTTGCAACCTCTCACTTTATCTGTAAACACTGGAAATGAAGTGGCAGGGGAACAGGTTACTATGACCTATACAATCCTGTACTCATGTCTTCAAACTGTAAACTGGAAGTAAAGTGCCAGCGGAGCAGGTTACTATGTCCTGTGCAATTCCTCACTCCTTAACCACTTCCATACCAGGCCTATTCTGGCACTCCTCTCCTACATGTAAAAATCATAATTTTTTTGATATAAAAATTACCCAGAACCACCCAAACATTATATATGTTTTTTTATCAGAAACCCTAGGGAATAAAATGGCGGTCGTTGCATTAAAACACACAACAGTTGTATGAATTTAAAAAAATAACAAAAAACAGTAAAGTTAGACCAATTGTTTTGTATAATGTGAAAGATGATATTATGCCGAGTAAATAGCTACCCAACATGTCACGCTTTAAAATTGCGCACACTCATGGAAGGGTGCCAAACTTCTGTAGGCGACGCTTTAACATTTTTTTTTTTACAGGTTACCAGTTTAGCGTTACAGAGGAGGTCTAGTGCTAGAATTGTTGCTCTCGCTCTAACGCACGCGGTGATATCATGTGTGGTTTGAACGGCGTTTACATATGTGGGCGGTGCTTACATGTGCGTTCACTTCTATGCGCGAGCACACGGGGACGGGGGCACTTAAAAAATTTTTTTTTTACACTTTCTCTTGAATTTTTTTTTTGATCACTTTTATTCCTATTACAAGGAATGTAAACATCCCATGTAATAGAAATGGTGCATGACAGGTCCTCTTTATGGAGAGATATGGGGTCTATAAGACTCCACATCTCTCCTCCAGGCTGGAAAGCATGAGCTCAAAAAAAAAAAATGTTTTTAACGATCCCATGCTTTCCAGCCACGATCGTCGCATTGTTTACAACCGTGGCCCGGACGTGACGTCATAACGTCGCGCCAGGGCCTCCGACAGTCAGAGATGACTGGTGAGCATCTGGTCACTGGAAATCTCTATGCTTGTCATCCGGCGGTGGCGGATTCTGCTGTAAAAAGTCTCATATCTTTTGGCCATGAACAATGAAAAGTCACCAGAGCAGGTTACAATATGCTATGCCATTGCATGTCTTGGCTGTAAACACTGTCCTATGCAATCTCTCACCGATTCATGCCTTTCAGCTAAACACTGGGGGGGGGGGGGGGGGGTGAAGTGTCAGCAGAGCAGGTTACTGTGTCCTAAGAAATTAGTGAGTGAAATTGCATAGAAGTATAATTCAGGTAAATAGGATATCGAATACTCTACCTTTTTTCTCAAAGCAGAAACATAAAGCTCGCTGTTTGCAAAGTACAAGGAGGTGTTGGCCTGAAATATTTTCATACCAGGGATTTCTTTGGTCTAGAAAACAGTATGTTCATCAAAAGATTAATAGTAGCAAACTTACAGTTGACTAGACACCCTATCAGTGTACTTTTAAATAAACAGTAACATTGCAGCATGCAATAGCCTATGTACAATTGAAAAAAATAATAATAATGTAGTACAGCATTTTCCAATGCATAAAGAATAGTAAATGTAAAAAAATGTAAAAGCAGACTTTAACCAAAAACTTTAAGTGTATAGTCTAAATGTATTCCCAAACCTGCCTCTCTCACTCTACAGTATGGCTCATCATTATATCTTTCTTTTACGGTTTTCATCTAGAGGGAAACGGCTTTTATCGCTCCAGGTAACATCATTACCAAGGGTAGCCCCCCCGGGAGCTTATTCCTAATAACATAGGGATACCCACAGAACTACACCTCTAAGAGCCACTTTCCTGTGCACAGTGAGTAGGCAGGGCAGGCTCTTGGTAGTCAAAGCAACAACATCATTTTGCTGGAAAATAAACCACTATTCAGTTTAAGCCCCCAAACTCCTGTATCACCTCCCATCTAGACTATAAACGAGCAATGGTCATGTCCTCATGGGCTCCTGTTCAACAAGTCTCTGGGACAGCCAAGTTCTATATACCGTATTTATCGGCGTATAACACGCGCCGGCGTATAACACGCACCCCAAGTTTAGGAGAGAATTTTAAGGAAAAAAACTTTTAGGAGGGAAGTTTAAGGAAAAGAAACTTACATTAAAATGCCCATAAATGCAGCCTCATCAGTCTTCATCTGCAGCCTTGTTAGTGTCATTGCAGCCTTTTCAGTGTAGCTTTGCCCCAGTGCAGCCTTGTCCCCAGTGCAGCCTTGTCAGTGCAGCCTTGTCAATGCAGCCTTGTCCCCAGTGCAGCCTTGTCAATGCAGCCTTGTCCCCAGTGCAGCCTTATCAATGCAGCCTTGTCCCTGCAGCCTTGTGTCCTCCTGCCGCCGCCATACACATAGTAGTAGTTTTAAATATGGCGCCGCGGAGTTCGGAGAGACTCGGCGCCGGCGGAAGTGAACGAACGCCGCCGAGATACACATAGCCGAGGGTTCTCGGCTCTTTCCGGCGCCGCTCACAGTCCCGCCCTATGATGGACATAACACAGGTCCAATGGCGGGACTGGGCGTGACAGTGAGCGGCGCCGGAAAGAGCCGAATACACCCGACTATGTGTATCTCGGCTCTGTGATTTCGGCGGCGCTCGTTCAGCACCGCCGAGTCCTTCCGAAGTCCGCGGCGCCATATTTGAAACTACTCGCTATGTAAATGTCGGCGGCGATCGCCGACATTCACATAGCGATAACGGGGATCGGCGTATAACACGCACCCACGACTTTCCCCTGATTTTAAGGGGAAAAAAGTGCGTGTTATACGCCGATAAATACGGTATATACTTGCAATACTTGGAGATTGAGTATCAGTGCCGGCATTCCCACCTTAAGCATAATTACTGTTGTGGTACAGGAAAGCTAGTGCAAAGATGTGTTAGGTAATTATACAGTACAAATAGAATTTTACAATTTTTTTAATTTATTTTTTTACTATTGCAAGCGTTATTTAACTTTGGGTTCATATCAAATTGCATTAAACTAAAGTACTGTTTGTCTTAACTGGCGAGGCCAAAAGGTATGGAGGTAAATGAGTGAGAAAATGCTTTTAAAATTTTGCTGGCTACTTTAAAAATGTCACTATATAAAATCTGAATATTTTGGGTGCACAGCCATAACTTCGTTACGAATATAGATACAGTGAGGCTGATTTACTAAAGGATTTGAGAATCACATATAAAATGCGTGAATATTGCATGAAAATTCTTAAATCATTCGGTAAATCAGCCTTAGTATATACCAGGGATATTGAATTACAATTCGCCAAGGTCTGAGCAGTAAAGTTTTCTTATAGCAGAGGTCCAAATATCATGTTGGTTCCCTGTCACACATTTTAGCGTGCGCCAAACCACATGTGCTGCGCAATAAAAAAACTAAAAAAAAAATAAAGTCAAGGACTTCTTTCTCTGTTTCTAGTGGGTAATGCAGGCCATTAAAATGGACTGATCCACCCACGACGTGTGCACCTAATGCACAGATCTTAACCCATTCTTATATCAGCTTCCTCAGTGCACAAGGGATTGTATTTCTTCAGTTTGTTCTTAGAGATGTGACCGCTCTATCCAATCAAGTTGTGAATCAGAATCCCAGCCGTGCTGAATGTCCAGATATACCCACAAGGGCCCGAAGGCTACGCCCCCAGCATCATGTACGGGCGGTGACGCTTGGGCGTCCAAGAGACCAAGAGACCAAGAGACATCCACCATCAAAGGGGGTGCACAGATGCCTGGATGGTGGATGTCTCTTGGACGCCCAAGTGTCACCGCCCGTACATGACGCTGGGGGCGTAGCCTTCGGGCCCTTGTGGGTATATCTGGACGTTCAGCACGGCTGGGATTCTGATTCACAACTTGACGATTGGATAGAGCGGTCACATCTCTAAGAACAAACTGACAACCATTGGACATTTTTCACTCCATTAAGGTGTTTACCATGACATTGCATTATCTTGACTGAGGAGTACTGAGAGATTCTGATGGTGTAAGAGCCAATCTAAGGGAGAAAGGAGATGACAGGCTTGTCTTTTTCTTACCTCTGGTAAGCTTACATCCATAGGGGATATTCACGCAGTGATGGTTTAGTTACCCATGGATATGTGCACTCCAGAAGAAATACAATCCCTTATCTTGACTGTGGTCCGCTGTATGCAATGAACTGTCTATAAGAAAATCTTGAGTTTATGCAGTGGATACAAGTGGTGTTCACATACTACCGCTGGTATATCATATGCTATCGCTGGTATCTTATGAACGATCGATTTGGGATTATTGGTTCTCATGCCACTGCATTGAACTTTCTGTTTTATGATTATTAATTTTATGTTTAGATTTACTCTCGTTCATTCGAGAGTTTAGTGCTATTGTATTTACTAGCCATAGACCTTTTGAAAACTTTATTAGCGCTGTTAATACTATCTTTTTATAAGAGAGTAAATTTTTTTTTATTTGTGTGTTTTTCTTTTATAACAGCAGCTTGTAATTTATTGTATATCTTATTTATTTCTTGAGTGGATTCATTTCCACTTTTTCTTAGTTATCCTTTGAGCGCTAGGACCAGTGTTTATCAACCCTGGTATCCGTTTTATGTTATTTGCACCTACTGTGTATCTGTTTGTTGCTATGCTTTAAATAAAAAAAAAAAAAAAAAAAAATAGAATAGTTATAGTTACAGGATGATTTTTTCATTGTTGCATCGCACTGTGAATCTCATTGTAATTGCATGCAAACTTAATGAAAAAGTCCATAAATTAAAGATGAATTTTAAAGATGACATTTACCTCCTCATATTCCTCTACATCACAGTATATGTCTGTATTTGGAATCTGCCCTAAGATTCTGTACTTTGAACTAAAATGAAAAGAAAAGAATATCAATACATTACCTAGATCTGTCAACATATTTAAATTTAAAGAAAATTAAAGTAAATGCTTACGCATATATAACACAAGATAATATGTTATCAATACAGCACCTAGCTCTGACAACATAATAGACAATGAAAGCGGAACTCCACCCAAAAGGGAAGCTCCTCTTATTTGCTTCCCCCGCCCCCCTCCACTGGCACATTTGGCACCTTGGGGGGGGGCAGCAGGTACCCGTTTTTAACAGGTACCCGCTCCCACTTCCAGGTGACTTTGCCTCCGCGAAGTCACTTGGAAGTTCGGCCCCCCTCCTCCTTCCCCGCCTCCGGGCCATTCACAAACCGCAGTAAGGAACCAGCTGTGAAGCCACAAGGCTTCACTGCCTTTTTTCCCTTACAAGAAATGGCGGTGGCAGCACCCGAGAGCCGTTTGAAAAATGGGCTTGAGTGCCGACACTGCTTGATCCCTGATAGGTAAGTGCCCTGATATTAACAAACATGTTATACTTACTTGCTCTGTGTAGTGGTTTTGCACATGGCAGCCCAGATTCTCCTCTTCTCGGGTCCCTCTTCGGTTCTCCTGGCCCCTCCCTCCTGTTGAGTGCCCCCACAGCAAGCAGCTTGCTATGGGGGCACCCAACCCGGAGCTCTGTGTGTCCATTCAGACACGGAGCCGTGGCCCGCACCCTCTCTCTCTCCTCATTGACTCACTGACTGACAGCAGCCGGAGCCAATGGTGTTTAGTTGCTGTCTCAGCCAATGAGGCGGCAGCGTCCCGGACAGCTGAGTCTCTCATGCAACATCGCTGGATCGAGATGGGACTCAGGTTAGTATTAGGGGGGCTGCTGCACACAGAAGGTTTTTTATCTTAATGCATAGATGCAGTAAGCTAAAAAACCTTCTGCCTTTACAGTCACTTTAAAGACAATGTATAAGCAAATACAGTATAACAGCAATTTTAGGGAGATTAATAAGGCTTTAAGTATGTCATTTAATTATGAATTCATATTGCCCGTTTTTTTACAAAGCTCTCAACACCTGCTAATCATTCTTAAGTGCTATTATCCAGACGGCAGACAGCAACATATTGAAACACATTTGCTGGGGGAAAGTGGAAGGCTGTAAGAAAATTTAGCAGTCCCATCATGAGAAGCAAGTCACTCAGCATGGAGTGAGCCACTGGGTTCAGAGTACATCCATCCTGTCTGCTTCCCTTAGACCACACTTAAAGCAAGGCTTTTCTGAGAAAAACAACATAGGATGGATTTACTAAAGACAAATTGACTGCGTGCTTTGCAAGTGTGGTTGCTTCAGAGCTTAGTAAAAAGAGGAGAAGCTCTACTGACTGGAGAGAGCTGCTCTTGTGCACAGCGCTGTATTTTGCACAGCCAAGTATAAGGGGGAGGGATTTTGCAGCACACAAGGTTTTTTACCTTAATTCATACAAATGTAAAAAACCTTAAAGGCTTGACCTCCTCTTCGTAGATCCACCCAACAGAGTACGGTTTCTGACTTCTCATTCTACAAATGCTAGGTGCCTGTGTGCTACTTCTAATTTTACTTGGACTTTTCCTATCTGCATAATTGTTCCAATGTCAATGACTTAATATGGTCAAGTGGCCATATTAAGTCAATGATGTCACAAACATCTCTGCTCATTTGTGTACATTAGTTCACGGCAGGGAATCCCCTGTCCAAAGTTCATTGGTCAAGGAATGACAGCTGACTTCTGGGTTCTGACCAGAACAAATACAAGCTCATCTCTACCTATCTGTGGGCAAAACAACAACAATGATCAGACAAGGTTATAAACCCAACTGCTAATTGTCTCTACATCTGTCAAGCTGAAATATACACTGATGTCTGTAGAAAAAGGATCACTGCACAAGCTAATAAAAATTTACCAGGGACTATCCAGATTGCTGTGTTAACCAGGCCAAATTGTATAAGCAGTAAACAAACAGGAAATATGCAGACCTCTGAAAGATCTTGCCTCCATGTCTACTTCAATTATTCCAGCTCCATACACAGAACCCAACAAATAATGCATCTACTTATGTGCGGATCATTTAGGTGATAAGATAGAAAAAAAAGAAGATGTAAGCAGAACAAAACAAACCTTTGTGTACGGTAGATTACGGTTATGATAGCAAAGGCCACTGCAACAATCAACCCATAGTCCAGACCAAGGGAAACTGATGCCAGAAAGGAAACCACCCAAATACACTAAAAAGTCAAAGAAAATACATGTTACAGTTGAAAACTATATTTCAGTTTTGTTTAGAATATAAGAACTGTGAATAATCAAAAGTTTTTAAATTAAGAAATGTGTAGCATGCAAGACCGTTGCAAATTATTTAGAAATTGCTGCAAGATTATCAATTACTGTGGATCATATAGGGATAAGGTGAATACAGATCAGACATTGAAAAATCACAAGGGCCTGTGCCGAGGGGCTGTTTACGTTAAACTGTTTTTGTATTCCCATACAATGGGTTTGGGGGTATAAAACCCACTTGGAGGTCAGATGTACTTGGCAATGAATTCTGAATTTTGTCAAACTGATGCCATCAACACAAGCCCAAAGCCCTTCAACACAGGCTCTAAATTTGTTGGTAATAATGGCTTCCATTCAGATGTATGGATATGATAAAACATCCATGGCTATGAATAGATCCATGATACAAATAAACTGCGCAATATTATTATTATACAAGACTGATCAAAAGTCTTTTAGATTAAAAATCTCTGGGGATACCATTCTCAATTAACAGTTCCCCATTTTGAAAACAAATCTTGAGTAGAAAATCACCCTTGTAAACTTGTATAAACCAGGGTATTCAGAAGCAAGACCAGGTAAACTAGAGTCTGTAACCGGCAAGGAGAATTACTGTTGAAACAGTTCAAAGTGAAGTGCCATAAATTACAAAATAAAAGCATGGCAAGACAACATCTGCAGCAAGTATCACTACTGAGCTGAATGTGTTCTCTATAGCCCAGCACCTTCAGTGTTAGATGCATGCTCCTTTCCCAAGCCCTTACAAGCCCTTACAACATCTCTTTGCTATGCTTCAATATTGAAGCCAGTTTCAATAAAGCCAAGTTGTATTTGATTGTTAAGGCAATTACCAATGTCTATACTGTCGTTAAAAGGACAAAATAGAAAAACAGCAGCACCAATCAGCTTACAATCTAGGTAGGGTACCTGAGGCAAAAGGGAGGATGCCTGGTTCACAGTCCAGTGCTGTAGAGCCACTCCTCCTCCCTAAGACAATCTGAATAAATAAATGTTAGTTTTTGTGAGGTTTCTATTGCTCAGCTAGAAGACTCCAAACTAATATGTTAGGATGGTTAGTAGTTTAAAACATTTTTATGGTTGTACAAATATTTAGAATCATTAGCCACTAGAGAAACAAAATATAGCCTACAACAATGTATGAGTGTTTTAACAGAAACTCTATGAATTTAAGCACATCTTGTCACCATGTTCGAATATAAAAGCTTAAAAAAAGTAACTTTAAAAAAAAAATAAAAATAAAACAAACACAGACTGTATATCAAAGTACAAGGCTTAAAACCCCAAGTAAAATAAAATGGTTTGGACTATGATGTTAAAACATTTTCACACATACCAATTCTAATCTGCTTGTTCTCCATAAATGTGGGATATCTGCAAATTGCTTGAACATTCCTTTTAGGTTTACCATCACAATAGCTGCCAATACCGCCTGTAATAAAACATACATTTTTTATATAAATACGTTTCTTTGCACCTTAGTTCGGAAATACAGTATATTCATGAAATACTTGTTTCCACTTTCATTAAAGCATATGAAATCCAGTCGATCACAGATCAGCTATAGAGCTTATATTGGTTCATACACACTGCTGCTCCTAAACTGACATTTTGTTTTTGTGTTTTCACCCTTGAACCCTCCACAATGCCAGCCTGTGTGTTTATGCATACATAGGCTTTTAAAAGGAGTTTAGGAGTAGCAGTGTTTAGAGGCAGTAAAAGCTCCTCTTCTGAATGCATACAAAAAATACAAAACGCATCTAGAGCGCTTAAAATGCAAGGCCAGAATAAATTACAATTCTGGCCAATGAAATAAATGCCCAAACTCACCTAAAACGTGTTTGAAAAAAAATGTAATTTAGGTGCATTTTTTAAGGCCGATTTTTTCCTGTCAGGACAATCAGCGTCTACAATAAACCAGTGTGCATGAGACCCAACAGGATTTAGTAAAAGAGATATAAATACAGCGCTGCGGTAGAGGATGGAAGTAAATAGCAGCCAACACACCTATAGACCCAGGGTAAAGACGATATACAAAAAAGTGTAGCGCTATAAACCCCCAAAAAATTAAGTAAATAAAACAATATACAGTGTATATTAAACTGATATCACAAACTTATGATGTATCCTTTAGAGTACAAAGTGAAACAAAGTGATGTGCTGTGAACTAAAACCATTACTTTGTGTACCAAAAAATATTAATACGTTTAAAAAATGGTTAGTAAAGAACAAAGATAAAGTCCAAAAGGAGGCCCAATGGGATTAACACCATTAAGAGTTCTTGATCAAGAAAGTCCACAAATGTTGATTGCAGAAGTGAAAAAGTGAAGAAAAACCGCCACCAGGGGTCTATGGAGGCTTCCCAGAGGCAGAGGACCAAAGTCCACCCAAACATTACAGTAAAAGGGATCAACTGGATCAGGCAGGTAAGTGGAAGTGTAAAAACACCAAAAGGGGAGCAGAAGGACTGTTGGTGATTCAGAAGCCGTCCCTGAAGGCATCAAGAGGTTTACCAGAACTTATTGACTTGAGAGGACATACGTCATACGAGTCAAAAAGGCTTAATGACCAACAGGTCTGGTTAATACGTCTCTTCAGATGTCTTCAATAGTTTGCAAATGAAGATGGCGATACGACTTCCACAATTATCCACACAACATAAACAATCCAATAGAGGCCATACGAATGTTCATATGCCATGCGAGAAATGAAAAAAAAAAAAACTCACATAACGTTAACATTGGTTTATTAAAATAATAATAAAAATAGACTCACATGTTAGAAGATCATAAAAGCACAAAATTCAAGTAGCGGTAATCGTGAGAGATCCACACTGGTTAATAAACCAGTGTTAACATTATCACGCTATGTGAGTTTTTTTCATTTCGGAGCTAACCTACTCGGATAGCTCCGCTCGGGACTACGAGTGGAGCCGAAAGTAAACGAGAGCCGCCGGAATGAGCCGAGGACCGGCTCTGTGTACTTCGGCGCCGGCGGCGCCATTTTCAAATCGCGGACCGCGATTTTGAAGCCCTGGAAGCAGGGACAGGGGATCCCAGGCTGCACTGGGGCAAGGCTGCACTGGGGAAGGCTGCACTGACAAGGCTGCACTGACAAGGCTGCACTGACAAGGCTGCACTGACATGGCTGCACTGAGAAGGCTGCACTGAGAAGGCTGCACTGACATGGCTGCACTGAGAAGGCTGCAATGAAGGGCATTTAAATGTAAGTTTTTTTCCCTTCAACTTCCCTCCTAAATTGGGGTGCGTGTTATACGCCGGTGCGTGTTATACGCCGATAAATACGGTAATTAATATTTTTTGGTACACAAAATAATGGTTTTAGTTCACAGCACATCACTTTGTTTCACTTTGTACTCTAAAGGATACATCATAAGTTTGTGATAACAGTTTAATATACACTGTATATTGTTTTATTTACTTAACTTTTTGGGGGTTTATAGCGCTACACTTTTTTGTATATTGTCTTTGCCCAATAGGATTTAAAATGACAGAAGTGAGGCAGGTGCCACATGTGATACAAACTACAGTATTCAGTAAAAAGGCGATTTAAGGGGGGCGTGGCCGGATGGTGAAGAGAGCAGTCGCATAGACACACAGCTCCGGCTCCCAACGACCATCCTGCAGCTATCCTGGGTCCTAGATCCTCGTGGAAGACATCCTCCGGTTCCCCACGGCTGTGGGCATCCTCCAGACTGGCTGACATGGTGAAATACGGGCCGTCGTGGCCCTCACACACGGCGGAACAACTAGCGCGGTTCCGGAGGCAAAATGGCGCCGAGACACATGCAGGGCACTCAGACACGCTGCAGCCCTCCTCCTCAGCCATCCAGGACTCTAACAGGGGTGAGTGCATCTATTCCTGCTATATTCCGCACACCCACAGAACCCCTGCAGACACCAGAATCACAGCAATCTGCTGAATTTAGTCAGACTGCAGACTCCCTCCAGGCTGAGCCTACATTATCTACCATTATGCTGGCTATTCAGGATTGCAAGGCCTCCCTCTCCACTCAAATAGCCACTATCCGTATGGACTTTTCTTTATTGAAACAAGATGTCCAGAATCTCAGAGACCGCACAGGGGATGCTGAGGAACGGATTAGTACACTAGAAGACACTGTACACCCCATGTCCGTTACTATACGTGATACCACAAGTGAGATGGCGGCACTACGCGCTAAAATCGACGATTTGGAAAATCGCTCTCGCAGGAACAACCTCAGATTTGTGGGTTTCCCAGAACGCGCGGAAGGTTCCCATCCTGAGAAATTTCTATATTCATGGCTGCGGGACATTTTCGGTAAAGACGCACCCTCATTCTCACATGTCATGGAACGTGCACATCGCACTCCCCCTCGTCCACCCCCAGTGGGAGCCCCACCGCGCTCCATCATAGCACGTATCCTTAACTTTCAAGATAAAGTTGCCATCCTACGCTTGGCACGTGAAAAAGGCCCACTCTCATTCAATGGCAATAATATCTCTGTTTATCCGGACTTTTCTGCTGAAGTCCAACGCCAGCGGATCTCCTTCTCAGCGGTGAAGTCTAGATTGCGCACAGAAGGACTCTCCTACGCCATGCTTTTCCCTGCTAAACTGCGCATTATCCATGATGGTAGGGCCCACTTCTATACTAATCCTAAGGAGGCCATGAAATGGCTGAATGATCATTATGGTGCAGCACATAGAAGCAGAGGAGACTGAGGGCACTCTTAACCTGCAAGGAAAGATCTACACCCTGCTATGCAAGTTACAGCGTCAACAATCTGCATGTCCCCTCCTTGCAATGAGGGAATTTCTCTTTTTTTTTTTTTTTTTTTTTGGCTGGTTTCTATCCCCCTTTTCATATACCCCCCCCTTTTTTTTTTTTTTTTTGGGGTCTCTTCTACTGTACAACCCAGCCTGCATTGCTACGATTTGCATCCTGTGAGGACCTGCATACTGGAACAATCACACCAGAACAATTATACGCCAAAGAAGGGGGAGAGGAAGGATATCTTCCTTTTTTTTCTTTCCTTTTTCTCTCCTCCCCTACACCATTCTTTTTGTTTTGTCTTTTTCTCCATGTGAACAACCAGCTTACCTACCCTTCAACAGGACTTGTCTACTAGGGGGTGAGGAATAGAGAGAAAGAAAGTTTTTTTTTTTTTCTCTTTCTCTCTCTTCCCTCTCTCTTCGGTCAATAGTTGGGAGCCTCGCCAAACCTCACGTTACCCCCCTTACCAGCTTGTGGCGAGGCCACGGTACAGTTTTTTTTTTTTTTCTTCCGCAGTTCCTAGTTAGGAAGGACTTTTAGTTTAGGGATCCAAGGCTTGCTGTGTTTGGGATGGCTAAGCGGGGTGGGGGGCACGAAGGTTTAAAGGAAAAGGTGATTGGGGTTTTTTTTTCAGGTTTTTTGTTTTTTCCTCCCCTTTTTATTTTTTATGTCCTTTCTAACACACCTATGTCATTTGATAATGGAAGGTCATCAAAAATATACCGGGTCATTACATGTAGAGGTTTATCAACACTTCTGTGGTCATTTATATGTCCAATGTTTTTTTCTAAGGTAAAGCAGGGAAAATGTTCATGGTCCATGTCACCTTATCGGCAAACCCACGCATTTTTTTGGAATGTGCTTGTGTGTGCTTCAGGTGGCACGGCCTATTTACTTATATTGATACCAACTCAGAGGTTTACTTATGCATCTTTACCACTTCCTGTTTTATTATGGCACAACCCCTTAGGATAGTCTCCTGGAACACTAGGGGCCTGAATGCACCTCAGAAAAGATCCTTGGTTTTTTCTGTACTAAAAAAATGTCACCCTCACATTATATGCCTTCAGGAGACCCACCTAACAGGTTCTAAGGTACGGGCTCTAAAACGTCCCTGGCTCTCTAAGCTATATCATGCCACCCACACTAACTACTCAAGAGGTGTATCTATACTCCTAGCTAAATCCCTTCCAGCTGAATTAATTAGTGTTAAAACAGACCCAGAGGGGAGGTACATTGTTCTTATATTACGAATTTCTACTATAATTTTTACATTGGTGAACGTCTATGTTCCCCCTCCATTCTCAGTGGAAGTACTCTCTAAATTATCCCTTCACTTACTGAATAGACCCATGGGCCCTCTGCTTTATATAGGGGATTTTAATGCAGTCCTGGACCCAACGGTAGATAGATTGGGTGGGGGAGGCAGATCTTTTCCTTCCTTTGTAGACTGGGCTCAGGTTCATGGTCTGACGGAAGTGTGGCGATGGAAACATCCGGAGAAACGCCAATTTTCCTGCCATTCGGATTCCTTCCATACTATGTCTAGGCTAGATATGGCTTTTGCGTCGACGGAGACCCTTCCGGTCGTCTCCGCCGTCTCATACCTGCCCAGGGGGGTGTCCGATCATGCCCCCTTGTCTGTGTCCCTTCTCATCCTTCCAGGTTCGGGACCTGTTTTGTGGCGCCTGAATTCATACTGGCTGGAAGACGAGATAGTACAGGGTGAGTGCAGGACGAGTATTTCTAACTACTGGAAGCAAAACTTAAACAAAGTAGACCCCCCCACGGAGTGGGATGCGTTTAAGTCCACATTAAGAGGTACCTTTATGTCTATTACAGGAATTCTACGTAAAAATAATAAGATGCGCACTGAGGAATTAGAAAATGCTATGTTAAGTGCAGAATCTGCCTATGCCTCTAACCCTGTCTCTGACACTAGAGAGACGTGGCTACAGTGCCGTAGGGAATATGAAATTCGTTTGCTGGATCTCACACAAAAAACGCATGTTGTATGTCTCACAGAAATCGTTTGAATATGGTAATAAAGCGGGACGTCTCTTGGCATACTTGACCAAACCTGAGCACACCCCCATCTCTATACCACGAATCCTGACTGCTCAAGGTGCGATCAGTGACAACCCACGGGATATCCTAGACTCCTTTCTAAACTTTTACAGTAAATTGTACACTTCCAGGGTTGACTATGACGACTCCCAGTTGTCTGACTATCTGGCTGACATATCCCTTCCCTCCCTGTCAGATGAGGGACGGGACATGTTAGAGGAACCTATCACGGTAGAAGAGATTGCAGCAGCTATCTCCCAAATGCCGGCACATAAAACCCCCGGACCTGATGGTTTCCCGACTGAATGGTATGCTAAGTTCAAGGATCTCCTATCCCCCTTCCTTCTCCGAACCTATAACAAAGCCCTGGAGGCTGGGATCCTTCCTCCATCAATGAGGGAAGCTTTGATAGTTCTTCTGCTGAAGCCCCGCAAGGACCCACTACACTGTGAATCTTACCGTCCAATTTCACTTATAAATGTGGACGTTAAGATTCTGGCCAAGATATTAGCAAATCGTTTAAATACTGTGGTCACATCTTTGGTCAATAGCGACCAGGGTGGATTTATCCCAGGCAGGTCCACCAGAATGAATATACGCAGATTGTTCCACAACTTGCAGTATCCACATGACTGCCCTTCTACACGTGTCATTGTGTCATTAGACACCTGTAAAGCATTTGACAGTGTGGAATGGCCGTACCTCTTTCAGGTGTTGCAGAAGTATGGTTTTGGTCCCCGAGTGATAAAATGGATAAAAATTCTGTACACCTCCCCAACGGCTAAAATAAGGGTTAATTCATTTATTACTGACTCCTTCTCAATTACTAGGGGCACTCGACAGGGGTGCCCATTGTCACCTCTGTTGTTTGCTCTGGCTATGGAACCGCTTGCAGTCCGCATTCGTTCCTCCCCCATAATTAAAGGCCTCCCAATTGAAAATATAGAAGAGCGCATCTCTCTTTACGCAGACGATACACTGGTATATCTGGCAGATGCTGATGAGTCTTTGGGGGCATTACTGGAAGAGGTCAACACCTTTGGGGACTACTCAGGATTCCGAGTTAACTGGGATAAGTCCAGTCTCTTCCCTTTAGATGTGAGTGACCCCCCTCGGGTGCACCCGGACTCTAAGCTTCAAGTGGTATCTTCTTTTAGATATCTTGGGGTGTTGGTTCAGGCTCCCTTATCTTTGTATGCCACTAATAATCTTGACCCATTGCTGACCCGCCTCCAGGAGCAAACTAAACAATGGATGGATTTACCGTTAGACCTCATGGGGAGGGCCAATATACTTAAAATGATTTATTTACCTAGACTGCTCTATATCCTCTCTAACTCCCCATGTAAAATATCCAAAGCTACTTTCAAACGCATAGATACGATGTGTACTTCTTTCTTGTGGAGGGGCGGATCCCCCAAAGTGGCTCTGGAGACCTTGAGGTTACCAGTCCATTTGGCAGGCCTAGCATTCCCTAACTTTTTCCTTTACTACATGGCATCTCAGCTAGTGCACATACATGACTGGATGAACCCGGATCCAGCTAATGCCTGTACAGCCACAGAGGGGGCTATCGCATCCTCCCATGAAACCTTACATAACATAATATATAGAGGTCAGGTCCCAAACCGCCCTGGAACCTCTCTGCTCTCAGTCTCCCTTTCACTGTTTAAACACATTACTACAAAAATATCGAAACATTCTTGGACAAAATCCCCTAATAACCCCTTGTGGTTCAATCCCAATCTGCAAGAACTATACTCTTTTCCAGATGCCAATCGTTGGCATTCAAAAGGAGTTAAATATCTATGCCATTTATATACTACGCAGGGCTTTAAAACCTTCTCTCAGTTGAGTACAGACTTTGATCTACCAAAATCTCATTTATTTTATTATTATCAACTTAGACATGCCATCCATACCCAATTTGGTACCCTAGATGATGTCACTGATCTGCCTCCACTGGAAAAACTACTTAGGCAACCAGAACCCTCTAAACTAGTCTCCACCTATTACGCAGCTTTAGTGACTGACTCAAACCCTAGATTTCACAGAGCACAGGAGAAGTGGGAGACACTAGATATTGATATGGCAAAAGACGATTGGACAGAATTTAGTGACACATATAAAACCTCTGTCATTTCCTCCCGAGACCGTATTATACAAATTAAAATCTTTCATCAAACTCACCTCACCCCGGCCAGACTGCATAGGATGGGTCTATTGCCATCATCTGTCTGTTTCCGAGGCTGCGGTCAGGAGGCAGACTTTTTACATTGCTTCTGGTCATGCCCAATAGTTAGTGACTTCTGGGAAGAAGTGGGTGGTTTCATTTCAACTGTGTTGGGCCTTCCCAATATAATACACCCTAAGAACTGCTTATTGGGAGTATTTGGAGATTTACATATACCCTCACATGCCAAGAGACTGCTCCGTATTCTTTATTTTTATGTTAAAAAATCTATTCTACTGTCCTGGAAAGGTGCACAGACCTCTTTGAAGTCCATCTGGCTAAAACTTATCAATGACTCTATTCCATTATACAAACTAACCTTTGAAATTCGTAAAAGAAATAAAACCTTTTATAAAATCTGGGGGAAATGGTTGGATAGTCCACTAACTCTCTCCAAAAATTTAATACAATTGATCATTGATGGGCCGTGCCACAGGGACCCCAAGTGCCAGATCCATTGCTATGGTAATGCTGTGTAAAAGTGCATATATCTGACTGTTGCGACTACCAATTTCTTAACTCTTTTGAAACAAAATAACATGCCTACAATGACCTGTGTGATCTACCCACTGATTGTATATCGCCTGTGTATACTGAATGGATCAAAATATTCATGTGTGTTTTGTTTTTTTTTGTTTTATTTTGTTTTTCTTTTTGTGACTGTTTTGTGTCTGTTGGTTCGTGTAGAACCTAAAACTAATAAAAATATCTTTAAAAAAAAAAAAAAGGCGATTTAACCTTAAAGCTGAACTCCATGAATGGTGTTCTGCATTCATTAATACATCATTCATTATATTGTCTGAATTTGAATTGGTACCAGCCTTTTGCATTCTCTATACAGCAGAACATCAAGAAGGGGAAGGAGAAGCAGCAAAAATTAGCAAAATCAGTTGCACTGCAATATAAGGAGGATAGTAGGAGAGAGCAGACTAAAGGCCCTTTTTCTCATAAGCAATTCCATCAGGTCCACCTGTCAGTTTTTCAGGCAAACCTGATCCTGGTCCATGCATTCCTTTGGACAGGCAGGTGTAAAACAATCTTGTCTCCGGGTCCGATCTGATCCACTGAAAAAAACAAAAAAAAAAAAAAATGGAAAGGGATCCACTCTCTTCCGTTTAAGCGGATCAGATTGGAGGTTAGTCAGGTGTAAAAACGGACCCAGTCCATAGAGCAGAGTGGGCTCTGCAGAAAGTGAGCAGATGTGTCATCAACCTGTTCTGCTCTGATCAGCAGGTCAACTATGAGCTGATTCCCTGCTGATCAAAATGGAATCCGCCACATGTGAAAGGCACCTAACTGAGATGAGCTTATCAATCTGCTGCTTTTCCTTTCACTGTCCAGTCACAGGTTGAGGAGGGGAGCAGACCGGTAACTGAACTGTACCTGAATTTTAACGAGGAAAAAAAAAATCATGTCATTTTTTGCTATCCAGACAAAACAGCTCAGCTAAGGTGTATGTAAATGCATTTTAGATCTTTATTTCTGGATAGAGTAGTGGAGAATTAAGTTGGCCATATATTGTTTGAATTTCAGTCCCTTCCTGATGAACCAGACAATATTAGCTTAATAGGTGGCCCAGTTGGCCCCCTCCCACCTGACTAAAGAATTGAAGGAGGCAGGTGGAAAATTGTCAGCCGAACAGCGGTTGCATCTAATCAAATGCAGCCACCCTGGCACCACCCAGTAAACTCCTCTATAGATAATCTCAGGAACACTGTGTTTATGTTTATTCATGTGAATTAGACAAGGTAGCACAGCCAGGGATCCGTCTTTGTTGCCTCTTTTCAAAAGAAAATTGTGCTCACCAGAAAATATACAATAAAATACAGCGGACCATTGCGTGAACAATTCCAGACCGTCGCACGCCGATATACGTCCTTATTTTGAAGGGGGATATCGTTGTTATGGCAGCAACTAGCTGCCATAACCCTGGTATCCTCTTGTTCGGCCGGCGGTTTGGTTTCTGATAATCGTGGTCTCTGCGGCGGATTTGCTGCAAGATCTTCAGTGCCCTCCGCCTCTTACCGGAGCCGTCAGCAGCTGCGAAGGCGATCGGATCTTCACTCTTGCGGGGCATGGAGATGAGTGAGGGGAAGATGGCCCCACCCATCTCCATAACAATGCAGGGCAGAAGTGACGTCATAACATCACTTCCGCCCATAGCTCCTAAAGGGCCATTTATTTATTTATTTTTTAAATGACAATTTTTTTTTTTTTTTTTTTATTGCAGTTGAGTCAAAAAGACCCCAGATCTCATATTTAAGAGGTCCTGTCATGCTTTTTTCTATTACAAGGGATGTTTACACCCCTTGTAATAGGAATAAACGTGACACAATTTTTTTTTTAAACAGTGTAAAAATAAAAAGAAAAAAAATGTTTTAAATGCGCCCTGTTCCGCCGAGCTCGCGCGCAGAAGCGAATGCATATGCGAGTAGCGCCCGCATATGAAAACGGTGTTCAAACCACACATGTGAGGTATCGCCGCGATCGGTAGAGTGAGAGCAAAAATTCTAGACCTCTTCTGTAACTTAAAACATGCAACTTGTAGATTTTTTTTAAACATCGCCTATAGAGATTTTTAAAAAGGTAAAAGTTTGTCACCATTCCACGAGCGGCAATTTTGAAGTGTGACATGTTGGGTATCAATTTACTCTGTGTAACATTATCTTTCACAATATATAAAAAAAAATGGGCTAACTTTACTGTTGTCTTATTTTTTTCATTTAAAAAAAGTGTATTTTTTCCAAAAAAGTGCGCTTTTAAGACCGCTGCGCAAATACGGTGTGACAAAAAGTATTGCAACGACCACCTATTCTATAGGGTGTTAGGAAAAAAACGTATAATGTTTGGGGGTTCCAAGTAATTTTCTAGCAAAAAAAAGTTTTTAACTTGTAAACACATCTCAAAAAGAGGCTCGGTCCTTAAGTGGTTAATTAAGAGCAAGACATGTAAAAATCACATGCATTTCACTGGGCCTTTCACATGTATACACGTGAGCTTGTGAAGTCCTTTAAAATGGTTTCAATACTGCATTATACACACATAGACAGGGCCCACTGAAATAAATGTAATTACCGGGCGGTACATCTATTGTAAACTATACACATATTCTGGTGTGCATTACAATAGTAGAACACACACAAAAGATCACATCAAAATACATACAAAAGAATGCTCACAAAATAGTCACATGTTCAAAAATAAAGAGTACACATGAGGTCTATTAGTTGTTACATTTCCATACCTGAGGTAATGGTTCAAATAAATATCCAATCACCAGTATGACCAACAGCACCATAAAGGAGGACAGCAAACCTGCAATCTAGAGGATAGCATTTACAGTCACAGTTAAAATGTGCCGAAATAGGGGCATCTAAAACATATATGCAAATTATTTTCTGAAAAATAAACAAACAAGAAATTTAAACGGCCCACTGAAATGTTATTTCCTGCAAACCGATTTACTGTTTTAGGCTGCATTCACACTTTGCCGCAAATCTGCCCACGATTTGAAAGTGCTGATGTGTGAATGGCAAAATTGCCGGACTCGCATTTGAGATGCCATTCATTTGAATGTCCCCTCAAATCGCGGTGCGGGTCTGCTGCATTTGTTGCACGATAAATGGTGCTGCAATTGGGGCAACACGCATCCCGGGAAGCATGTCACCCAAAGGTAGCTCCTGAACTTTTTTGGGCGACATGCTTCCTGTGATGTGTGTTGCCGTGATTGCAGTGCTACAATTGCGGCAGACCCGCACCGCGATTTGAGGTGTCATGCAAATGAATGGCATCTCAAATGCGAGTTCTGTGATTTGCCATTCACACATCAGCGCTTTCAAAAATCGTGGGCAGAGTTAAAGAAAATCTGCCGCAATTCAAAACGCTAAAGTGTGAATGCAGCCTTAATGTCTGCAACAGAACTACCATAGGCGGAAGGGCTACATGTTTTTTCTTACCTGGAAACAGACAAAAAAAAAAAAGATAAAGCTTTACAAATCTTGTAACATTGGATGAGTACTGTGGACAGTACCGCTTAAAATATGTTAAAAGTATTAAAAAAAAAAAGTTTTGTCTTTAAAGTTTTGCATAGAATGCAGAGGGATAAGAACATCTGTCAGTTTTTTATTGCGGTCTGTGCTCCCGTTAAGGAAATCTCCCCTCTCTATTTGTCCCGTTTACCTTCATCACTGAAAGTAAGGAATGAAAATCCCAAATTTTGGGTTGTCCCCGGAAAAGCAAGAGGGGAAATCTTCCAATGGGGACACTAGTTCTAGTGACCTGGGGGTCCCCAAGGAATTCCATTAATTTGTAGGGGTTTCCTCTCATTTCCTGTTTGGCTATGGGACAGGAATTGAAGGGAAATCTCCCAATAGGACACAAATTGCAAGAAAAAAAAAAAAAGCTGACTGCTCTATCCAAAATGAGAAAAAAGTTTTGCCTATAGTTCTACTTTAAGGCCTATGTTTCCTTAAAGTGTACCTTTGTCTGGAATTCTTCCTGAAAAATAGCAGTGGTATGGGAGTGTGCCTAGACACTCCTGTGTGTGATCATCTAAGCCACACGTTCCTCATGATTGTAGTCTCAGGAGATATGGATGTCACTACTAGGCTGACGACTGTTCTCCATGCTGGAGGCTCTGACAAGAGGAAGCAAATCCCTGCTTCTACTAAGATGGCCACCTCCACACACAAAGTGCAGGTAAGTGCAACAAGGAAGCCACCACAGCCAACATTGGCGACCAGTCCTTCGCTCTCTGCCTGCCTTTTATATGGAACAGCTTCTAGAGCCTAGTTCCGCTATAAAATGATAGATAAAATTAGTAAATAAATTTTCATATGTGCATGTTAAAAAGTTCAGAAAAGAATCATGAATAGAGTAAAATGTAACAGCCGGGCCTTCTTGAAGGACCGATAGATATGTAGGTTCATAATAACATAGCAATAACTCTTTGTGTGAATAGCTATTATGTTTTTATTCTTGCCCAACTATATCAAGGGCATTTTCTGGAAGCAGAGTTCAAGACCATAAAGTTGGGGACCCTCGCTTAATGTGATGAACATTGGCTGCGGCTTAAAGGGGACACAAAGTGCAGGGGTTCAGTAGTAAGTGACACAGAAATGAGCAATCAGAAGTAAAATGAGGCGGAGTTCAAGGGCCATTCGTAAGTGAGGTAGAACTCAGAGGTCAGCAGTAAGCGACGCCGAGTCCAGAGGTCAGCAGTAAGCGACGCCGAGTCCAGAGGTCAGCAGTAAGCGACGCCGAGTCCAGAGGTCAGCAGTAAGCGACGCCGAGTCCAGAGGTCAGCAGTAAGCGACGCCGAGTCCAGAGGTCAGCAGTAAGCGACGCCGAGTCCAGAGGACAGCAGTAAGCGACGCCAAGTCCAGAGGACAGCAGTAAGCGACGCCAAGTCCAGAGGACAGCAGTAAGCGACGCCGAGTCCAGAGGACAGCAGTAAGCGACGCCGAGTCCAGAGGACAGCAGTAAGCGACGCCGAGTCCAGAGGACAGCAGTAAGCGACGCCGAGTCCAGAGGACAGCAGTAAGCGACGCCGAGTCCAGAGGACAGCAGTAAGCGACGCCGAGTCCAGAGGACAGCAGTAAGCGACGCCGAGTCCAGAGGACAGCAGTAAGCGACGCCGAGTCCAGAGGACAGCAGTAAGCGACGCCGAGTCCAGAGGACAGCAGTAAGCGACGCCGAGTCCAGAGGTCAGTAGTAAGCGATGCAGAGTCCAGAGGTCAGTAGTAAGCGATGCAGAGTCCAGGGGTCAGTAGTAAGTGACACAGCATCCAGGAGGTCAGAAGGTGAAGTTCAGAGCCAGTCACACTCCACCTGTCCCTGGAAACACAGACCTGCCCCTAGCAGTAGGCCGACACCAATCTCCCCCAGTTGAGCTCAGGTGTGTTCAGACATGTACTGATGTGGTGTGGGGAATGCCTCTGCCACCTAATATTAGGTGTTGGCTTTGACAGCTTCCTGGCAGGAGAGCATGGGCAGATTTGGAGTCATGTCTGAACATGCCAGAGCTCATCTGGGGGAGATCGGTGTTGATCTAATGCGAATATGCAATGTGTGGGAGCACAGTGCCTCCCCCACACTTGGGGTCTGTGCTGCAGCACACATTGCTCCCATGAACAATATGTCACTGAACTACATGTAATCGATGCTTATGGATATCATCATCCTGCTGTATAGGTTACCTCTTATGCTGAAAAATGCAATAAAAGTTACTGCAAGCAAAAAATTAAAGATCATGTAAAACCCTGTTTGTGCAGTACATCCAACTTAACATACATAAGGCCATTTAGGTTTTAATAACACCTCCCACCAGATGCACGCATATATGTGGCCTTATGGAAGTGGGTCTTAATCCTGTGGGGCTCGTGTTGCATATACACTATATTAGCAAAAGTATTGGGTTGCCTGCCTTTACATGCACACAAACTTTAATGGCATCCCGATCTTAGTCTGTAGGGTTCAATATTGTTATGGCCCACCCTTACAGCTATAGCCACTTCAACTTTTCTGGGAAGGCTGTCCACAAGGTTTAGGCGTGTGTCTATGGGAAAGCTTGACCATTCTTCCAGAAGCGCATTTGTGAGGTCAGGCACCGATGTGGTCGAGAAGGCCTGGCTTGCAGTCTTCTCTCAAATTCATCCCAAAGGTGTTCTATCGGGTTGAGGTCAGAACTCTGTGCAGGCCAGTCAAGTTCCTCCACCCCAAACTCACTCAATGTCTTTATGGACCTTGCTTTGTGCACTGGTCCAAGTGTGTGAGTGTGTGTGTGTGTGTGTGTGTGTGTGTGTGTGTGTGTGTGTGTGTGTGTGTGTGTGTGTGTGTCCGTTTTTCAGGGGTGATATCATGCAACCCACAAGGGATCATGGACAGACAGGCAGGGACAAAAACTGAAGGCTAGTCACTTACTTAAAGATCCAACCAAGGATGGATAAGCATATAGGGACATGGAATACACCAGCCGAGGAAAAATAAATGCATAGAGGAGATGCAATAAATGTTCGAACTAAGCCAGTGCCACTGGGATCTGTATAGGAACCTTATCATAGGTGACCCTGTGAGTGAATAGCTAGCCTGCAAATTTTGCCCCCGCCTGTCTGTGCCTGATCCCTTGTGGGTTGCATGACCTCCCCGGTCACACTGGGGACAACCCATAAGATGTAATGCAACAATTTTAAGCTCTATATCTGGTCTATTCATCTATGCACATGCCACCCTACATCCCCTGAAGACTGTTTAGACGTGTTGAGAATAATTGGTGGTCATCCAATAAAATTACATATGCTATATGGTATTTCTACTCTCAATTATGAGATAGGCATTAGACTAGAAGTCATGCTGTCTGGAGTGGAATTTTAACTCTGTTGTTCAATAAACATTTGTTACTTTTATATTACAAAATGTATCTGTCTGTGTAATTTTGGCTGCAATAAAGTCCCATTGGAGATGCACATGTTCTATAAGGCCCCTTTCACGCGGGCGGCTGTTCTGCCGCTGTTAAAAACATGTTTTGTTGTTTTGAAATTCAGAGAATCCTGGCGCAGCATTCACTTGCGGTTGTACATTGCAATTAGCTGCGTTGGAACATTCTTGCCATTTCTGCTGTGCTTTCTGTTTTTCTTTCCTTGTTGCCACTGCTATCTGCAGGTGAAATGGTACACCATGATTACCTGCAGTTATGTGCAGATAGCTGCAAAAAATCGGTCCTGGACACAGTCAAATGTATTTTCTCTAACTGCACTAAACCCCATGTAATGCAACCGTTGATAAATGCAGTGTGTGAATGGGGCCATAGGAAAGCATTGTCTGAGTTTAGCTGCGGTAGATAACTTGATCTATCTACAGTTAAAAGCTGAATGCTCTCCGCCGGTGTGAAAGGGGCCTTAAGATATAGGGACAAAGTAGCTGCTAACCCATACTCACCTGTGTTTCCTAAAAGTTTCACCAACACATACCAAAGTTGCAAAAAACTGTGTTGGATTTGTTTTTCCCTTCATCATTAAGGAGGTTGACGTACCAACAGGCAAAGCCAAAAACTGTTTAATTGTTTGACCATATTTATTGATATTACAACATGCTGGAAACGACAAACCAATAAAGAGAAATACAGTCTACACATTGGACTGTGGTAAGGAAGAACAGGTCATTTCAACTCTCACCACTTACCTGTGTATTTCCTCCAGTGCTCTCCTGAACTAGGCTACGAGACATTGAGCATGTCACAGCAAACGTATGAAAAAACGAACCAATAGAATTGCACATCCCCATAGCAATAAGTTCCTGCAAAATGCAAACAGATTACTATACTCAACATTTAAAAACCTATATTTTTAGATTAGTAAGGGTTATGTGAATTAGCCTCTAGTAATAGAAAGTAAACTAGCAAAGCAAAAACCTTTAGCTTGACGCTATGCCCTCCACAAAATGCAAACTTCTGGGTATAAGATAAATAGGCACACCCTCTAGGTCATTATTCAATGCCTGCTTGACATACCCTCATTAACAAATGTGGAAAAAGGGTGTAGCTATGTCTCTGCAAATATTTTCAGAATGTTAGCATTTAAAAGGAATTTCATGGACTCCAAATCACCTTCTACTCATAAGTCTTAACGTGGTTGTAAAAGCTCAATGATTTTTACTAATACACAAAGGTTAAAAACCTTCTGTGTGCAGAAGCCCCCCAGCTCCCTGTAATACCTACCAGAGCTCCATCTCGATCCAGCAATGTGCATGAGCACAACGGCTCCCACTACTGTTAATCACAGCCAGTGAGCCATTGAGGAGAGGGGGGGGGGGGGCGAAACACGCTCTGATTGTGAATGGACACACACACACACAAACACCAACAGCTCATGAGCGAGCCTACTCAGGTGCCCCCATAACAAGCTGCTTGCTATGGGGGCACTTGACAGGAAGTGGGGGTCAGGAGCACCGGCGGGGGGACCCAAAAAGAGGATCGGGCTGCACTGTGCAAAACCACTGCACAGAGCAGGAAAGTATGAGATGTTTGTTATTTAAAAAGTATATAAAAAAATCTGCCTTAATATCACTTCAAAAAACAAACAAACATTCTCTATAGCTTTAACCACTTGCTGCCCAGCCACTGTAGATAAAACAGAGGGGCAGGAGCTTTCTAGATTTTGGGCGACATATTAAAAACAACCTCCCATGCAATACTAAAACATCATCTGTGCCTCATGCACTCCCTGTGATCACGGTGTACATTGGACAGAGCAGGGCACAGGGCCAATGAAACTGGCAGCCCTGTACCATTGGATTGCTTTAACGATCACATCTGTAAACAAAGGGTGCATGATTGTAGCCTTTGAGAGGTTTCCTTTCACACAGCAGTAAGCAGTCAATTTAAAAAAATAAAATAAAAATGGATCACACTCCCCCACCCCAACCAAGTAGTACAAGGTCACTATGGGGACACTGTACCACTCTGGCTATTGATCAGAGACATTGGCTGGAAGTGTCTCTGATCAATAGCCACAGCAGTACAATTTCACCATAAATTAATGGGGTTTTTTTTGTTTTTTACATACTGTCACCAGAGCAAATGCAGTGTCACTGTGGTGACGTTGTACTGTTGTGGCAGTGATAAAGTACAATCCTGCTGCTCTGATGTCACTGAATGTCAGTGCAGCCAGCTATTGTCTGATCACCACCATAGCAGTACAGTGTCACTAGACCAGTGAAGCCAGTCACCAGTGCCCCTAATCACCACTACACCAGTCAAATGTAACCATAAGACCTCATTCACATATGCGGTGCTCTCTGAAGAGCAATTCATGTTTGGATTGCACTATGCCTGCCCAAAGCGACAGGGGGTATTATTCCTGCCATGGTTGCGAAGCAAAGCATCGCAGACGTGGTATATGTACACCCCAGGTCACTGAATTTATGCCCCTAGAATGCCTGAAGGTGCTTCTTGGATTTCGGGCTGCTCTATGTGGCTAGGATGTGAAAAAGCCTCACACATGTGGCATCCTCATACTCATGAGTAGCAGAATGTGTTTTATGGTGTAAATAAAAGTATGCCTATGCTGTGTGTTAGGAGAATCTTATTAATGGACAACTTTGTGTAAGAAAAATGTGTTTAATTTCTAAAATTTGGGGTGTTTTCTTTCCAAATCTAATGTTTCAATTAGAGATGGTAGGTCAATTTATTAAAGGAGGAGGAGAATGTTTATTTACTTTTTTTAAAAATGGAAACAAGAATTTTCTTTTCACAGAACTGTAAAATTGAAATTAAAATTAATTACCGTGTCTGAAATAAGATTAATTACTGCTGTGCCCTCATGTAAGATAACCCATAGTACTCTGGGAATGCTTTGTCATATATTAATAGTCTATTTGTAAAACAAAGATGAAAACCTAACATTACAAAACGTACACACTTAAAAATAAACCGGATAGTTCTATTTAATTGATCCATGTTAGATTATAAATGCAAAAAAGTTTTGTTAAGAGATCTGTTCTCAGAGCGTTCTTACCCTTGGAGTGAGTTTAAAGTACTGGGGAAGAGAAAAGCCTTCCTAAGGGCTCTTCCACACGGGGCGGATCAGTGATGATCGGCGCGAGTCGGATGTCAGCGGACATGTCACCGCTGACATCCGCCGCTCCATAGGGATACATGTATGTCCGTTTTTCATCCGACAACGGAAGGATGAAAAATGGACATACGGATCCCACGTGTGAAAGAGGCCTTAACCATATCTGGGGATGCATACACTGAGATATAACGACTAATGACATCTCGCGTTCAATCTGTTTTATAAACCTGCTTTGGTTATGTACAAGAACATTATTCTACTTTGTATTCTGTGAAGGTATTGTATAAATGTAATACTTCATAATAAACTTTTTTTTTTTAAACCAGAATAATCTATTGG
>JBBDGP010000357.1:275000-347500 GCA_037952835.1 Lithobates septentrionalis
ATCTCTTGTATTTTTCCGCCGACAGAGGGACATCATTTAATAAAAATGCAGCCGGGTTGCTCCCAAGGGACACACCTGTAATATCCTTAATCGTTTCCTCAACTGTTTCCCAGAAGCCTTTAATATCCTCACATTCCCAGAATATATGTATCATCGTTCCCTCCCCCCTCCTACAACGCCAACATCTATCTGATACTTGCGGGTAAATTTTATGAAGGACTGCTGGTGTTCTATACCATCTGGTAAGAATTTTATATCCTCCCTCTTGGTATCTACTGGCAATTGATGTTTTATGTACTGATTTTAATATTTTCGTCTTCTGCTTTTGAGTAAACGTTACTCCAAGCTCTCTCTCCCAGGCTAGCATGAAATTGAGCTCCTGTGTCACTTCCGGGCATGTTAATGTTTCGTAAAAATATGATAAAGAATGTCTGATACTTTCACCATTTAGACAGGTCTGTTCAAACCTAGTCAGCTCCCTTATTACTGAAAATTTTTTATTTTTTGAGCGAATATACGCTCCTAGCTGCATAGCCCTGAAATAGTCCAAGTCCTCTGTTACCTCACCCTCTATCTCGCCTCTTGTCATCAAGCGGCGGTCCCTAGAGAAGTCAATCAGCCTGCTCTTCCCTTTATGTTTTATTGCTTCATACCTTCGATCGGTTAAACCTGGTAGGAAGTCCGGGGCACCCAGTACCGGTGTCATTGGGCTCGGAGTTGGTGAAAGATTTGTTTTTTTGAAAATCATGTAGATAAAGCGGATAGTTGCCCCTGTTAGCGGGTGTTTTTTCACTATGGTGGGTAATTCTAATTTTTTAATCCATGCTATTCCTTCCAATGGAATTTTAGACGTCGCCTGTTCTAGCTGTATATGCGGTTTCCTTACCGAGGCACACCATTCCACCACTCTCGCTAGTTGTAGGGCTTCCCAGTAATGTACTGGGTCTGGGAAACCAATACCTCCTTTCCCTTTTGGGAGTACTAGGATGTTTCTCCTTATTCTTGCTGGTTTCCCTGCCCATATAAACCTTAGAAATCCTGATCTGAGGTCCTTAAGAAAGTTTGATGGGATCTTTATTGGTAACGTTTGAAACAAATAGAGAATTCTGGGCATCACGTTCATCTTTATAATATTTGTCCTTCCAAACCAGGTAAAGATATCTCTGTCCCATCTCCTGAAATCTTGTTTAATTTGTCTTAACAATGGGGCATAGTTTAGTTCAAACATTCTGCTAAGCTTCTTTGAGATTTTGGTCCCCAGATAATTTATATGGGAATCTGTCCACCTAAAATTAAATTGTGCTTTTATCCGATGTATTTCAATTGTATCCATCTCCAATCCCATCGCTTCGGACTTCGTGTAGTTTACCTTATAATTTGCTAACTCCCCATACTCATTGATCTCACTTAGAAGGGAAGGGAGGGATATAATTGGAGAGGTTATGAAGAAGATCAAGTCATCAGCATATGCTGCTAGTTTGTGTTCCTCTCCCTTCGTCTTAATACCCCTAATATTGCAATCCGCTCGTATTTTCCTTAGGAATGGTTCCAGTGTGAGTATGAAAATAATTGGTGAAAGAGGACACCCCTGTCGCGTTCCATTCTGGATCTCAAAGGGATCCGATAGCCTGTCATTGACCTTAACCCTTGCACTTGGGACTGAGTAGAGGTTTGAGAACCAGCTCAACATTCCCTCCCCCAGTCCAATATGTTGTAGGGTTGTTTTAAGAAAAATCCAATCAACCCTATCAAAAGCTTTTTCTGCATCTGCCGAGAACAGTACAAGGGGTTCCTGTCTGCTCTGTACTGTATATATTGCATTTATTACTCTTTGTGTGTTTTCCCTACCCTCCCTTCCTGCCGTGAATCCCACCTGGTCTGGATGAATCAATGCCGGGATATGTTCTTCTAGTCTTAGCGCCAGGATTTTAGAAAAAATTTTCAAATCCACGTTGAGTAGCGCAATTGGCCGATAGCTAGAGCATTGGGATGGGTCCTTTCCTTCCTTAGGAATTACTGCTATATGTGCCATCAAAGTTTCTTTAGGTATCCTCCGCCCTTCCCGTAGGGAGTTAAAGGCCGCTACAAACCTTGGAGCCAGTTTCTCAGCGAAAAATCTATAATACGTCAGAGTGTACCCGTCTGGGCCCGGGGCTTTCCCTACTTTTAGCAGGTTTATTGCTTTTTTAAATTCTTCTATTGAGATTGGTGCGTCTAAGTCTCTTATTACCTCGTCTTTTAACCTTGGCATTTCTGAGTTGTTTAGATATTCTTTTGCCCTTTCTTGTTTATTTCTGCACCTGTGTGGGGACTGATGGCCCTCCAACTGGTACAACCCCTCATAATACCCCTTAAAGATCTGTGCCATCTCCTGTGATGATTTCGCCATACTCCCCTGCTGTGTTTTAATACCCGACAAATGGGATGGTTTTGTAGCATCCTTAAGGGCCTTTGCCAGCATCCTACTTGGTTTATTCCCAAATTCATATAGTGTCCGCCTTCCCAATTTCAGTTTTGCTTTAGCCTGTTCGATGAGGAGCAAGTTCAGGTCCCCTCTGAGGCCCCCTAGTTTCTCCTCTGACACCTGTGTATGAGATTCTTTATGTTTCAGCTCTACTGCCCTAATTTTTCCGAGCAGATCCTCAACCCTTGCGTTAAGCTCCTTCTTCCTATGCGCCCCGAGTGATATCAGAACACCCCTCATCACGCACTTATGTGTCTCCCATACGCAAAATGGGGTGACCTCACTCGACTCATTTGTCAGGAAAAAGGAGTCCAACTCCTGGTTAAGTTTTTGCTCATACTCCTTGTCTTTTAATAGAGTTTCATTAATCTTCCAGTGCCATTCCCGGCGTTCGTCCTCCCCCAAAATCAGCGTACAATCTGTCGGGGCGTGGTCTGAAAGGGTAAATGAACCTATTTCTGCGCTCACCAGTGATGTTATGGCTGACTGCGATATCATAACATAATCAATGCGCGTGTATGTTTTATGCTTTGCCGAGTAAAACGTATAGTCCCTGTCCTGGACATGGATTGACCTCCATGTGTCTATTACTTGCAGATTACTCAATAATTTCTTAATTCTTCGTATTTTTGTCGCGGAGAGATGTGAGGCTCCCCTTGACGTGTCCAGGAGCGGGTCTAATGCAAAATTTAGGTCGCCTCCTATCACTAAAATACCCTCCTTGTGTTGGTGTACCATTTGTAGACAAGTCTCCAGGTAATTCACCTGGTCTTCATTTGGAAGGTAAAGGTTCACCAATGTGATCCTCTGTGGTCCCAATTGTCCCTTTACAATTAAAAGGCGACCCTCCTCATCTGTGACTACCTTCAACTCTTCCCATGGGATTTGTTTTGAGATTATAATTGATACTCCATTGGTTTTGGAACTCGGAGATGTACTATGATAGGCTGTAGAGAATTTATAATTTCCAAGTTTTGGTATTCTGTCCCTTCTAAAGTGTGTCTCTTGGAGGAAGCCAATCTGCGTCCCCAACCTTCCCATCTCCGCAAGCAGCCTAATCCGCTTCTCCGGGATGTTCAATCCCTTGACATTGTATGAGGTGAATTTTATTCTGGTCATGTTTCCTTCCTTTCTTAACCTTTCTTTTTGCGGTCTATTAGAATTTACGAGGAGAGAAGTCCCCCCTCAGAAACCCCAGGAGGAAGAGAAAAAAAAAAAAAAAAAAAAAAAAAAAAAAAAAAAAAGGGAAGACCCCCCTTATACCAATTGGAGGTCACCCTCCGAACGGCGCGAAACCTCGGTGCCGTTTGGCGGAGGAAAAAGAAAAAAAAAAAAAAAAAAAAAAACCCCTTTTGAAGACGCCTCCGACTTTCCCTCCACTCGGAGGGGAGACGTCTATTGTGGGCGAGTGCCCCTGAGCACAAAAAGTTTGAGTATCTGTATATCAAAAAGAACCACAGCGGCACGCTCATTAGTAATATCTACGAGTGAAACAGCCAAGGAGAAAGACCCTGTAATGTTGTCAATCAGTTACCCTACTATATTTCCATTTCCATACTTGTGTTCCGCTTATTAACATATAGAACCATTCGCTCCCTCCCTCTCCCTCCTCCCCCCCTCATCCATCTCCTTCCCCGCTCCTTACTCCCAAATGTCCCATATCTCACCCCCCTCCATCCCCGTTCTCCCCCCCCCCTAGCACCCCCCCCTCCGCCCTCCCCGGTAAGCCGAGGTGTTTAAAGGGCAAAAGGGGAGGGGACCCAGGGGAGGGGGGAGAGGGGGGGGGGGAGGAAAAAAAAAAAAAAAAAAAAAAAAAAAAAAAAAAACACACACACCTTCCAACCAAACACTTCTTATACATCCTGTGCTTCTAAATTCTCGTGGCATATTCTCACCAGAACACAGCAATAAATCCACCCAAATCCACCCACTTAACTGTACCCACCCCTGTGATATGTACACAAAAAAAAAAAAAAAAAAAAAAAAAAAAAAAAAAAGCTCTCAACTTCCTCTATTTCTTAGGGGACCCTGAGGATCCTTATCCCTTAATGTGAAAATTTATATACAGCCAAAAAACATATTATTTAGTGTCATATATCCCTTCCCCTTCTCCCTCCCCCCTCCCCCCTTTTATACCCTCCCCCTTACTTCCATATATACAACCAGTGTAACATGTGTAACCACCAAAACCTCCATGTTAGGTGTCATAATGCAACCTATCCTTATTGCTCTAAAAAAAAAAAAAAAAAAAAAAAAAATAAAAAAATAAAACAGTAATGGGCAATGGGCCTCCCATTGATATTGCCTCTGATATATCCTACTCAAAAAAAACATCTTCCATTTTACGTAAAGGAACATACAGAGACCCACAGGGAAAAAATAAAAAGAAAGCAAGAGGGAGAGAGGAGAAAAAACTCTCTCTCTACCCTTCCCCCCTCTACCCTCCTTTAGGGGGGTATGCCACAAAGAGCACCTACAGGGGGGGGGGAGAGTGTCCCCCGAACCTTCCATCAAGTCCGGAGCAACACAATTGGAGGGAATTCATTGAAAAATAATATGGCACGTAGGAAAGCAAAAACAAAAGTCATGTCCAACATGCGATTCTAGCCCCATCTCCTTCTCCTATATCCCTGCATCCTCCTAATTATTTCTGATGTGTATACTTTCTAACAGTGTCCATAGTCATGTCAATCCAATCAGGGATCTCCAATATTTCTGAGCCTAGAAACTTAAATAGGTCCGGTAATTGCTCTGGTGCCATCAGGGCAAAGGTGTGGTCATCCTTTTTTATGATTAACGAGAATGGGTGTCCCCATCTGTAAGTTGCACCTTTTGCCCGGATTTGATCCAGCAATGGCCTCAGTAACCTTCTCCTTTTTTTCAGTTTCAGTTTTCAAGACAACTGCTTAGAAGAACCCATGGTGCTGATTGTTGGGGCAAAGTCAGATGAGTCTGGCCATTTAAAACCTTTGAGATTGACATCACCTGGTCTTCCCAGACGATGATTGAGAACAATCCATGACACTGGCAGGTTTAGCTTTGCAAAGGGGGCAGTGCATGCTATAAATTCTGCAGGGTGCCCAAACTTTTGCAGACGCCATTTTTTGTTTTCTGTAATTTTGAAAGTGTAAATGATGGAAATAAAATCTAACTTTTTGATGCCATTTGGAGATTTTTCCATCTTTCCTTGGCTTCGTTATGCACATTAATACACATTTTTACCTGGGGTGCCCAAACTTTCGATCCCCACTGTATATAAGACCTTACAGCTCACAGTGCATGTCAGAGCAAATGAGAATTATGAGGTCAAAAGGAACTGCCTGAAGAGCTCAGAGACAGAATTGTGGCAAGGCACAGATCTGGCCAAGGTTACAAAAACATTTCTGCTGCACTTATGGTTCCTAAGAGCACAGTGGCCTCCATAATCCTTAAATGGAAGACGTTTGGGACGTCCAGAACCCTTCCTAGAGCTGGCCCTCTGGCCAAACTGAGCTATCGGGGGAGAAGAGCCTTGGTGAGAGAGGTAAAGAAGAACCCAAAGATCACTGTGGCTGAACTCCAGAGATGCAGTCGGGAGATGGGAGATAGTTGTAGAGAGTCAACCATCACTGCAGCCCTCCTCCAGTCGGGCTTTATGGCAGAGTGGCCCAATGGAAGCCTCTCCTCAGTGCAAGATACATGAAAGCCTGCATGAAGTTTGCTAAAAAAACACCTGAAGGACTCCAAGATGGTGAGAAATAAGATTCTCTGGTCTGATGAGACCGAGATAGAACTTTTTGGCCTTCAACCTAAGCGATATGTTGGAGAAAACCAGGCACTGCTCATCACCTGTCCAATACAGACCAAACAGTGAAGCATGGTGGTGGCAGCATCATGCTGTGGGGGTGTTTTTCAGCTGCAGGGACAGGACGACTGCTTGCAATTGAGGGAAAGATGAATGCAACCAAGTAAAGGAATATCCTGGAAGAAAACCTTCTCAAGGGGGGTCAGGACCTCAGACTGGGCCGAAGGTTTACCTTCCAACAAGACAATGACCCTAAGCACACAGCTAAAATAACGAAGGAGTGGCTTCACAACAACTCTGTGACTGTTCTTGAATGGCCCAGCCAGAGCCCTGACTTAAACCCAATTGAGCATCTCTGGAGAGACCTAAAAATGGCTGTCCACCATCCAAACTTACAGAACTGGAGAAGATCTGCAAGGAGGAATGGCAGAGGATCCCCAAATCCAGGTGTGAAAAACTTGTTGCATCTTTCCCAAAAAGACTCATGGCTGCATTAGTTCAAAAGGGTTTTTGTTTTTTAATAAATCTGCAAAAATGTCAACAATTCTGTGTTTTTCTGCCAATATGGGGTGCTGTGTGTACATTAATGAAGAAAAAAAATGAACTTAAATGATTTTAGCAAATGGTTGCAATATAAAAAAAAAAAAAAAAAAAAAAAAAAAAGAGTGAAAAATGTAAGGGGATCTGAATAATTTCAGTCCCCACTGTGTAAAAAAAAATTATATTATTTTTATATATATATATATATATATATATATATATATATATATATATATATATATATATATATATATATATATATATATATATATATATATATACATACACACACACACACACACACTATATATATATATATATATATACATACACACATATACATACAATATTTTATGCCACACTGTATTTTTTTATTTTATTTTACAAATGTGAACAATGATGTTACACCATGAGAATCGTGAGCTTTATTCTAAGCAAAAAAAAAATTGTGATTCTCATTTTAGCCAGAATCGTGCAGCTCTAGCAAGAGGCCTTTTTTTGCACTAAGGAGCACACTTTTCAACACTGGAGCACTTTTAGAGTGGCATCAGATTGTGAAGCACTGACCACTTTAGTAAAGTAGCATATATACGATGGACTTTATTTGAAGTGTATTACTCATGTTTGATTAATAGTTTTTGTATATATATATATATATATATTTTGATCATGATACATATATTGCACAGCGCATTAGCACTTTATTCTTTCTTTGCATGTTAGTTATTGCATTGTTCTAAATTGATTGAAGTTTATTTGCACCATTTATATGATTTAAAGAAATATGCGCACCTATTTTGTATTTGTCATTTTTCTCCTTCACTGATGTGCAATGATGATGCTGCACTGATGAGCCAGCACTGATGGAGGTAGAACTGAAAGGCTGCACTAATTGGCACTTATGGGGTTGCATTGATGACCAGTGCCCTGAATATCAGTGTAGATGTCCCCTGTGAGAATCGCCGGTTACGGATATCTTCTGCCAATAACCCGCAGGTCTGTTTTTACACTGTGATCAGCTGTGATTGGACACAGCTGATCACGTGGTAAAGAGCTGCTGTGATTGGACCATTACCTCTATCTGTGATCAGCTGCTTTTGAAGGACACAGCGATCAGAGTGCATCCCAGGGGCGCGCAGGGGAGGGGGGGCGGGGTGCTGGGAGGACATCAATAGATGCCCTCCCAGAACCAGCCATTATTTGACAATAGCGGTCGGCAAATGGTTAAATAGCAAACATGTTATACGTACCTGCTCTGTGCAATAGTTTGCACAGCAGCCCCAATCCTCCTCTTTTGGGGTCTCCCACAAATGCTCCTGGCTCCCACTGCCTTCCGAGTACCCTACAAGCAAGCTACTTGTTGGGGAGAGAGGGGTACTTGTGCAGGCTAGTTCCCGAGCCCCACTGCCTGCGTCTATAGACACAAACAGCAGGGACTTTGCCCCTCCCTGACCCCCCTGCTCCCTCATCATAGGATTTGATTGACAGCAGCAGTCAATGGTTCCTGTTGCCATCAATCTGCCCTGTGAGCAAGAGAGCGTAAAGAGCTGCTGCTCTCGTGCACAGCTCTGGATCAAGATCAGGCTCAGGTAAGTATAAAGAGCCCTTTCACACTGGGGCGGTTTGCAGGCGCTATTGCACTAATAATAGCGCCTGCAAACCGACCCGAAAGTGCCGCTGCTTTGTTTCCAGTGTGAAAGCCCTCGGAGTGGTGCGCTAGCAGGACAGTAAAAAAAGCATCTTCGGAGCGGTGAAGGAGCGGAGTATATACCGCTCCTGCCGATTGAAATCAATGGGACACCGCGGCTATACCGCCCGCAAAGCGCCTCTGTGGAGGCGCTTTGCAGTGGTTTTTAACCCTTTCTCGGCCGCTAGTGGGGGGGTGAAACCGCCCCCGCTAGCGGTCGAATACCGACGGTAAAGAGCTGCTTACAATAGCGGCGCTTTACCGCCGACGCCGCCCCCGCCCCAGTGTGAAAGGGCCCTAAGGAAGGGAGGGGTGAGAACCTGGACATAAAAAGGTCTTTAACTTAATGCAGAGAATGCATTAAGGTAAAACAACCTTAAGGCTTTAGAACCAGTTTTAAGGTCTTCTTACCAAAACATAAAAAAACCTAAAATAAAAAGTAAATATATTTTGGTTGAAAAACACAAAAGCACTGCAGTGATTAGCATTAGATTGTGGAATTATGGGTTTACTAGTGCTTACACTTGTCCAGATATAAAATGAAGCCCTTTACTTCTCACCTGATTGCCACTGACTGCATATCCATGTTTAAGTGCAAATATTTTGGCCATTGATATAGTCATGGAAAATCCAACGATTGCTATTGCCACTGCATCCACAAAAACAGCTGAGAACATACGGAGGTCAGGCAATTCTGGGGATCGGAACCTACAAGTAAACATAAATTACTGGTATATAATATAGGTGTAAAGCAACAGAAATACCACCCCAGCTGTCTACCTGGCCTCTTTAGTGCTGTAGTTGAGTGGAATTGCCAAGGACTAACTGTGATCCTGATATGAGACTTAAAAAGGTTGCCTAGGATAGACAACTGTATGTTGTCTTTTAGCTCAGTTGAAACCCTGTTAGTGTTGGTGGCGATAGCATGGCTACTTGGTTGCCACAAACTGCTTATTCATCCCTAAAGACAAAGTCTAGATATTTGGCGAAGCATTATTTATGAAGGTCTCTTAAGCAATAATGGGAAATAAGAACAGGACCATACATGTGAAAAATTTCCCGGTTTGTCAAGTTCTTAGCAATCAAGTGCATTTTGTGAACAAATCAGTGGACTAACAAGAAAAAGACACAATTACTACCCAACAACGTCTAGGAAGTCGTACCCTGTAGGAATATTTCCAACCACGCCTACATTATATGACTCTTCAAGCTTCAGTCCAGCTGAAACTCCAGTTGAGATTATTACCTTAAAAAGGAGAACAGCAATGTTAAACTGCATTCGAACACAAGAAAAGCATCATGGCTTTTTTCAACTTCAAGGCTAAATTAGTCAATTTAATAAACAATATTGTATTTTGCTGTAAACATTTGTAAATATAGCTAGTTTAATCTGTGCTATGATGTAATGCTAAGTAAACGCAGACTAATGATTACAAACTAGGGATGCACCGATACTCTTCCCCCCCCCCCCCCCCAGTACTCGCCGATACCAATTACCGATACTTATCGCCTAGGAAGAGTAGGTAGAGGGGCAGTTTGGGAGGTGGGGGTTGTTAGGGAGTTGGCTGAGGCTAGGGCGTAAAGGGGTAAATGAGGGCAGGGTAGTTGAGGGTGGGGAGAAATAGGGATTGTGGGAGAGTTGGGATGGAAAAGGCTGTTATCACTGGGGGGGGGGGGGGGGAGAGGATGGGGATGGGAGGGTCATTGGGAGACATGGGGGCAGTAGGGCACAGTGTAGGGGGGAGTTAGCAGGGCACAGTAAGGGAGGTAGGGCACAATAAGGGGGGTAGGAGGGCACAGTACAGGGGTCACTGCTGGCAGTGCATTAGGCAGAGCTCTGTCTCCCATCCCTGCACTGTACACAGCCTAAACACAGGCAGAGCTCCTGCTCCCCACACACCACACACTGGAGCTGCAATCCCATTCTCTGCAGTGTATAGCTGGCTACTGGTTGCAGTTCTGACCTGTGACATTCCATGGTAGGAACGGCAAATCAGTTGCAGTAGCTAGCTATATACAGTGCACATCGTAGCTGTAAGGGAATGGGATGGGGAGGAGTGCTGCTGTGCTCAAGAGGTGTACTATGCGGAGATAAGACTGCCGGCAAGCGTCAGGGGAGTGGAGGGCTTAAAAGGGGGGAGCCCACCCCTCCCCAGTACCCCTCTAGACCTGGGCATTATCTTACCACTGCTGTGGTGGAGGGATGTCTTCTGCTCCGATCCCCGCCAGCTGTCCTCTCCATGCCCTGTGTTCAGAGCAGTACAGAACCCGCCCACATAGGCAGTAGTAACATTCTCGGGGTTCCTTCTTACACCCTGCAAAGTACCAGAGGAGCACTGGAAACTGCGGGAGTGGTGGAAGAACTGCAGAAGGCCTCCCTGGACAGAGCCCAGGTTGACTCAAACATTAAGACGGCCCAGCGCCAGAGAAGACAGCATTGCGCTCCCAAGCTGACGTCACTTCCAGTATCGGCTTAGGGTATCGGAGCATTTTCGCAAGTATACTCGTGAAAATGCCAGTATCGGCACCGATAATACCGGTATTGGTGCAACCTTAATTACAACTGTTGAAATAAGTTGATAAAACAAATTCAGCATATACACAGTACACAACACACAATCATGTGTCCACAGTGCATATAATGGTAATAACAACTAGTTAGCTATATTAAACATGGTCAACTTACAACAATGATCTCCATAGGAATTGGAACAGGCAATTTCTTTTTAAATCGATCATTAATTTCCTTGGCACCCAGCAGTAATACCACGCATATCAGGCCAACGATTAGTGCAGCAACATTGGTCATTGCAAGATTAAGCAATACACTGACTAAGCTCTGAAAAAGACATAGGAGATTTACATAATCAAATGTTGGGCAAGTCAAAGTCTAGTTTTGTCTACACAGGTTAGGAGAATTCCCCAAAACCAATCCCATTACTTTCTTCCTTTAAATCACATTGGGAAACCGACCACACGAAATACACAACATTCATCTTAAATCCATCCTGATTCTGTTCATTTATCAACTCATCACATGCTAGTTACCAGAAAAAAAAAAAAAAAAAAAGAAAAGCCCTGTTTTTGTATGTACTGATGTTTGGAAGCAAATACTGTATATAGGTCTCCTTCCTGTCAGTGGAATCTCCTCCATTCAATGTGTAGACCCCTATAAATGCAGCAGGACACATCAGCTACCTGTAAAAGGAAAGCTGGCAATGTGACAGCTCTCACTGCCTAACCAATTGGCTGGGAATTCTATCCAAACTATATCTAGTAAAGAAGGTGCCGCCAGCTAGTTTCAGTCACACAGTGAATAAAGTGGCAAATAGTTACGTTTCACCAATCTAAAAACCAAGACTCACATACGTGACCTGCTAAGCATTTAAAGAGACTGCATTCTCTACATGCATTGATAAAGGTAGTCCATAATTAGTCAGAATTAATTTTTCCAGAATGCTACAAAACAATGCACCAGCTTTAGTGCTTCTTGTGTTCTAAAGTTTCTACCAGCCATTTAAATATATTTATACTAACCAGGTAGCAACTACGGATGAGCTTCTGGTCAACCAAAAGACCCCTTTCACACTGGTAGCGCGGCCGCGTTAGCGGTAAAGCGCTGCTAGTTTTAGCGGAACTGTGCGGTCGGGAGCGGGGTGCTTTAAACCCCAAAAGAAGGGGTTAAAAGCACTGCTGCTGAAGCGCTTTGCAGGCACTTAGGCAGCGCTGCCTATTGATTTTAACTGCTTCAGATCCGGGCCATTGCCAAATGACGGCAACAGCGCGGATCTAAATTGCCGGGACTACGTCCATTGACGTCGTCCCGTGCACGAGCGGCCTGCGCGCCCCCCCGCAGGGCGCGCGCGGCGCGCTCGGTGATCAGCGAGTCTATGCGATTCGCCTGATCACAGATCAGAGTAAGGGGTTGGTCCCAACCCCTTACCACATGATCAGCTGTCAGCCAATGACAGCTGATCATGTGATGTAAACAGAGCCGGTAATCGGCTATTTTTCCTCCTCGCGCTGACAGCGTGAGGAGGAAAAAAAAACCCGATCACCGGCGGCCGTGATCGGGACATCAGTCCCGATCACGGCGATCTTATAACAAAAAGCAATAGGCAGCAGTGCTGCCTACCAGTGCCCACCATATTAACCCATCAGTGCCCACAGTGCCATCAATCAGCGCCACCCATCAGTGCCCACAGTGCCACCCATCAGTGCCCACAGTGCCACCCATCAGCACCCACATCAGTGCCACCCATCAGCACCCACATTAGTGCCACCCATCAGCACCCACATCAGTGCAACCTATCAGTGCCCATCAGTGTCACCTACCAGTGCCCATCAGTGCCACCCATCACTGCCCATCAGTGCCACCCATCAGTGCCCCCCATCAGTGCCACCTATCTGTGCCACCTATCTGTGCCACCTATCCGTGCCGCCCATCTGTGGCCATTAGTGCCGCCTTATCTGTGCCCATCAGTACCGCCTTAACTGTCCCCATCAGTGCCGCCTTAACTGTGCCTATCAGTGCCGCCTTAACTGTGCCTATCAGTGCCGCCTTAACTGTGCCTATCAGTGCCGCCTTAACTGTGCCTATCAGTGCCGCCTTATCTGTGCCTATCCGTGCCCATCAGTGCAGCCTATCAGTGCCCACCAGTGCCGCCTCATCAGTGCATATCAATGAAGGAGAAAAATTACCTGTTTGCAAAATTTTATAACAAACTATTAAACATGATTTTTTTTTTTTTCAAAATTTTCCATCTTTTTTTGTTTGTTTAGCAAAAAATAAAAACCCCAGCTGTGATTAAATACCACCAAAAGAAAGCTCTATTTGTGGGGAAAAAATGATAAAAATTTCATTTGGGTACAGTGTTGTATGACCGCGCAATTGTCATTCAAAGTGCGACAGCGCTGGAAGCTCAAAATTGGTCTGGGCAGGAGGGGGGTTTAAGTGTCCAGTAAGCAAGTGGTTAATGGCAGCGGCGGTTTAGGAGCGGTTTATACACCGCTCCCACGCCGCCCCAAAGATGCTGCTTGTAGGACTTTTTTTTTCCCCCATCCTGCAAGCACACCGCCCCAGTGTGAAAGCACTCAGGCTTTCACAGGCACTAGTTTTAGCTCTAAAACGCCTGAAAAGTGCATTCGGTGTGAAAGGGGTCTTAGATGGGACCTGAATCCAAGCAGTTTACAGGATCTCTAAAAGAGCAAAGGAAATGGGCAAATTTGGCCAGCTGTAGCCAGTAGTCATTTGTTTATAAAAACAGCCAGTAAATGGTAGCTGCTGGATGCCCACCAGTTTGTTTTGTTTCAAAGCGTAAACAAACCAGCAGGCATTCTGGGAGATGGACGCCACCCAGGAACCCTAGCCAGTTTGTTGACATTCAGAAGCCTGCTGAGGTGCTTTTATTTTGCAATATGAGTACAACACACACACACACACACACACACACACACACACACACACACACACATATATACAGATGTTGGCGCCTGCACTCAAAGCCGATTGATGAATTGGCTAGGGGTGCCGACATCGCCAGATCATTGGACAGGTAAGTGTCCTTATATTAAAAGTCAGCAGCTACAGTATTTGTAGCTGCTGTCTTTAATTTATTTCTTTTTACAGACTGAAGCTCAACTTTAAGATATTGGTATGGTAATATATATCTCCTGAAGAAGCCCAATACTTGCCGAAACATGTCAGGATTATCACTCCATGGTTACCACTTACTATAAATCATGTCTGTAAATATTAAAGATAAATTGATCCATCACACTGATAATGTATTTTAGATTTTTCCGTTTGTCATTTTGTTTTTTGTGACATATTTTTACCTTGATGTAATAAAATATTCTAATTTTATCTTGTATCAAATTTGTTGGCACCTTAAAAATGCCTGCCCCTTTGGGAGCATTTTGTTCAGCATCTTGTCCTATTTTAATGGGGTGCATTGCCTATGAGACCTATTTTGACCATCTGCACTTGTTCAGTAATAAAACACTGTCCTTTGATGTAAATGCAATTTACATTAAAATTAGGCCATCCAGAGATGTAGATCTATTCTTTAATCAAAATATATAACCACCGGACGATGTACCAACCTGACAATCCACTCCTCCTGCAAAGTTAAAAACGTTTTTTGAAGTTTTGAAGCAATTGAGCAATGCTGAAAATATACAGAATGGTGGCCTGCTTCACATTTTTGTCTTCCTTTGGACATTGGCATCAGTGCAGAGAAACCCATTCTTCTATTTTGTTCTACTGGCACTGAATCAGATTGGATTGTTCTCTCGCAGCTCAGAATCCCACAATCAGGCCATAATTTTAAACAAATATTTCTACAGATTCAACAGGAAGTTAAAGCCGAAAAACACCATTGACAACCAACAGAAAGGATTATTAAATGACTTACGTATATGACTGCCAGAGGTCCACTGTATCGCTTTGTCTTAATGCCAAATAGATACTTTAACTGAGAAGTAAAGACATGTACGGCAGCTGCTGTGGTGAATCCTCGTACCAAAGGTTCAGTCAGGTAGATGGCTACAAAGCCAAATCGAAGTATACCTAAACACATCTGTTAACAATATACAACATTATCTTACAAAGGATCAAACAAAGCTTGTTGTGTAATAGCGGTTGAAGTGATTTAAATAACGCAGACTGCCAGCTAGGTGATCAATATGTTGGCTATGACTGATATAGTGGATCAGAGCTACATCAATACTTTTACCATTAGGCACAGTGGGCAGCAGCTTGTAGGAGACAAACAATGACTCTTTTCTCTGTAATTACTGGCCACACTTTTTCACCCAACATCAGTAAGAATAGTTTAATTTACAGATTATCAAAACATTCTAAAATAGGTTAGGATCAGGATAGAAATGTTCTCTGTAAAAGAGCTGTCCCAGCAGAGAGCTGTTAAGTTAGGGTGTCAACAGTTTTGTGCAGCAATAAAAATCCTGCCCCATTTGTTCTATTTATTTAATGGAACAAAATTGTTGAATTGGATGAAATACTGCAGAATCATAACCTGTGGAATAACAATTATTCTTTATGCTGGACAGAAAAAATAACCTTTACAGACTGCTTTGCATTTCAAGCCTGGAAAAAGGTCAAAACATTGTGATATCACTTCTAACCTTAAAAAGTACATTTCATTGGAACACTGTGCATGAAACATCAATTCACTTCTATGTTTAAGACCAAAGGTTTCTTGTTTATAGCTATGACAGTTTGGGGTTTGCATCTCCAGTGTACTAGAAATGCAATGTTAAAAAGGAACCTGGGAGCATGTGAGAGTGTAATATGCAAACTATTAGAAAATACACATTATATAAACATTTATCACACACACACACACACACACACACACACAAAACCCTCCATTTATAAAAACTACTATAAATGTGAAAATACAATAGGTAAACTTGAGCTTTGAACTTTTCTAAACATTTTCTTTCCCCTCTACAATTTTAGGTAGGCCATAGATTATGCATTTATTTTTTTTACCGCAAGCACAGGAATCCCTGCCGTGGAGCTATTGTGTTCTCCTGGGGCGTGGGGAGCAGTCCCTGCCTGGAGTGCACAATGGTTATTGCTAGCGGCTACACCGTATCCGCTGGCAATAATCGCATGCTAGAAACCGGACATGCTGGTTGTACCCAAGCTGATCGATTGTTTCCAAGTCAATCAGTCTGCCCATAGATGGCTCTAATCTCGGCCGGTCCCTGCTGAAGCGGCTGAGATTTAAACCGTCTATGGCGGCTTTAGCTACATTACTTACCTGTATTGAAGCATGTAGGTCTACACTGCCTGTAATTTGATCGGGGAGAAAATTCAGTGACTAAATCAGACTTTTCTCCATTCACAGATCATGTTACAGGTAGTGTGATCAGTGAAAGAAATTCTCAATAGAAGAGAGTAGAAGGGGTGTGTACCCATCAGATCATCTTTAGTACAGATAAGCCCAGGGCTGTTAACCCCCACAGTGCTGGAAGTCTAGTAGCAGGAAGAGGACAGGCAGCCCTGCTGTGAAGATTTTTACAGAATCCAGCAGCCAGAACATTGTGGGACATCCTCTCCATCATAGGTAACACAACTAAAAGTGTAGAGAAAAACCAGGTTTAAAAAAAAAAAAAAAAAAAAAACACACTTCAGTACTGGGCACTTTACCCCCTTTCTGCCCAGGTCAATTTTCAGCTTTCGGTGCTGTCAAACATCGAATGACAATTGTGCGGTCATGCAACGCTGTACCCAAATTAAAAAATTTTTTCCACACAAATATAGCTTTTTGGTGGTATTTAATCACCCCTGGGTTTTTATTTATTTTTTTTTTAAGCAAAAAAATAAAGGCTTAGTTTGTCAGAAAATGTTGTAAATAAATTTTACTCCATTACTTATGTGCACTGATGAGGCTGCACTGATGATCAGTGCCCCAATTATCTGTACAGGTCTCCCCTGTGAGAAAATGCCCCTGATTGTTTTTCCTCTCCTCACACTGTCAGTGTAAGCAAGGAGTGCCGATAACCAGCAGGTCCTTGTTTACATGTGATCAATTGTGGTTGGACACAGCTGATCACATGGGTAACGAGCCACGTCATCAGCTCTTTACGGAGATCGGGGTTGCGCCGTCTCCCAGGGACACATCGTGCCTGCAATCGCTGTGCGCTAGCGCACTGAGACTGGTGCGACATTATAGGACGTTGTCCCAGAACTAGAGTGCACCCCGCCCGCCATCATTTGTCTATACAGCAGACGATGCTTAACTAAACTTTGACAATTCATTATTTTTTATCGCATAAACAGACACATCCATATATCTCAATGGATGGATGTGTATCTGCGTCTTCCTTTACAAGTGCAAAAACTCCACAGCTTTCTTTACTGTGAACAGCAATCGCCATTAGTCCCTCAAAAGTATTATAAAATACATTTATGCTTTCACTTTTCCTTATTGGTCACAGCTTTTGATAAATAAGGCGCAAAGTCCAGCAACTATACAAAACAACTGTGCCTTAATGTGAATGTCTCAATCGATATCTCTCAAAACGGTCTCTTTACATTCAGTGTTGTGCCCACACACGTGTGCTGTGCCAGTGACAATCCACCTCTATTGGACTGGCACTCACTTTTTGCCTCAGACCTCAACTTACCTATATTATTTGGGTCTCTTCATCAGCCTCTGATGAAGCTGTGATGATAAAACGCGTCACATTAATGAACGCAGGGTATTGTTATTATAAATGAGAAGAAAAAATGCAACGCTACAAAAATATGAAAGGTTAGGTGTAGCTAAACCTAATAGAAAGGGATAATGTGCTTAGCAGTAAAACATGTGTTCAAAAAACCATATACAAAATAAAGGTATACAACAACTATATGAAAAGTCCACATATAGCAGAGGGATTATTCAAAACTCAAATTTTTAAGGGAAACCTGCATGGGCAGGTGTGAATGATGTGGGTCCTCAAGTGAGAAAAAACAAAGTCAATAATGAACAATGTAAATCCGTGACTGTAAACCGACATCAAGATGCAGGACATCCGTGACTGCAAACCAACAGCGAGGTGTGGGACGTCAGAGTAAAAACATCAAAAAGTAGAGAAGGATGGGTACTCTTACCAGATGGCGTGGACTCCCCTGTCGTATGACATGTGACATGGAGTCGATAAAGCATGGAGCCCCACCAGGGCAAAAAACGATATCCCTGATGTGATGAAGGGGTATCCGGAGGGACGGCCCGATGAGTATCAACCGATGGACATCCAAATATCATCCGGAAGGAAACAGGAGGGCAAACTTGGTCCAGACCTCCTGGTGGAAGTGGCTACTGGAAGGCAGTTTCTGTGGACGACTACTGGAGCCAGGCTATTTTACCCAAATAAATTGGATTTTAAAAAAACGTAATACACCATTGGGAGCCCCCTCTCTTTTCTCATTTTTTGTTGGCTTGAAGACAAGGATATAGAATCAACTCCATCAAGAAGTAACCAAGGTATCTTTTCACCTGGAACCAGAGGACACCACCTGGCAACTCAGAGAAGAGACATCCCCAGACCACACACGTTAAGGCTTTATCTTAAGCCCCTTCAGGCAAGGGCAATGGGAGCACTCACATAGAGGGAACGAGTCTAGCCGTGAATTTTATATTCTTGGAAACAGCACCACTAAACCACGTCACACAGCTAGTTGATCACTGTATTACCTGGCCAGGAGTCAGGAGCCAGCATCTATTATTATCTCACCACTATTGGACACTTGTTATGTTTTCTATATTAATGGTTACACACAGATCACGTGACACACCAGCCAACACGAGTGTATGATTAATATTTTTTTATGTGTTTGCGCGAAATCCCATTCACAACATCATATGTAATGAGTTCAATTTTCTACATTCAGTGCGGTGTAGCATTGGTCTTTAGATTATATACAATTATTAATAGCAACGTCTATAAACTTTAAAATAAACAGGTACCTGAATTAGACCACAAAGTAAAGTAATTGCAACAGCTACTTTCACTCTCATTGCATCCCTTGCTTCAATTTTCTCCAGGTAATCTGTGCTGTTTGTGACATTGGTTTCCACTATATGAAACATCTCATCTGGGGCAATCCTTACCGCAACCCCACCAATCATTAGGCTGATTACTGCAAAGGTACCTGCAAGACAAATTATGATACAATAAATGTACTGATGCAATAATCAATATTATTGGAATTAAAGTAGTGGGAGTCATAATATATTAGTGTCATATTCCCCTGCCTTCCAGCTTCCTGCTCATATATAAAGCATGCATCTGAACAGAAAGCCAACCCTGTCCCTCCTTAGAGAGTGTACCTCTGTTTATTAATGTAATCTGCCCTGTGTCTGTGCTTTATACCTCATTTAATGAAGCTATATACCTTATTTCAGAGCGCCGATCGGCGTTCACATGACCCGCCACCTCTCTCAGCCTGACAGCTGCAGCGAGCAGGGCCAAGGATCCCCTGCTGACGTCAGCCAGGAGGAGAGAGGCGGCGGGTCACGTGAGTGCCTGCATCATTTTTATAAAGGCACAGACACAGGGCAGATTACATTAATAAACAGAGGATGGTGTAAAGAAATAACAGTAATTTGAGCAGCAGGAGGGGAGGGGGCACAGATATGGAGCGGAGTATGGAGTCACGTAAACTGACCACGATGTCAGGGCTCAGCAGCCATGATACGCCATGGTCAGTTTACAAAATGGGAGAGCAGAACCAGGAAGGATCAGCCAGGTATTTCAGGTTATACAGGGGGACAAATGACACAGCACAAGCACTGTACTGTATAACATGCTTTAAAAGGAATAGGATTTTTTTATGTTAAACACTTTAAAGTTGAACGCAGAATCTGTATGAATTTATTAACAGTCCAAAAAAAAAAAAGTGGTTCTGCTTTTAAGCTACAGTCTATAATGTGCATGTTGCTCAATATTTTTTTTAATCAGTGTAAAGGAATGTTTGTTGTATTTCCTATATGTAAAGCGGATCTACATGGCATCTGAGCACCACAAACCAAAAACGCTATTTAATTCATTTTTAGTATTCAAACCAAATCCATACAGGTCACCATGCTTACTTTAATGACAGTTCTAATTCTCCAACCTACATTATATTAGGTTGCTATAATCATTGCATTTAAAAGAACATAATAAATCTTTGTGTTCTAGCATCTCAAGGTTCTAGCAAAATGTGTAGTGCTGCGATTGCCTGAAAGAACACCACATATATCACCACAATACAGTGAGAAAGGTGGGTCTCATGTTTGAAAAACATGTGACTTTAAAATGTGTCTTACAGGACAGAGGGAGCTCTCAGGATGAATATGAAACATCTATTGGTGTCCCACTGACTGGGGTACATGAAAAGCCATTACAAGCACAATGACTGTTTATGAAATTAGTAAGGTTCTGTGCTTGATGTGATCATAATTTCTGGTATCGAATGAACCGTCTTCTATAGCTGTACTACTCTTGGTTGAACACGACATCGTTCATGTTCAAGGCTAAACTGTGTTATGTGCACAAAATACAGAATTAAAAAAAGGGAGAAGAATCTAATTGCAGATTTAATATGCATTAATAGGACAGCATTATTTAAATTAACACTTTTTCCCCACACTTTCGCTAGGAAAGTCAGACATGTTTTAGTGTTGCATTTTAAAATGTAATTCAATGCTATTCGGTGCTAAAAGCACATATGTGGCAGCTTTAAAACACATGAAATAAAAAAAGCTTTAAAAATAAAACTAAACTATCAGCTTTTTTTTAAAATTTTTCTAATCAAAATGTTTGTGTGCAATAAAATGAAACCATAGTTTGATAAAACAACAGTCTGAAAGTGTTTTGTGTACATATTTTCTCATGGTTATTGTTGTAGTGAACAATATATATATATATATATATATATATATATATATATATATATATATATATATATATATATATATATATATATATATATATATATATATATATATATATATATATATATATATATATATATATATAAATTTTTGTGGGATTGCCACCTTCAAACATTTTTGACCATTTACTGCTCTGAAGCTGGGGCCAACTTTTGTCAGTTGGCTTCCTCTTCTTGTGACCGCTAGTCCTGTCCTTTGGGATAAACTCATGCATGCAGACAGCCTGCAGGCAGTTTAAGGCCGGCCATACACAGTTTGAACCATTAATAGGCAGGCTGATCAATCAACTTCAACAACCAGCCTGTCGAATTCTCTTGTGATCATCAAATTCTCTTGTGTGGCTACTAGTGATAATCACGGTCTTCTCCTAGTATGGACGGCTTCCTTAGCCAGGAGAATACAATTGCTGATTTCCCTGTCAGCATTGTCTGTGTTGATGGGTGAATCGTGCGAATTTTCACAGGAAAGAAATTTGCACCATGAATGGCCAGCCTAAACATGAGGTCTCACAATGACCTCTAAAAGTCTATGAATTCTGTCACTTGTCCCTCACATTAGACACTTGGGAAATGCACAGAACATGAGTTCTGGAGTGCCTACACTTCACAGAGGGATAAGGGTGCGATTATGCAGGCCACAGTGCATGATTTTCCATTGGATTGATCCAAGTATATAAATCAAAAATATTTCTGCCCTTAAAGAGAATTGTTACTATGGGAAATTTTGTTACCCTAGTACTACGAGAGAGATATTAGTATTATGAAGTAAATGACGATTGTCATATCTTCCAGCCAGTGCTGGGAAACTGGGACACGGCCATCCAGCGCCCAGGGCAAAGATGCCAAACTGCACCCCCTCCCCCTTTCCCTTAGGGTCAGGGCACCCCCATCCCTGCAATAAACCATTGCGCCAAGGGCAGCCACCCCCTCCTGCCCAGCCCTTGTCCCGACCCTGCTTCCAGCACTCCTCTTGCACATGGAAAAGAAAAAAAAAAACAACACAAACACAAGGTTTGTAACATCCCATTCTAGACCAGGCACATTTTTGCCATCTCTAAATTATACTGTACAATGCTCTTGTTACTTGTTCCAGACAAACAAAGGAGCAACACAAAAGATTAGTTAATAGGTACAGGTGTCACATTTATCAACTACTTCCTGCTAGCAGGTGTAATGAATCATCCTACCTAGGTAACTGCTGATTAGATATCACTGCATCTGTTCTCTGAAATTAGTGCTGTATACTGAAAGTCAAATATGATAACATTATTAGGCCACAAATAAGAAAACATTAATTATACTATTATCTACCGCAAGGCCAATAAAACAAGAAGATTGGCAAGAAAAAAAACTTCCCATCACACAAAAGCTGTTTCAACAATAAGATATGCTAATATTCTCACCGGAAAGTGACAGAGTGGCACAGGCAGTATTTATTTCACCAACTAAAAGAATCGGAAACTGCTTGTAATGTCCTGTACCTCCCCACTGCACAAACAAACGTCACCCAAGATTTCTGGTTTCTGTTGTTCAGGCCAACACTCTATTCTCTATGTGTACCACAAATCAAGATGTAGCACATTTAAAATGAGGCAAATTAAAAAAAGTTAAAACAGTCTGGGATTTTGCAGCTGCTGAGAAGCTGAGCAGTTTTTGAACACAACTGGAGGTTTTTGGGGTTTTTTTTACCCCAATTTCTAATGGGGAGGGGATGAGATCTTCAATAATATGGGATACTGTCAACCACAGAGCATGGAAATGGCAAAACAGATTCAGTATCATCTGCATCGGGGTCATTTACTTCTAAATCTTCTTTTCTGCATGCTCCTTTTAATTGCATTATTACTGGTCCCTCAACAACAGACAGAGATACCAAGAGAAATGCAGTGGGAGGAAACCAGCAGAAACCGAGGGGGTTGAACATCAAGATCGGAGCCCAATCTTTATACTCTTTATGAACAGTGTTTTGTCTGACTTTTTACTTAGGCCTACCAATGACTCAAAAAAAGCAAGCAATGATTAGGATTTTGGCCATCCCTTCAGATTGATGGGCAGTTTCCACTTCTGAATACCTCGGAAAGCCAAAAGGTGCTATACTTGAAGAGTTCTCGTTGTGCAAACGTAAGCACCTCTGGCATCAAGGCTACACAAAAGTATTGTAAATGTTCTTTACAGGTATTTATGTAGCTCTGACAAAGTATGCAATGCTTTAGATACTGTACATTGACAGCGGTCCATATCAAGAAGCTTACCCAGTGCTGCAAGACAAAAGTACTAACCACTGTGCTATGATAAGAACTCAGCTTTATCACAAAATTACACATTCAGAATACCTATTGATATGTGTCTTGATGTTCCAAAGAAGGTATACAGGAACACTGGATAAAATGAGGAATATAGTCCAAACACTGGAGGTACAGCTGCTAGCAACGCATACGCTAAACCTAAACAAAAAATAAAAAACATAAAAACAAAACATTTGTAAACAAGAAGGCACATATTCATTTGCATCTAAAGTATTAATTTAAAAGATCAATTACTTATTTTTTTCTGCTGTATAAAGATATCATGGTAAATGTTTATTTGTAGAATAAGGATTTTCTATACAGTGGAAAGAAAAAGTATGTGAAACTTTTAGAATTAAACTGGTTTTCTGCAGTAATTTGCCATAAAATAATTAATATTAATCTAAGTCACAATAGACAAACACAATGTGCTACACACAATTAAACATTCACAGTACTGCAGGAAAAAGTAAACCCATGGAGTTGATAGCTGGTCAAACCTCTTTTGGCAACAATGACTTCAATCAAGCGCTTTTGGTAGCTCTGGACAAGACCTGCACAACCTTCAGGAGGAATTTTTGACCACTCCTCTTTACAAAACTGTTCCGACTCAGACACATTTGTAGGATATTTGGTGCGAATGGCTGTCGAGGTCATTCCACAGGATCTCTATGGAGTTAAGGTCTGGGCCATGACTGGGCCACTCCAAAATGTGCATTTTCTTTTTCTGAAGCCAGTTTGATGGATTTACTTTGATGCTTAGGATCATTGTCCTGCTGCATCACTCAATTTCTACTTCATTTCAGCTGGCTGACAGCCACCCTGACATTATCCTTTTGGATTCTTTGATAAACTTGGGAATTCATTTTCCCTTTGATGATAACAAGTGGTTCAGGCCCTGAGGCAGTGAAAGCCCAAATCATGATGTTCCCTTCACCACACTTCACCATTGGGATAATGTTCTGATGTTGGTAAGCTAAGCACACCATACTTGGTGCCGAGTATTCTTCCTCAACAACTCAACTTTACTTCATCAGTCCACTAAACATTTCCCCAGTAGCGTTGTGGTTTGCCAAGGTGCTCTTTGGCAACCTTAAGGCACGCAGAGATTTTTTTTTTTTTTTTTTTTTTTTAAGAGCAGCGGCTTCCTCTGTGGTGTTCTGCCATGGGCATCCTTGCATGTTCAGACTTGCGTATGGTAGACTCATGAACAGGGATGTTTGTTAGTTCCAGTGGTGTCTTCAAGACTTTAGCTGTTACTCCTGGGTTCTTCATCTCAGAGGATTCTGCGTGGTGCCTTGGGAGTCCTCTTTGCTGGGTTCACACTTCTAGGAAGAGTCGCCACAGTACTAATCGGTCTCCATTTAAAGACAATTTTTCTGTTGACTGATGGAAGTCTAAACACTTTGAGATTGCTTTGTAACCTATTCCAGCCTCAGACAGATCAACTACTCTTGATTGTTGTCTTCAGAGAATTTGTTTGTGAGGTATGGTTCACATCAGCTGATGCTTCTTATGTACAGCTATCTTAAAATGTTTGAGTGTCATATCAAGTCAAAGTGGCTCTAAAGCACACCTCTAAAACGCATTTCAATATTTGGACTCCAGGTGTGCAAACTACTAACTTTATTTAGCGTTCATTGAAGTACTCACTATATGGGTTCACTTCTTCCTCAAACACTGTGAATGTGTAATAGATGTGTTCAATAAAGAGACAAGACATTAGAATAGTTTGTGTGTGTTATCAGATTAGGCCAGGGGTAGGCAACCCTCGGCACACGAAGCCTCCTTTGCCGGCACTCGACTCCCTCCCCATCAGAAGAGCAGCGCAGGGAAGCGTCAGTGAGACACCGCACCTGCACTGAGGGGGAGGCACTGCACCCCCACACATTGTAAAAGATGGGAAACATTGTTTGGTTCTCTAAGTTTGCTGTAGCTGCGTTCGTCAGCTTTTGTGATGGGGAAGAGATTGGGTGCAGTTCTGCTGGGGGGGGGGGGGTCTCTGTTTCCAGGAGGAGAAGGACTGTCATTGGCCACTGCTAAAGCCAATCACAGTCCTGCTAGCCCCGTCCACCATCTGGGGGAAGATGACTCGCTTGGTTGCCACTACCAATCTCAGAAAGAAGGGATTTTACTGTGAGTGAGAAAACCACAAAATCGGGGGACTGTAGAGCTTCTGGGAACTTTGTTGAAATTATTCCTGAACCTTTGCGTCACTTACTACTGAACCCCTGCACCCTGTGTCCCTTTAAGCCAGAATTCAGCGCAATGAAAATCACACCCAACAGCAGAGCGCCGCACTTTTTCTCAGCTGCAGGGGTCCAAATTATGATCCTGCACACAGGCCCACTGCTTTCAGAAAATGCCCTTGACCTGAGCTCATCATTGCGCATCCATTTCAGATGCTTGTATGTGACATCAGCATACAAGCACATGGGTTGGATGCGAGAGGTGGATCAGCAGGATGAGTGTGCCTGAACAGGTAGATGTGTCTCATCTCTGCTTCCTTTCACCACTCTGCATATCATAGATAGATAGATAGATAGATAGAAGAGGGTACAGCGGTGGGGAAAATGAGATGAGCAGGGGGGTCCAGCAGTGGGACAGAAGAGCAGGGGGGTTCAGCAGTGGGACAGAAGAGCAGGGGGGGTTCAGCAGTGGGACAGAAGAGCAGGGGGGGTTCAGCAGTGGGACAGAAGAGCAGGGGGGGTTCAGCAGTGGGACAGAAGAGCAGGGGGGGTTCAGCAGTGGGACAGAAGAGCAGGGGGGGTTCAGCAGTGGGGCAGATGTGAAAGGAGGTGTATTGGTGGGGTAGGAGAGCAGATAAGTTCAGTGTTAGGACAGATGAGAAGATGATTAAGCGGTGGGGCAGATGTGCAGGAGGGACAGTGGTCTGAGGTGTGAAGGTGCATGAATTGGGGCTGATCTGAGGAGTGAGAGTGCAGCATGGTAATTTCTCACTACTAAAGTCGTTTCAGCATTTACGTTATAAAAGTGTGAAGTTGATTTTTTGGTTATAAAATCGGCATGCTCGATTTCTTTGAAAACCTTTTTCGGCACACTGTGCTTAAAAGGTTGCCTACTCCTGGCTTAGGCACATTATGTTGCTCTATTGTTATGACTTAGGAGGATCAGATCACATTTTACTGCAGAAAACCAGTTATTTCCGAGGGGTTTACATACTTTTTCCTGCCACTGTAGTAAATAAAGCTTTACCAAATCCCATGTCATAGGTGTCTGCTTTGCATGTTATGTAATATAATAAACAGCTAAATAGTAAGAAAAGATTTAAGAAAAATGTAATTAAATGAAATAAAAAAAAAAGTTAAACCTTTTTGACAGCTGAGATCCTCATCTGTGTAGTACAGCAGCTATAAGCTGCAATTTGAGCATTGATCAACAGTAGCAGGAGTTTCTGTTCAGTGCTTTTTTTTAACATGTAAAACAGACCTTTACATAGTACAGTTGTAAATTGTACATTTTACTACATTGTAGTTAGTTACAGTGCTCATCAGAAGCTATTTGCAATGAATGTTTTTCTTTAAAGTGGTTTTAAAGTGATTGTAAGTGTTCATTTAAAAAAAAAAAAAAAAAAAAAAAAAAAAACACAAACAAAACATGTCATACTTACCTCCACTGTGCAGCTCGTTTTGCACAGAGTGGCCCTGAACGTCCCCCCCTCCCGCTGGCTCCCACCACTCTTACCAGGCCTCCCGTGCCATCGGGAGGCCCGGTGACCAATCGGCTGCCTACGGCGGCTGGGCGCGGGATGGAACGAAGCCGTGGGCGGCTTCGTTCCAGCCTTTTAATTGTAAACGCGGAAGCGACGTCATGACGTCACTTCCCATTTACTCAGCTGCCAATGGCGCCGGTTTTAAAAAAAATACACAGTATTCAGAATCGCTGTTTTCGGCGATCTGAATACTTCTTTTAGACCCCGATCCCTCCATAAAGAATACCCGTCACCACATATTACTGTCACAAGGGATGTTTTCATTCCTTGTGACAGCAATAAAAGTCAATCAAAATTTTTTTTTTTTTAACCACTTCAGCCCCCTTCCTGACCAGAGCACTTTTTACAATTTGGCACTGCGTCGCTTTAACTGCTAATTGCGCGGTCATGCAATGCTGTACCCAAACGAAATTTGCGTCCTTTTCTTCCCACAAATAGAGCTTTCTTTTGATGGTATTTGATCACCTCTGCCATTTTTATTTTTTGCGCTATACACGGAAAAAGACCGAAAATTTTGAAAAAAAAAATATTTTCTACTTTTGGTTCTAAAAAAAAATCCAATAAACTCAATTTTAGTCATACATTTAGGCCAAAATGTATTCGGCCACATGTCTTTGGTAAAAAAAAATGTCAATAAGTGTATATTTATTGGTTTGCGCAAAAGTTATAGCGCCTACAAACTAGGGTACATTTTCTGGAATTTACACAGCCTTTAACTTATGGCTGTCGTTTCTTGAGGTGCTAAAATGGCAGGGCAGTACAAAACCCCCACAAATGACCCCATTTTGGAAAGTAGACACCCCAAGGAAATTGCTGAGAGGCATGTTGAGCCCATTGAATATTCATTTTTTTTGTCCCAAGTGATTGAATAATGACAAAAAAAAAAAAAAAAAAATTACAAAAAGTTGTCACTAAATGATATATTGCTCACACAGGCCATGGGCATATGTGAAATTGCACCCCAAAATACATTTAGCTGCTTCTCCTGAGTATGGGGATACCACATGTGTGGGACTTTTTGGGAGCCTAGCCGCGTACGGGGCCCCGAAAACCAATCACTGCCTTCAGGATTTCTAAGGGTGTAAATTTTTGATTTTACTCCTCACTACCTATCACAGTTTTGAAGGCCATAAAATGCCCAGATGGCATAAAACCCCCCCAAATGACCCCATTTTGGAAAGTAGACACCCCAAGCTATTTGCTTTGAGGCATGTTGAGTCCATGGAATATTTTATATCACAGCCTATCACAGTTTCGGAGGCCATGGAGTGCCCAGGTGGCACAAACTCCCCCCAAATGACCCCATTTTAGACACCCCAAGCTATTTGCTGAGGGGCATGGTGAGTTTTTTGCAGCTCTCATTTGTTTTTAAAAATAAAGAAAGACAAGAAAAAAAATTATTTTTGTCTTTTTTCAATTTTCAAAACTTTGTGACAAAAAGTGAGGTCTGCAAAATACTCACTATACCTCTCAGCAAATAGCTTGGGGTGTCTACTTTCCAAAATAGGGTCATTTGGGGGGTTTTTTTGCCACCTGGGCATTCCATGGCCTCCGAAACTGTGATAGGCAGTGAAGAGTGAAATCAAAAATTTACGGCCTTAGAAAGCCTGAAGGTGGTGCTTGGTTTTCGGGGTCCCGTGCGCGGCTAGGCTCCCAAAAAGTTCCACACATGTGGTATCCCCGTACTCAGGAGAAGCAACAGAATGTATTTTGGGGTGTAATTTCACATATTCCCATGGCATGTTTGAGCAATATATAATTTAGTGACAACTTTGTGCAAAAAAAAAAAAAATTTGTCTCTTTCCCGCAACTTGTGTCACAATATAAAATATTCCATGGACTCGTCACGACTCTCAGCAAATAGCTTGGGGTGTCTACTTTCCAAAATGGGGTCATTTGGGGGGTTTTGTACTGTCCTGGCATTTTATGCACAACATTTAGAAGCTTATGTCACACATCACCCACTCTTCTAACCACTTGAAGACAAAGCCCTTTCTGACACTTTTTGTTTACATGAAAAAATTATTTTTTTTTTGCAAGAAAAATCAAGTTAGACTTACCGGTAACTTGTTTTCCTTGAGTCTTTCAGGACAGCACTTGAGAGAGTGACTCCTCCCCTTGCCAACAGGAAACACCTCTTCCACCAAACTTTAAAAAGGAGGCTCCTTTCCACATCTTGTCAGTAGTAGTAGAGAACCTCCGGCCCCAAACTGGAACACATAATCGAGATATGATTAGTCACAGTATATATATATATATATATATATGTAAAAACAATAGGGCGGGATGCTGCTGTCCTGAAAGACTCAAGGAAAACAAGTTACCGGTAAGTCTAACTTGAATTTTCCCTTATCGTCTTTCAGGACAGCACTTGAGAGGATAAGAGAGACTTACCCCCCTAGGGAGGGACCACAGCCTGCAGAACCTTTCTGCCAAAAGCCTGATCACCTGCTGATAGGAGATCCAGTCTGTAATGACGGACAAACGTTAAGTAGCTTGACCACGTAGCCGCCTTACAAATCTGATCTGGGGTGGCACCAGCTCTTTCTGCCCATGTAGTGGCCTGGGCTCTTGTTGAATGAGCCCTAATTCCCAGCGGGGAAGATAAACCCATTTGAGAATAGGCTACAGAAATAGCTGTCTTAAGCCATCTAGCCAATGATGCTTTTGATGCTTGTTGGCCTTTCTTGTTTCCAGAAAAAAGAACAAATAATGAATCTGAAACTCTAAACCCTCCTGTTACTTCCAAATACTGTAATAGGATACGTCTTACGTCTAAATTGTGAAACTGCTCTTCCTTTGCACCTGAAGGGTTAGCAGAAAAGGTTGGTAGAGTAATCTCCTGAGACCTGTTACTAAAGCTTGCCACTTTTGGCAAAAACCCCGGATCTACTTTAAGGACAACTCTATCAGGAAAAACTGACAAAAAAGGCTCTTTTTTTTTTTTTTTTTAACAAAGGTGACAAAAAAGGCTCTTTTACTGATAGGGCGTGCAGTTCACTAATCCTTCTTGCTGAAGTAATTGCGACCAGAAAAATAGTCTTCAAAGTTAAATTCTTTAGGGATATGGCCTGTAAAGGCTCAAATGGTTCTTTTGCCAGAGCCTGCAGAACCACCGAGAGATCCCAATTTGGGAAATGCTTCACCGGGACCGGTCTAGACCTGGAAAGTGCTTTGAAAAATCTCATGATCAGAGTTTCTGAAGATAAGGATCTCTCCAGATAAACTCCCAAGGCGGCCACCTGCACCTTAAGAGTGCTGACCGCCAGATTCTTGTCTGCACCGTTTTGCAAGAACTCCAGCACTGAAACTAGATCCTTAACCTCCCTATGTTCAGAATGACAGAAAGAAACATAGACTTTCCATACTTTGGCGTAAATATCCCTGGTTACCTTTTTCCTACTGGAAAGCAACATCGTAGTTAAACGTTCAGAAAAGCCTTTGCTTCTCATTAACTGCTCCTCAGATACCAGGCAGTGAGTTTTAACCTGCCTACATCTGGATGATGCACTGGCCCCTGAGTCAACAGATCCTGACTGAGCGGAAGATGCCAACATGGTTTGATTGCCAACTGAAGAATCGTGGAAAACCAAGCCCTGTTTGGCCAATATGGAGTAATCAAAATTATTGATACTCTCTCTTCCAGTATTTTCCTCAACACTAGAGGGATTAACCTGAATGGAGGAAAAGCATACCCTAGGTGAAAATCCCATGGATGTGCCAGAGCATCTATCCCCTGAGAGCAAATGTCTCTCTGAAGGGAGAAAAAATTCGGGAGCTGCGTGTTTTGTTTTGAAGCAAACAGATCTACCTGCGGAAGGCCCCAAACACTGGTGATTAATGCAAACACCTTCCTGTTCAGACTCCACTCTGATTCCTGAACTTTCTGTCGGCTCAGATAATCCGCTACTTCGTTCAATGTGCCTTTTAGATGGACTGTGGATAGAGATAGTAAGTGGTTCTCCGCCCACTCCAGAATCTCTACTGACAGTAAGTGAAGAGCCCTGCTTCTTGTGCCTCCCTGTTTGTTCAGGTAGGCTATGGCCGTGGCATTGTCTGACAAAATCTGGACATGGCAACCTATGAGGTTTTGAGAGAAGAAAGCTAATGCTAGAGCAACCGCTTTCAGCTCTCTCCAATTTGAGGATTTTTGGGCCTCGAACTGGGACCATGTTCCCTGCGCTAAGGCCTGACCCATGTGGGCCCCCCATCCCTGCAAACTGGCGTCTGTTGTGACCACTTTCCCGGTCGGAAAAGACCAAAGAAGACCTCTTTGCAGTACCACCTGACTTTTCCACCACCAAAGTGAACGTTTGACTCTGGTGGGAATCTTTACTTTTGTATCTAAACTCTCCGTCCAGAGGTTCCTTCTAAGGACATGGAACCACAGGAGAGTCCTGAAATGCAGCCTTGCCCATTGGATGGCTGGCATTGAAGAGGTTAATGTCCCCAGAGCCGACATAACCTTTCGGACTGAAATCAGTTGATTTGTTTGTAGTGCCGTTATTACCCTTTGGACCTTGATCTTTTTCTCTTCTGGGAGAAAAATCTTTTGCTCCACTGAATCTATCAAATAACCCAGAAACAGTACTTGCTGAGCTGGGATGAAATTTGATTTTTGAACATTCACTATCCACCCTATTGACTCCAAATTACTGCGGGATTTGTTCAAATCCTCCTGCAACTTTTCCCTGGATGGGGCAAAAAAAAGAGGAGGAGGTCGTCCAGATATGGAATTACCGCAATCTCCTGGAGTCGAAGAGGGGCAAGAGCTTCCGCCATTATCTTCGTAAAAATACGAGGAGCTGACGACAGGCCGAAGGGAAGGGCCCTGAACTGAAGATGTATAATCTCCTTGCCCATATTCACCGCAAACCTCAGGAACTTCTGGTACTGAGGTGCTACAGGAATATGAAGATAAGCATCCCTCAGATCGATTGATGCCATAAAACAATCTTTTGTCAGAATGCTTCTGACCGTGAAAATTGAGTCCATACAAAACTTTTTGTATAGGACTGACCTGTTCAGGGGTTTTAGGTTGAGGATAAGATGGAAGTTTCCGGATGGTTTTCTTATGAGAAAGATGTGTGAATAGAAACCCTGACCCTGTTCTTCTGGGGATACTGGTATCACTACCCTCTGGTGCCTCAGATCCTTTAAAAGGTTCTTCATGGCCAGAGCCTTTGTTTGATCCCTTGGTAGGTTTGTTACAAAGAATCTTTCTGGCGGGCGATCCGAAAACTCTATCCTGTAACCTTGGGACAGCATGTCCAAAATATATAGACTTTCTGTCATGCTGGCCCAAAGGGGAAGGAAACCTTGAAGCCTTCCCCCCACCGGTACGCACAAGTCATTGCGTTTTACCGGAGGCTGCAGGAGGATGGAAAAGGACATTTCCTTTTCCCTTTCCCTTCTGCGATGCCCAATTTTTTCTTTTCTCCTGGGGTTTGTTTTGTTCTTGAGCCCTTTGGGAACGAAAAAAACGTTTAACTGGCTGTTTTTTCTTTTTGATGGGAAAAGACTTCTTTTTATCCGCTGTTCTATCTAGAACCGCATCTAAGTCAGGCCCAAAAAGCAAGTCACCCAGGAACGGTATCCCACACAGCTTGTTTTTGGATGCCGCGTCCCCCGGCCAAGTTTTCAACCACAAAGCCCTTCTGGCTGAGTTGGCCAGGGCAGCAGATCTAGCTGTCATTTTAATTGATTCCGCTGATGCATCAGATATAAATGCGACAGCGGCCGACAGAGTTGAGAATGAATCCAAAATCTCTTGTTTTGGTGAGTCTGCTGAGATATGGGCCTTAAGTTGCTCTAACCAGAACTCCATATTTCTGGATACCACTGTAGTTGCCATAGCAGGTTTAAGATTTCCCATGATAGATTGCCAGGCCCTTTTTAGAACCTGGTCCATCCTTTTATCCATGGGATCTCTCAACACCCCCATGTCCTCGAATGCCAAATCTGTAGACCTCGAGACCTGGGAAAATGCGGCATCTAGTTTGGGGTTTTTGTTCCAAACCACCGCTGGATCTTCATCAAAAGGAAAACGCCTTTTTAAGGCTTTGGGAAAGAAAGGCTTTCTCTCTGGCTCTGCCCACTCTTTCTTAATAGATTCAGAAATAACAGAGTGCACTGGGAAATTGCGATTTTTGTGCTCGCTAAGCCCTGCATACATTTTATCATGCAGAGATAACTCCTTTCTTTCCTCCTCCAGACCCAGTGTGGTATAGATTGCTTTTAACAGGCCATCTACCTGTTCTAAAGACAATTTAAATCTTGAAGGTAAATTTTCTCCTTCCTCACCCTCATCAGAATCCTCAGATTGAGAGGGTGAATGTACCTCTGGGGTAGGAGATGCCTCAGTCTCCACCGCCGGGACTATAAGTGAGCCTTGGGAGGACTGTGAGGTAGTAGGCTGACTCAGGGGATGGGTTTGCTAGGGAAGAGCGAAATGATTGAATAGTCGCATCAAGTTCTTTTTTACAGATGCAATCAAGTCGCTGCAAGCGGAAGAAGCTTCTTCTTTAACTAGCAAATCAATACAAGCTTGACTTAACGTCTTCTTCCATCCTTCAGGTAGCTTGGATTTACATGAAGGACATTTTCTTTTTGCCACTGGATCAGAGCTCTTGGCCTGCCATGAGACAAAAGAAGAAACCATCCCAATGAGACAACCTGTCCTATACCCAAGGATGCTCACCACAGGTGCACAGTAAGAACTAAACTGCCTTATGTGCCCAGACAGGCCCCTGCCACCGGGGGGGGGGGGGGGGGGGGAGAGAGAGAGAGAGAGAGAGAGAGAGAGAGAGAGAGAGAGAGAGAGAGAGAGAGAGAGAGAGAGAGAGAGAGAGAGAGAGAGAGAGAGAGAGAGAGAGAGAGAGAGAGAGAGAGAGAGAGAGAGAGAGAGAGAGAGAGAGAGAGAGAGAGAGAGAGAGAGACCCCACAGTACAAGGAGGACAGTATACAACTGCCCCTCACCTGGGCCTTGCTGGTGCCTGTGCCTGTCCCACTTGCTGCCGCCATCGATTCCATCGAGGAGCGCTTGCTGTGTTTGTGTGGCTAAACGCCGGTTCCGGACTCCAATAGCGCCTGTGCGCCGGACCGGAACCGCTAAATAAGCACCAGCCCCATTCCTCCCCTTTCCCTCTGCGATTTCCGGCGGAAATGACGCCGCACGCCTGTTCCGTGGGCTCCACCCCCTCCGGATGCCTCACTTCCGGCGGATGGAGCCCCGCTGCCATCCCCAAGATGGCGGCGGTGCAATAAGCAACAGGCGGTGGACCTGAGAAAAAAAACACAGTAAACGGCCACCGCCTGTCTTGCCGCCGCCTAGGAGCGATGCCCACGACAGTCGGACTCACCCTGAGCCCATATGAAGAGGGAGAGGGAGCCCAGCCAGCAGCACTTCAACTCAGCTGTGGAATGGGAGGAACAGCTCTCATGAGGTAAAAAAGTGTTTGATGAAAAAAACAGGAAACCTGAGCTCCCAGGACCTGAGAGCCCTGACTTCCCCACGAAGTGTTCCCTCCGGAGGAAACACAAAAACTGACAAGATGTGGAAAGGAGCCTCCTTTTAAAGTTTGGTGGAAGAGGCGTTTCCTGTTGGCAAGGGGAGGAGTCACTCTCTCAAGTGCTGTCCTGAAAGACGATAAGGGAAAATTACTTTGAACCCCCAAACATTATATATATTTTTTAAAGCAAATGCCCTACAGATTAAAATGGTGGGTGTTTCATTTTTTTTTTTTCACACAGTATTTGCGCAGCGATTTTTCAAACACATTTTTTGGGGGAAAAAAAACACACCTTTTTACATTTTAATGCACTAAAACACACTATATTGCCCAAATGTTTGATGAAATAAAAAAGATGATCTTAGGCCGAGTACATGGATACCAAACATGACATGCTTTAAAATTGCGCACAAACGTGCAGTGGCGACAAACTAAATACATTTTTAAAAGCCTTTACAGGTTACCACTTTAGATTTACAGAGGAGGTCTACTGCTAAAATTACTGCCCTCGATCTGACCTTCGCGGTGATACCTCACATGCATGGTGCAATTGCTATTTACATTTGACGCCAGACCGACGCTTGCGTTCGCCTTAGCGCGAGAGCAGGGGGGACAGGGGTGCTTTTTTTTTTTTCGCTTTTTTATCTTATTTTTAAACTGTTCCTTTCATTTTTTTTTTAAATCATTTTTATTGTTATCTCAGGGAATGTAAATATCCCCTATCATAGCAATAGGTAGTGACAGGTACTCTTTTTTGAAAAAATTGGGGTCGGTGTGATAAAATGCTTTTCCAATTTCCCAATGTCGCTGTTTATATAAGGCGAAATCTAAGTCATAAAATGCTCGTAGCTTCCGGTTTCTTAGGCCATAGAGATGTTTGGAGCCACTCTGGTCTCTGATCAGCTCTATGGTCAGCTGGCTGAATCACCGGCTGCAAAAACACGGAAGACGGTGAAGGGGGGGGGGGGATTCCCTCCCACTGCTTGTAAAAGCAGTCTAGAGGCTAATTAGCCGCTAGGATTGCTTTTACATGAAAGCCGACCGCTGGCTGAAAAGAATGATACCAAGATGATACCTAAACCTGCAGGCATCATTCTGGTATAACCATTCAAAGTCGTGAATTGCGTACCTGAAGACAAAAAAATGGTCAACAATAAAGCACAGTAAACGGTAAAGTATAAAAAATTGCATACCTGAAAAGCAAACATGATAAAACATAATAACAATAAAACATTGCAGAATAGAATACAGTAAAAAAGAGCAGAACAATAGAGAGAGAGAACAATAAAACGACAACTATTTTTTTTATTTTATATTTTTGTATGTTTTTTTTTTTTTTTTACACTTTTTTTTGTAACTAACTTTTATAACTGTAACCGGTTCCAGGTTCGGGTCTCTCAAAATGCGATGGCATCTTGGGAGACCCTGTGAAAGTGTGCCTAGTCTGTGCAATGCTGTACCCTACGCTAATACTCAACTAGTGAATGGTAGCGTTCAAAACACTCACCAATGCAAAGACCAGGATTTTCAGGACAGGAGGGACAATAATAGCGGGTGTCACGCCTATATCCGCGCTTGCTGCAGACACGACATCTTTTTTGGGGGGTTCGTTGGGTAGGGGTACTCGGGAGGACATAAAGAAAATGCCTCTCATGCAGCCGACTGCATTTGGTTGGGGATGTGAATGGGGGAAGTACGGGCACTGCAGAAGCGGTGGGTTCCCAATTAGGATTGGCAAATGCAGCAGGAAGGGCATTATGGGCACGACGGGCCTGTGTTTGTCTTCTTGGTGGCAGCGGGACACTACTTGTGCTTTGCCACCTCACCAGCTTGAACTGCACTTATGGGACTCGCCACGTCACCAAGTGTTACTGCAGTGCTGGTTTGACTACGACCGGGGTGTACTAGGCCACTGGTGCTTGCCAGTTCACCAAAACGCTACCAAAAAAACGGTTAGCGATCGCAGGGATCAGGCCTGACTCTGCGAACGCTGCAGTTATGCGTTTAGTGTTTTGTAAGTGACAGTGATCGATCGATACTGCACTTGGGTGGGCTGGGCCGGGCGGAGGGGCAAAACGCAGGTGCTAGCAGGTATCTGGGCTGATCCCGCTAACACTGCGTTTGTGGGAACCCTAAACTGCTGGGGACGCTAGTATAGATCTGATCGGATCAGATATTGATCCGATCAGATACTATACCACTAAGGGAGGTGTACGGTGCGTGCGTGGGTGTTAGTGGTACTGGCGCTAACCTGACGCTGCCTGGGGCAGGTGCTTGCCAGTTCACCAAAACGCTACCAAAAAAAACTGTTAGCGATCGCAGGGATCAGGCCTGACTCTGCGAACGCTGCAGTTATGCGTTTAGTGATTTGTAAGTGACAGTGATCGATCGATACTGCACTTGGGTGGGCTGGGCCGGGCGGAGGGGAAAAACGCAGGTGCTAGCAGGTATCTGGGCTGATCCCGCTAACACTGCGTTTTTGGGAACCCTAAACTGCTGGGGACGCTAGTATAGAACTGATCGGATCAGATATTGATCCGTTCAGATACTATACCACTAAGGGAGGCGTATGCTGCGTGCGTGGGTGTTAGCGGTACTGGCGCTAATCTGACGCTGCCTGGGGTGACGCATATCACCGCCGGGCGATCAGGGGGCTAAACCTTTATTCGGTAATAAACGGCGGGTGCCCTGACACTATAAAAAATAAAACGAACTAACCAGCGTCACCCGCAGCGGTTATACGGTGATCAGTGGTGAAAGGGTTAACTAGGGGGCAATCAAGGGGTTAACACATTTATTAGATAGTATATGGGGGTCCCTGACGCTATAAAACGCTGACGGCGAACCTAAATATTTACGTCCCTAACTAGCGTCACCAGCGACACTAATACAGCGATCAGAAAAATGATCGCTTAGTGACACTGGCGACAGGGGGTGATCAAGGGGTTAAAACTTTATTAGGGCGGGTTAGGGGGGTACCCTAGACCTAAAGGGGGCTAGCACTCACTGCCCTACCACTGCTAACTGTCACAAACTGACACCATGCAGTAAATCAGAAAAAAAAAAAAAAAATACTGCTTGGTGTCAGTGTGACAGGGAGGGGGGAGGGGTGATTGTGGGGCGATCGGGGGGGGGGGTCGGGGGTGTAATGTGTGCCTGGCATGTTCTAGTGTGTGTGTGTGTGTGTGTGTGTGTGTGTGTGTGTGTGTGTGTGTGTGCTCACATGTCTTCTCTCCTCGGCGCCGGAACGGAAACTGCCGAAGAGAGATGACATCACATCCTCTGCCTGTGTATACTACACACAGGCAGGGGAGGATTCCCATTGGCTGGGAGCGATCGCGAGGGGGGGGCCACGATCGGATGGCCTCCCCCTCACCTCTCAATGCTCCCAGACAAATGCCGACCGCCGCTGGCACCGGGGGGGGGTCCGATCGGACCCCCCGCCCGCGGGAGGCAGATCACGTATGGGTACGTGATTCTGCCTACGTATATCGTCGTTAGGCGGTCGGCAAGTGGTTAAACATAATTTATAAAAATAAATAAAATAAATAAGAAAAAAAAAGTTTTTTTTTAAAAGCAACCCCGTCCCTGCGAGCTCGCGCAGCAAAGAAAACGCATACGGAAGTCGCTCCCGCATATGTAAACGGTGTTCAAATCACACATGTGAGGTATCGCCGCGATCGTCAGAGCGAGAGCAATAATTCTAGCACTAGACCTCCTCTAACTTTAACCTTGTAACCGTAAAAAAAAATTTAAAGCGTCACCTATGGAAATTCTTAGGTACCGTAGTTTGTCGCCATTCCACGAGTGCGTGCAATTATAAAGCGTGACATGTTTGGTATCTATTTACTCAGCGTAACATCATCTTTCACATTGTACAAAAAAAATTGGGGCAACTTTACTGTTTGGATTTTTTAAAATTCATGAAAGTGTCCCTTTTTCCAAACATTTGCGTTTAAAACACTGTGTTGCGTTTGTTACAATATGATTTTTTTTTTTATTAATCAAACAGACTTACGATACATGGGATGTAACATTACACAATAGTGGTTGGTCATAGAGATATTGTCAGTTTTTGGCTTGAGTAGATTTCTCAAACAAATGCTGTTTTATACAATGGGGGTAAATATCATTGTTGTATTCAATTGACAGTTCAATTAACAGGCTATTGTCTCTATAGCTACAGTAAACAAGAAATGTACTTGTCTGAGGTTCTTTCAGCTCTCAAACTGAAAGAATGACTGTTAGATTACTGTCAGGTGTTGGCTTGATTAGACAATGGTACGTAGATATCATTTTTGTATTCAATTGACAGTTTGCAACAGTCCATTGTTTCTACAGCTACAGTAAACGGGTATGTTTTCTGTTTGGTAGTTATGGTAAACAGCCTGACACATAAAAGGGGTGAGTAGGGACACACAGACACAAACACCATCATGCTGTAACATCAGAAGCAAGCAACCCATGATAGAAGAACAGTGCCTGATGCTCCCGAAAAATCGTTGCCAATGGAGATCACGAACACACAGTAACAGAAGATAAGTAACTTTTAAGTGTATTTGTACTGATGTAGACTATAGGCTGTTCTTTTGATAGGCATTTTGCTTGTTATAGAGATCTGTCAGTCTTGTATTGTATTCCCAAGATTGTAATAGTTTTGTATGTACAGCATCTTTGTATAGTAAAAGCACAATTTACACACTGCAGAAATCTCAGCTTCCTTGCTTATACCACAGAGTAACCTTGCTAGATAGAGGCAAGCAAAACAAACACCGCTGCACAAATACCGTGCAATATAAAATATTGCAACAATCTCCATTTTATTCTCTAGATTCTCTGCTAAAAAAAATATATAATGTTTGGGGGTTCTAAGTAATTTTCTAGCAAAAAATAAGGATTTTAACTTGTAAACACCAAATTTCAAAAATAGGCTTAGTCATGAAAGGGTTATGGCCCTGTTCACACCTGAGCTTCCTGTCGCTTGTAGCTGAAGGCCTGTCACTACAAAAAAAGTACACGAGTTACTTTTCAGGCAGGATTATGCGTTTTGGGCCCCATAGACTTCAATGGGAACGCCTGAAAATGCTTAAAGTGTTACTAAACCAAGTAATATGAAAATAGTTCATCCGCCCCCCCACAGTGCCCGCAGCTTATAAATCTTCTTTTTTACATTAAAATACTGCCACTATATACCTTTTTGGATAATCTGTATACCAGTCGGTTACATGATAAACTGCACAGTTTGTCCAGTGCCGAGTTTAGGAAGGAGGATATTTTCACTACAGCCTGTATACACACCCACATGTGTGATGCCAATATCATGTGACCTGGCTAGTTCTGAGAACAAGTAAATGTTCTCTCCAGCACAAAAGACAGACACAACTGAGCATGTGCAGGTTGGCTACCCTGCCGTTGCTAGCTGTCCTTCCCCAGATAGACAGTGCAGAAGGGGAGGATCTGTGCATACAGGATAAAAAAGTATTTTTACACAATGCAGAGGATTAACCCCTTAAGTTCCACAGTGAATATAACAAGCGTGCTATGCTGCATACACAGACTGATTTTACTGTTGTGGGTTTAGGAACACTTTAATTTGAGTGTTTATTTTTCAGCCTATATTAACTGATCTCCTTCCCCTAATCATTTGCATTGGCTAGAACAAAGCCTGAAGCTTGAATGCCTGTATACACTTGTAAAAATGCTAAAAAAAGTGAAGAAAGTTCATATGAAAACTCCCGGGAAAAAATAATAATTTGTGTGAATGCAACCTGATACATGTTCTGCATGAAATGCAAACATTTTCCTCACCCAATCCAGCGCTGTGCCTGTCTGTAGCAGCTCTGTGCCCTTCCATCGTGCCCCTTTCCACTTGCTCTCAAAGGCTTGGCTCCTGCTCCGGTCAGTCAAATCGGGTGACGAGGGAGCAGTGGGTGGGACAGAGCCATGCTTTGTGTCAATGGATGCAGGCAGAATGGCTCAGGATCAAGTCTGCAGGTGTGCCACCATAGTAAGCAGCTTCCTATGGTGGCACACTGAGAAGAGGAAGGGCCGGGAGCGCCGGCAAGGAACCCAAAAAGAGGAGATTCTGGGCTGCTCTGTGCAATTCCATTTCACAAAGTAGGTAAGCACAACATGTTTTTTTTCTTAATACTTTACAAATCACTTTAAACTAGTTAATCAGATAGAAGACAACCCAATACCTCAGTCATGTATGGTTGCGCTTTTGGCTACAGTGAAAGCTTTCCAGATTCCACATAGACAACATTTTGGCTTTTGACAGTTATACTGACCTTGGGGAAGCTGCATGACCCCTGTGCTCAAGCCTGAAACAATATCTCCAATGAGATATTCTTTCACTGGGTACCGTGGCAGCCATTTTAAGATTGGAAGAAAGCTGCACAGCTGAGATTTTGCCTTCTTAGCAGTACACCTATAAAAAACATAAAAAGAGAAATATATTACAAGGAAAATAAAACAAAACAAAAAAAGAAACAAACAAAAAAATAAATAAATAAAAAAACACCTGCTTGCCTGTCACTGGAAGAATATATAGTACGCAATACTGGAATTCGTTTTCTCTCTATAGTTTCTCTATAGTTTGGTGTGCTTTACTTGGTTAGAAAGTAAACTCAAGACACCAGGTGAGCAAATGTTTGTTGCATACAGCCAATCGCTATAGATTTATTGTAGATGTAATTACGGTCTTACTTTGCTGTTTTGGAAAGTCGTAAACTGTGATTCAGTAGCACTGGATGTGAGAAATACAACACTGCTATGTAACTAATGTCACATAACATTCCATGGGCAGAAATTATAGTTAAAAAAGGTAAACATAGCTGAGTAACCAGGTTGATTCTCTCACCCCCCCCCCCCCCCCCCCCCAACAACAAAACCACAAGCTAATCAATATGAAAAATGCAAAGAGGTTACAGCACAGTACTTATAGCCAGTAATATGGCTCCTTGATTTCTCATGAGATCTACATTAGGGGTGTTGAAAATAATTGCCGAATCGATGCATCACCATGCAGCCTTGAACGATTCTGCATCGATGCAGAGAATGGCTGCATCGCGATTGCATGAATGACGTCATCCCGGCCACGTGACCGGCCATAAAATTTTGGAGATAATGTAAACCGATGACTCCAATTAACTTATTAACACTTACACAGTGTAGGATGAATCCATGAAACAGAGGGGCTGGCAGTAATTTTTTTTTAACTTTGGAGTATCCTGGGAAGGCTCTCCCAGGAGACTGGGGGTCTTCTGGGAGTGCAGGGGGGCTGTGCCATTTAGTATTTACTGTTCTAAAAAAATACGGTTGTTGTCTGTGGTGTTCAGACTTTGCTACATGCAGGGAGTGTTTTTTTTTTTTTTTTTTAAGGAGCAGATAAATGGAAAAATTAAGTTCTTCTGACTGCTTGAATTCTTTGATGAAAACCATGGCAAGTAAACGTGATGCATATAGCGCTATTTAGGACCTAAAAACTCATATCTCCATTTTTACTGCATAGTGCAGGCTGGCAAATAAAAGGGCAGGGATGCCTCCGGCGGTGTTTGCCCCGCAGTCGGCAAATCTGTAAGACAGCGTAGTGACTTTCTAGAGAGGGATCACTTTGACACATTTGGTCAGCTTGAACATGTATGGCAATCTATGCTAATAAAAAAAAAAAAATAATAATTTAAGGTTGCTATATTTAAGGGTTAATAAAAGGCAACACCTCCTTATTATCTCATGTGCTGTATATGAATCCTAAACACTCATGTCTCCACTTCTAATGCATGATGCACAAAAACAAACATTTACATATGCATCATATCCTCCTCAATGGCTGGTACTTCTGGATACATTGATTCCTGTGATTCACTCCCCCTTGCTCTCACATAGCAGTGCTTATGCTTAGTGCTCTATGAAGCAGGAATGAAGTCTTCGGTCCCCCCCCCCCCGCCCCCAATTCAACACTGTTCTCCCGGGGGTTAGGGTGGGGGAAGCCATCCCCACTGGGAGAACACAGTGATTATTGCCAGCGGCTATAACAGCCACTAGCAATAATCGCATGTAAAATCCAGCAGGCTGATTGTACCCAAGTTGATTGATCTATTAACTTTGGTACATTCAGCCTGCCCATGCATGGTTCTGCAGGAACCAGCCGAGATTCAAACCATCTATAGCAGGCTTTACATGGTGCTTCTTCGCCTCACTCCTGGTGGCAAATGCAGCAGCAGGGGAGCAAAATAAGGGCAAAAACTGAGCGGCTGGCCTTTAAGTGGGAAAAAGCACAGGTTAACTTTAAAGGGTGCACTTTTCATAATGCCCCTGCAGTGCTTTGTCAAATTCCTAAAGCAGTAACCACTTCAGCTCTCACACCTGTGTACGCCTTAGCATTACTACAGCGTTTTAGGGGCGTTAGCGGTAAAATAAACGCAGCGCTGCAGGCGTTCTAACAGCGTTTTTCAAGCGTTATTGATGCTATCTTTCTGCTTGCATGTTTATCCTTTGTGATATCATGTAAAATAAGCAGTGTCTTGTAAAGTAGCAAGCAGTGTCTTGTTTTACTTCAAATCTTCATTTTTCTGGGATTAATTTTTTTTTGGCACTTTAATTTTGTTTTTTTGGCACTTTGATGGTCTGTTTAGTCATTCTGACCTTCCCACAAGTTCAGTCCTGTTGTTGTAGATGCTTTCTTTTCTGCTTGCATGTTTACCTTTTTGTGAGATCATGTGAATTTTCTACAGCTCAGCGCGGATTATAGGAGCTATTCAGGCGTTTTCACAGCGTTTTCAATTCATTTCAATGGAGAGGGGCGTTTTTGAAGCGCTTTTTTCAACGCCCAAAAGCTGCTCCAAAGATGCTGCTTGCAGGACTTTTCTCAACGCCCAGCCAGCGCAACGCCTCAGTGTGAAAGAGGCCATTGAGATGCATGGGGAGCGTTTTATGAGCGTTTTAATAGCGTTATTTTTAGCGCTAAAACGCCTTGGTGTGAAAGGGGTCTTAGGCCCCTTTCACACTGGGGCGGTAGGGGGCGTCAGCAGTAAAACAGCGCTATTTTTACCGCTGTTTTACCGCGGTATTCGGCCGCTAGCAGTGCGGTTTTAACCCCCCGCTGGCGGCCGAAAAAGGGTTAAAACCACTCCTATAGCGCGGCTACAGCCGCGGTATTACCGCGGTATAGCCACACTGTCCCATTGATTTCAATGGGCAGGAGCGGTTTAGGAGCGGTGAATACACCGCTCCTTCACCGCTCCAAACATGCGGCTCGCAGGAGATTTTTTCTTCTCCTGCCAGCGCACCGCTTCAGGCTTTCACACTGAACAAACAGCGGAGGCTGTTTAGGGGCGGTTTGCAGGCGCTATTTTTAGCGCAATAACACCTGCAAACTGCCCCAGTGTGAAAGGGGCCTTAGAGGTGTCAGACAGCGGGGAACGTCACAACGGATGAAGACAGCATCAGGACAAAAGCGTGGGTAACCGGCGGTAAGGAAGAAAACAGCACCATTTTTTTTTTTTTTTTTTTTTTTTTTTTTACATTTCACTGCTTTTTTGGTGAATGGGTACCCATTCATATGGGGGGGGGGGGGGGGATCTGGACTGCAATATTGCGGCGGACGAATTGGACACTTTTGACACATTTTTGGAACCATTGACAATTAGACAGCGATCAATGCTATAAAAATGCACTGATTACTGGCAGAGAAGGGGTTAATTCTGTTCCCTAGTGTGTGTTCTAACTGTGGGGGATGGGACTGTCTAGAAGAGAGAGGGAGAGAGGGAGAGATTGGTGTTCGTATGAACACACGATCTGTCCCTACTCCTCTGAAAGAACCGGGATTTGTGTGTTTACAAACACAGATCCTGGTTCTCACTCTGTCACGAGCGATCGCGGGTGCCCATCGCGCCTGCCGGGCACTCGAATCGGCTCCGGGCACATGCCAACCTGCCGCAGTAAAACTGCGGCGGCTGGTCCGGAAGTGGTTAAATAACTGGAGATGGGGTTTACTCCTCTAATACTTAGTCAAGTAAAATGTTTTCTCTGCAGTTTGATACAACATTGAAGTGTGGAACGCTCCTAAAGACTACGAAAAGAAATAAAACTGGCAAGGTATAAATGTCTCACCTGCAAGAGTGTGAAATTTTATGGAGGCTAGACACTGGCTCTTTCTTCCTTGGGTGCAAATGTTCTTGGAGATATTCCTGGGTGTATACAGGCCTCTCTACACAGTACTTATGTCTCTGACAAAGGCAGTCATCTTCCCCTGAAGCTAGTTCCATAGCACATCTCAGGTTTTTATCTGCAGAGGGCAAAACTAGGTTTTACTATATAGTATATATGCACACACAAATATCAATCATTACTGTATAATAAATTGATTGGCAAAAAGCTTATCCATCACAGCTCACATTACACAAAAAAAAAAATAACACAGCCAATATTGATATGTTCTTTATACTGCAACAACCCAACTTCAGCCATTTGTATTTTTTAAATACTGCGTTTGGTCTAAAGAACTATTACATTCACCAACAGATACATACAGTTTATACCGCACTGACAGCTGGTGTAACATTGGCTACATACAGTATCGATTACTGTGCTCTGGCATTGGGATGGGGAGTTCAAACAAAATCGAGTCAGGATGAGTGCTGCTCAGCTATTCACAGGAAGCTTTGTATTCACTAAACGAATACAAAGCTTCCTCCGATTGGCTGAGGCAGAGGTTGCAACATCATCCATCAACCTCGCCACCTCAGCCAAATCAGAGGACACCTTATATTCAGAAAATTTCTGTGAATGGTTGAGCAGTGCTCAGCCCAACTCAATTTTTTTTCAGGAGCGGGATAAGAAGTCTCTATTCCACTGTCAGAACAGAGCTGCATAATGATGATACTTACAGTTTATACAGCTCTCACAGCGAGCGCATCCGTTAGTGAAGGTATTTGTTTATTTGGATCAGCTTGGATTTTCTCAACCGTTGAAAGCCCAACTCTGGTCAAAACTTTTATATACATGAGAACACATGTTGGGTTTTATTTCTGTTTTTGTCCCAACTGAGGAAACCCAGTGACAGGTGAAAGGACCCTTCCTGGGATAGTAAGTCTCTCCGATGCAGACAGATGGCAATAAAAATACTTTAGTAGAGTGGGGAAAGATAGAATTTCTGCGAGGTTATTATTGCAGTCTGCACCTTCCTGCCCTGGAGACCCCTGCTCCACAAAGTGCATGGGAAAAACACCCCAGGAGAGACAGACAAAAACAGATTCATTTTTAATCTCTAATGCCTGGTACACACTATTTGTTTTTTGTTTAGCCCTCTGGCTTGAACGAAAAAAAAAAACACGGAGGCGCTCGCTGTACTAACTATGCACTGTTAGTACATCAATCTCCTTGCTGAGCTATTGTGTTCTGACAAGGGGACTTTGCTTCTGACTTCCAGTCTCAGGAGATCTGATATGAGATTTGGTGGTGTCACTGTGCTGCTCACAGTTCTCCTTGCGGGAGGCTCTGCCATAAAGATGGCTGCAGGCAATACTGGCGATGAACCCTTTGCCTGATTTTGTGAGCACAGCTGCCAGAGTTTAGTCCCCCTTTATGTAACAGAAATCCCAATGGCATGGGAGTCAGATTTAGCTCTCATCAAAATGATATTCTTGGTAACCACTCAGCAGATTTTCCACCACTGGAATTCTTGCTTCAGTATACACTAATCACCAATCTGAGGCCATATTACGGGTTTATTTAATTCAATTCATTTAAGATATCAGTTTTTGCTGCCGCAACGTTTAATGCTAGATAGTGGCTCAAACGCTGATAACTTTTTTTTTATATATAAAATTATATGCATTTTAAAAAATTCTATATAGCACATGGGCTAATTTATGAATAGGAATTAATGGTCAGTAAATTATTGTGTACAATTACTGGAGCGTCCATGGGACGCAGCTACTTATGAGCCATTTAGTTGTTTCCTTACTCGTTACGATTGTGATTTAGCAAACACGTATTGCATACAGTAATACACTTCCACAAATAACAAAATATATATCTAAACATTTTTTTCTTGGCAGCACTGAAAGTCCTTTAAAAATACACAGGAAGTTGCACATGTGTTTCATGGGTGCCCCGATGAGTTATATCCTGACATTGCAGTGACTGCTGACTGCTAGTGTACACACAATTACTCATTAGTCTATGCCTGTCATCTACTCTCATTACAAAAGATAGCGGTCAGTCAAAAGCTATACACCGCTGACGTGAGTACGTTATGGTCTCCTGAGGCCAACAGCTGCTTGTGAAATTTTAGGACTGCTGTACTGATAGGAAACAAAATACGTAATTGAGAGATATATTACATAGTTACATAGCTAGTCTGGTTGAAAAAAGGCAAGTCCATCCAGTTCAAATAAAGAAGGATCATACAGGTGTATATCTATGAAAAACATTCCTTCTGCAACAAGAGAAAGGCTTTAGCAATGACAATTAGCAGGAAATACACTGAAATCAGTACAAAGTACTAGGCATGGTACAAAAAACAGGAATTCTGGAGAAAAGGTCAGCAGACTGAACAGAAAAACTAGATAAGGTGTTCTTGTTCTATAAGCAAAACATATCATGTTAAAATGTCCTAAACTGCCTCTAAAAATGCTGTATGATAAAAAAAAAAAAAAAAAAAAAAGTGTTTGGACGTGGAGCCGAAAGTTAAAAATCCAGGGTTACACCTCGAACCTTGGCATGAGGTGGCAGGCTGATAGTAGTGCTATTGATCTTGACAGAGAAATCAGGTGAAGAGGCACATAAGGGGGGGCAATGATGAGCTCAGTTTTGGATAGATTAAGTTTTAGGAAGAGCGACATCCAGGCCAATATGTCTGCTAGTAAATTAGTGATACGTGAGGAGACTAAAGGAGTGCGATGAGGGGTAGAGAGATAGATTTGGGGTGTCGTCAGCATAGAGATGGTATTGGAAGATATGGGAGGCTATTACCTGACCAAGGGAGGTCTAGATGGAGAAAAAGAGGTCCAAGAACAGAACCTGGGGAAACCCCGACAGAGAAAAGGAAGAGGAGAGGAGTTGTGACACTGAAGTTGCGGTTGGATAAATGGTATGAGAACCAGCAAAGAGTACAGTCACAGAGACCAAAGGCGTGGAGCTTTTTGAGGAGGAGGAGGAGGAGGAGGAGGAGGAGGAGGAGGAGGAGGAGGGGGTGATCCACTGTGTCAAAGGCAGCAGAGAGGTCTGAGTAGGAGTACAGAATAGTGTCCATTGGATTCAGCTGTTAGCAGATCATTTGTGAGTTTTAGGAGAGCAGTTTCCGTGGAGTGTTGAGGGCGGAATACAGACTGAAGGAGATTACGAAGGTTATTCTGTTTCCGTGTGTTGCATGTAGGGCAGCCCACTCATTTTCATAGGCTACCCACATTGGCAGCACCATGCGGTTGGCAACTGTCAGCAAATTTACATTTTGTGAAAATCTGTAATTTTTGCATCTGTCCATTTATGTCCATTACAGACATGCAATCTGAAAGTCCATAATGGACAGATGCTAAAATTACAGATTTGACAAAATGTTTGTAAATTTACTGACAGTTAGCAACCGCATGGTGCTGCGGCACCATGAGGATTGGCATGTGCATAAACGCGCGTGTTTGCAGAAGCGTAGGGGTGCCATTAACAATTAATGGGCAGCGCGTTTCTGTGCTAGACGCAATTTTGCACATATTCCTGACGTGCACAGATGAACCTAGCCTAAAAGCGTATCTAAACCCAACAAAGTGTAAAACTTCAACACAAAATTACTGCATTCATTTTAACCTAGTAATCCTGTCGCCAACTGTTCCTGTTCTAGGAAAAATTCCCACAAATGGCACTGTATTCAAGAAGCAGTATTGTTAGCATGTACATTAGACTTAAAACCAAAATAACCCCAAAATGGTGGTAAAATATTTACTGCATCAATGACTCTTGTGCCATTATTTAGTTATTAAGCCAACTTTATGGCTTTAGTGCACATTATCTAAACCTCCAAGAAATGTAATATATTCACCAGTCTTGATGGTGACATTTTGACACCTTTTTACACCTGGTAATCTTGCAAATAACAGACTTCCTGTCCCTGGGTGGCTATGCCTATGCTTTCATAGTATCTTTGAAAAGAGCTCTAAACCCAAAAGGAAACATTATATAGCAGCTTCCCAATTCTTGTGCCGCGTACACACGGGCGGACTTTTCGACCGGACTGGTCCGACAAACTTTCCAGCGGACTTTCGAAGGACTTTCTAACAAACGGACTTGCCTACACACGATCACACCAAAGTCCGACGGATTCGTACGTGATGACGTACACCGGACTAAAATAAGGAAGTTGATAGCCAGTAGCCAATAGCTGTCCTAGCGTCGGTTTTTGTCCGTCGGATTAGCATACAGACGAGTAGAGGTCGACTGATATATCGGCCGGCCGATATTTGGTGTTTTTTACTTAATCGCCATCGGCCGATTGTGCTGATAAAAAAGGCCGATATAACTTCAGCGCGACTTGCAAATGACTTCTGTATAGAAGTCAGTGCAAGTCTGTGAAGCGACTTCTCCCTCCTCTGGGCAACCTGCCAAATCTGATAAAAAGAAGCTGAAAAAGAAGCTGAAGGATACACTTATTTACACTTATGAATGAACTAAATGCCGTGTGTAGAAGCTCTCAGTTTAACCATTTAAAGACTAAATCTTTTCTGACATTTGTTGCTTACAAGTAAAAATCCTGTATTTTCTGCTAGAAAATCACTTAGAACCCCCAAACATTATATATATATTTTTTAGCAGAGACCCTAGGGAATAAAATAGCGATTGCTGCAATATTTTATGTCACACGGTATTTGCGCAGCGGTCTTTCAATTTTTTAAAAAAAAATACATTAATAAATAAAAATAAAAATACTAAGCAGGAAAGTTAGCCCATTTTTTTTCGTCCAAAAGTTTTTATTACCTGTTTTTGTATATTTAATATTTAAGATACAGTTTTTTTTCTAAATTCTACATACAAGTGAACTGATTGGAGGTTTAGTTAATCAATGTTTAAATGTAAAAACATTTCTGTATCACTTAAGGTTGCTTTCACAATGGAGCGGGCATGCGTTGACGGTAAAACGCTGCTAGTTTTAGCGGCGCTTTGCCGTCATTTTAGCGTCGCTATTCAGCTGCTAGCAGGGAGCTTATAACCCAGCTAGCAGCCGAGGAAGGGGTTAAATGCGCTCCTGAAGCGCCGCTGCCGAAACGCTTTGCAGGCGCTTTGGCAGCGGTGCGCATTCATTTTAATGGGAAGGAGTGGTGGTATACACCGCTCCAAAGATGCTGCTTGCAGCACTTTTTTTTAACATCCTGCCAGCGCATCGCCTCAGTGCGAAAGCACTCGGGATATCACACTGAGACTGCAGGGGAGCAGTTTTACAGGCACTTTACAGGCGCTATTTTTAGCCAAAAAGCGCCTGAAAAACGCCCCAGTGTGAAAGGGGTCTGTTAGATTTTATGAGATGAAGAGGAAAAAAAAAAAAAAAAAAAAAAAAAAAAAAAAAAAAAAAAGGAAAAATCGGCCTAATATATATCGGCCCAAAAAAAAAAATCGGCATCACATATCGGCCATCGGCCACCGAGATTTCTAAATATCGGCATCGGCCAGAGAAAAACCCATATCGGTCGACCTCTACAGACGAGTGGATTTCTGGGTCCGGCGGAGTTACGATGTAAAGATTTGAAGCCTGTTCCAAATCTAAAGTCCGTAAGATTTGCGACTGGAAAAGTCCGCTGAAGGTCCGGTGAAGCCCACACACAAATCGGATTGTCCGCCGGATTTGGTTCGTCGGCATCCGTCAGACCAGTCCGGTCGAAAAGTCCGACCGCGTGTACGCCCCATTGGATGTGATGGCCGTATTTGTTCTCTATAGGCTTTTTTTATTTTCAACTGGTGATCCAGACAGTAAGTCTGTTTTTCAACAGTACAAGCTCTCTTCCAGATGTATCGGTTTACAAGGATGAGACAAAGCATTTACCACGGAAAGGGGTGCTTACAACGATCAGCTTTTATTTATTCATGTAAAACCTGTATCCCAAAAGGGGAAAAAAAAAAAACAAAAACAAAAAACACCACACAACATGTTTGCTTAACGGTTTATAAAGCATGAGCTGGAGTTTGGCTTCAGTTTGTAGCGTATTTAAATCTGCTAGTGCTTTAAACACTCCCCTCCCCCCAGACTGACAATGCTGCTGTCTAAAAAGGTGCCCCTGCATCCAGAGTGGGGACACAAATACAGGAGGCGAGTTACTAGCCAGATCACCAGGTAAAAAAAACAAAAAAAAAAAAAAAAACACCAATACAGCCACCACATCTAATGACTGGTAAGGTACAGCAGCCACCACATCTAATGATTGGTAAGGTACAATATATCGCATTTCTGGTTTCAATACCACTTAAAGCTGCCCATAGATTATTTTTTTTTTCATTCATCCGGCGTGTTATAGCCCGACTGAGCAAGAAAAAACTGACAGGGTGGTCGTAGAGAAGTCAATCAGTAGATTAACTTATCTACAACCTCCCTGCCCAAAATTCCACCAGACCCTGCTGAACCGGCCAAATATTGATCCATGTATGGCCGTCAGTCTGGCTTTGTTCATCACTATTACATGTGGGGGGGGGGGGGTTATTAGTTTAAGCCCAGTACACAAGATCAGAAAATCGTACAAAAAATTACGATTTCTGAGCCATCATACGATAATCTGATCGTTAGTACAGAGCTTTCAAGAGCCGATAAGGACAACTAATCAGCATGGCCGTCGTTCGAAAACGCTATACAAAAACGCATTACAAACACATTACATCACTTTCACAATGTTTATTCTGTCGTCGTACGAGAATTTGTGACTTTAGTAAACTCAGATTTGTTCTGCGATTAGCATGCAAAAAAAACAAAAAAAAAAAAAAAAACCACGCACGATCTTTCTTTCGATAATCTCATGATGTGATTTCAGTTCCCCTAGTGTTTGGGACACTGCATTTCTAACAAGATCAACAGGTAATTCCTGTACTAGTGAACTGCAATAGGTTTACATTTTTACATTTAGTTATCCTTTATGACACCTACAACTTTTAGATTATGGCCGGCCGTACATGAACAATCAGAATGCCAAAAATCATGTCAGGAAAAGATTGTTGTCCAAATATGTATAGTCACATTGAACAGTTTTGTATGTTCTGTCCTATGGGCGTGGGAGTAGTACCTGAGCATTGGCTTCCTTCGGGCAAGCTAAACAATTGGTTGGGAAACCCCACCCTGACTAACTGTTGTCACCAAGAGTGCTCAGGCAGGATTACTCAGGGAATGTTGGGAAAAGCTTAAAGGCCTATAGTATGAATTAGAGCTAAACGATTAATCGTAAAAGAATCAAAAATTGCGATTCTACCCCTCTTACGAATCTTAACAGCATTTTCCCAATTCAGTGCAGTTCCCTGGTCCCTGGTCAGCTGAAAGCTGTCTAATGTGGGAAAAAAAAAAAAAAAAAAAAAACAAAAACAACCACACCCCAGGCAGCCTGCCAAGTTTTAGCACAACATTGGGTAGCTGGAGATAAAGAGAAACATTATAACACTTAAGATACGTACACACGATCGGATTTTTCGCAGACAAAACCTCAGACTTTTGTCCGAAGGCGTGTGCCTGGATTTTGTCTTGCATATAAAAACGGCAAGGAATTGTCGGCCAACAAAAACGAACGTAGTGACGTACTACGTGGTTTTTCAGCTCTTTAGCGCCACTCTTTGGGCTCCTTCTGCTGATTTTGTGTTAGAAGTTTGGCGAGTGTTGATTCGCGCTTTTCATTTAGTTTCTGAACAGTCGTTCATCAACCAGACATGTTGCAGAATCGGAGGAGATAACGTGTTCTTTATTATTGGCCTTGGAGTTATTGTTTTGACTAGGGCCGAAACAACTAATCGATTAATCGACAACCAATAGATTATGAAATTAATTGATTACTATTTTCATAAATCAATTAATCGGCCAGTAACATAATGGGGTTAAAAAAACTAAAAGTAGCCCTTATAGTACAAAAAGAGCAAATAATCGCTACTGTAAATATTACTTTCCCTGTTGCACAGTAAAAAACGAACCCCTTACAGTAGCGATTATTTGCCCTTTTTGTACCATGAAGGGCTAATTTTTTATTTATTTTTTTTTAACTTCATTATGGTACTAAATGTCTTAGGCCTGGTTCCCATCCATGTGTTTTGGTGCTTTTTACAGAAACGCACTACAGTTCAGTTATGTTCACATCTATGCTTTTTTCAGTTGCGGCATATTTGAAAAAGGTCCTTGACCCTTTCCAACGCAAAACTGTGCTTTTTTGGTTCAATATACTTCAATAGAGAAGCTGCAGAAAAGAATGTAGTGCGTTTTTTCAGCAATTTGTGTTTTTTAATCTGCCCAACAACAAATTGGCCAAAAAAAAAAAAAAAAAAGCAAAAAAACACAAATCGCTGCAAAATTGAGTGCGCAAAAATCAACAACATAGCAAAAAGCACTGCATAAACGGATCAAAAGCAAACTGCATATGTGTGTACCGAGCCTTATGCTGGCCACACGGATCAATTTTCAGACGAGAATTTATGTGAAAAATCTTTGTACATTCGCTGAATTAAAAAATGTTTGAAATTTTCACTTGCTTTTAACATTCTTTTTTAAAACTAATGTAATTTCTGAATGAAAACCACATACACTGTCTGAAAATTCCTTTGATCAAGAAGTTTTCTATTATTTATAAATTTTCTCGTCACTGTGGTTGAAAACAAACGTCAATTTGACCCCACTAACATCGAACGAAGTTCTTAAACACTTCAGCCCCGGAAGGATTTACCCCCTTCCTGACCAGAGCACTTTTTACAATTTGGCACTGCGTCGCTTTAACTGCCAATTGCGCGGTCATGCAATGCTGTACCCAAACGAAATTTGCGTCCTTTTCTTCCCACAAATAGAGCTTTCTTTTGACTGCCTATCTCATTTCTTGAGGTGCTAAAATGGCAGGGCAGTACAAACAAAACCCCCCAAATGACCCCATTTTGGAAAGTAGACACCCCAAGGAAATTGCTGAGAGGCATGTTGAGCCCATTAAATATTCATTTCTTTTGTCCCAAGTGATTGAATAAAAAAAAAAAAAATTACAAAAAGTTGTCACTAAATTATATACTGCTCACACAGGCCATCAAAAATCAAAAATTTACGCCCTTAGAAAGCCTGAAGGCGGTGCTTGGATTTCAGGGTCCCGTCCGCGGCTAGGCTCCCAAAAAGTCTCACACATGTGGTATCCCCATACTCAGGAGAAGCAACAGAATGTATTTTGGGGTGTAATTTCACATATTCCCATGGCATGTTTGAGCAATATATCATTTAGTGACAACTTTGTGCAAAAAAAAAAAAATTGTCTTTTTCCCGCAACTTGTGTCACAATATAAAATATTCCATGGACTCGACATGACTCTCAGCAAATAGCTTGGGGTGTCTACTTTCCAAAATGGGGTCATTTGGGGGGTTTTGTACTGTCCTGGCATTTTATGCACAACATTTAGAAGCTTATGTCACACATCACCCACTCTTCTAACCACCTGAAGACAAAGCCCTTTCTGACACTTTGTTTACATGAAAAAAAATTTTTTTTTTTGCAAGAAAATTACTTTGAACCCCCAAACATTATAAATTTTTTTTAAAGCAAATGCCCTACAGATTAAAATGGTGGGCGTTTCATTTTTTTTTTTCACACAGTATTTGCACAGCGATTTTTAAAACGCATTTTTTTCGGAAAAACACACTTTAAGTTTCAATGCACTAAAACACACTATATTGCCCAAATGTTTGATGAAATAAAAAAGATGATCTTAGGCCGAGTACATGGATACCAAACATGACATGCTTTAAAATTGCGCACAAACGTGCAGTGGCGACAAACTAAATACATTTTTAAAAGCCTTTACAGGTTACCACTTTAGATTTACAGAGGAGGTCTACTGCTAAAATTACTGCCCTCAATCCGACCTTCGCGGTAAAACCTCACATGCATGGTGCAATTGCTGGGGTTTTTTTTTTGCTTTTTTATCTTATTTTTAAACTGTTCCTTTCATTTTTTTAATCATTTTTATTGTTATCTCAGGGAATGTAAATATCCCCTATGATAGCAATAGGTAGTGATAGGTACTCTTTTTTGAAAAAAGTGGGGTCTATTAGACCCTAGATCTCTCCTCTGCCCTCAAAGCATCTGACCACACCAAGATCGGTGTGATAAAATGCTTTCACAATTTCCCAATGGCGCTGTTTACATCCGGCGAAATCTAAGTCATAAAAATGCTCATAGCTGCCGGTTTCTTAGGCCATAGAGATGTTTGGAGCCACTCTGGTCTCTGATCAGCTCTATGGTCAGCTGGCCGAATCACCGGCTGCATTCTCGGGTTCCCTGTTGGGACAGGAGAGCAGGAGAAAAACATGGAAGACGGTTGGGGGGGGGGGCCATTTCCTCCCACTGCTTGTAAAAGCAGTCTAGAGGCTAATTAGACGCTAGGATTACTTTTACATGAAAGCCGACCGCTGGCTGAAAAGAATGATACCAAGATGATACCTAAACCTGCAGGCATCATTCTGGTATAACCACTCAAAGTCCAGCAACATACCAGTACATTGCTGGTCCTTGTTGGGCATATATTGTAAACTTTTTTTCATGCAGCCTGTGGGCTGAACGAAAAAAAGATATTGATCGGTGGGTATGCCCACCATTAGAACACCTCCCTTCATCCACCCACTTCTAATGATGGGCATACATGCACAGTTTATATATGCTGAAGAATGGGGCAAAAGGTAGGAGCAAATCTCTCCTCCACCCACTGCTGCCCCCACGCTTCGGCATATATGCTGAAGTATGCAACTGTGGTGGTGAAATCACCTCCGAAAGCGCTGAAGTCATGGCTTTATGTATCATGGCAGCAAACGCTGTTGCTGTCAAGATAAATAAATCCGCGCTGCAACTGAATGGCGTACCTGCTAAGCAAATGATGGTTAACAATAAAATAAAGTAACATTACAGTATAACAGTAATGCCCCGTACACACGGTCGGATTTTCCGACGGGAAATGTGTGACAGGAACTTGTTGTCGGAAATTCCGACCGTGTGTAGGCTCCATCACACATTTTCCATCGGAATTTCCGACACACAAAGTTTGAGAGCTTGCTATAAAATCTTCTGACAACAAAATCCGTTGTCGGAAATTCCCATCGTGTGTACACAAATCCGACAGACAAAGTGCCACGCATGCTCAGAATAAATTAAGAGATGAAAGCTATTGGCTATTGCCCCGTTTATAGTCCCGACGTACGTGTTTTACGTCACCACGTTCAGAATGATCGGATTTTCCGACAACTTTGTGTGACCGTGTGTATGCAAGACAAGTTTGAACCAACATCCGTCGGAAAAAATAGATGGATTTTGTTGTCGGAATGTCCGATCAACGTCCGACCGTGTGTACAGGGAATAAGACTTACCATACCTGCAAAGCAAATACAAAAAAAACATAGTAATAAATAAAACATTTAACGCAACCTGTGCCTAAAATATATACATATGCCGAAGCATGGGGGCATCCTCCCGCAAAAGGCAGGAGCAAATCGCTCCTCCACCCACTGCTGCCCCCACGCTTCAGCATATATGCTGAAGTATGTAACTGTGGTGGTGAAATCACCTCCGACAGCGCTGGAGTCACGGCTTTATGTATCGTGGGAGCAAACGCTGTTGCTGTCAAGATAAATAAATCCGCTCTGCAGCTGAATGGTGTACCTGAAAACAAAAAAATGGTTACCAATAAAACACAATAAACAGTAAATTATTGCTGCAGACACGACATCTTTTTTGGGGGGCTCGTTGGGTAAGGGTACTCGGGAGCACATAAAGAAAATGCCTCTCATGCAGCCAGCTTACTGCATTTGGTTGGGAAAGGTGAGGTGGAGCACCGTCTGGAAACAGAAGGGCTCTGACAATCTCTTCCTGGAATTTAAGGAAGGATCCAGTCCGTCCTGAAGCTCTGTATAGCACATAAGCGTTCAGCAAAGCCAATTGAAATAAATAGACACTTTTTTGTACCAGCATCTGGCCTTACGGGCAACTAGGTACGGCGCCAACAACTGGTCGTTGAGGTCCACCCCTCCCATATTTTGGTTATATTCGTGGACACAGAGGGGTTTCTCCACAACACCAGTCACCGTAGTAATTTGGACCGGCGTGTCTTTATGAAGGGAGGTAAGAACGAAAACATTCTTATTATCCCTCCACTTCATAGCGAGCAAATTATTACACTGCAAGCAGGCTCTCTCCCCCAGCCTAAGACGGGAATCTACAAGCCGCTGGGGAAAGCCCCGGCGATTAGGTCGCACGGTGCCACATGCTCCAATCTGATGATCAAAAAAGGTGACTAAAAAGTGGCACGCTCGTGTAATAATTGTCCACGTACAAGTGGTACCCCTTTCCGAATAGGGGTGACACCAAGTCCCACACAATCTTGCCAGCGCTTCCTATGTAGTCAGGACAGTTTGTCGGCTCTACGTGACTATCTTTGCCCTTGTAAACCATAAAACTACATGTATAGCCTGTGGCCCTGTCACAGAGCTTATACATCTTGACCCCGTATCTGGCACACTTGCTGGGAAGGTACTGTTTGAATGACAAGTGGCCAGAAAACCTTATCAGGGACTCATTAACGCAGACAACTTGATGGGGAGTAAACAAGTCTGCAAAACGTTGGTTGAAGTGGTTTACAAGGGGCCCAATTTTGTAGAGCCGATCGTATTCAGGGTCTCCACAAGGACGACAGAGTTCATTGTTGTTGAAGTGCATGAACCGCAAAATCTGCTCGTATTGTGCCCTGGCCATGGAGGCAGAGAACACGGGCATATGGTAAATTGGGTCAGTGGACCAATATGACCGCAACTCACTCTTTTTATTTATGTCCATGTTGAGGGAAAGGCCCAGAAACCAAGAGCTTAAATTCGGAAACCGTAATTGGTTTCCCATCTCTGGCAAGGGAGGACTGGGGAATAGTGGCGAAGTGTTGACCAGCGTATAAATTGCTTTGGTCCACAATAGATCTATAGAGATCTTTGACGAAAAAGAGCGAATAAAAATCCAGTGATGTAAAATCAACTGTTTCCACCTGAATGCCGGGTTGGATTGGGGGGAAGTACGGATGCTGCAGAAGTAGTGGGTTTCCAATTCGTATTGGCAAATGCAGCAGGAAGGGCACTATGGGCACGACGGGCCTGTGTTTGTCTTCTTGGTGGCAGCGGGGCACTACTTGTGCTTGCCACCTCGCCAGCTTGAACTGCACTTATGGGACTCGCCACGTCACCAAGTGTTACTGCAGTGCTGGATATACGAGAAGGAATAGCGGCGCTAGTATTTCTCTGCTCCATATGAGGAACCTGCGGTTCTTGCACTTCAAAAAGGACAGAAGAAGAAGTTCGGGGTCTGGTACGCCTGACCTTGGCAGGGACCACAACTCCGTCGTCAGAGCTATCTGTCATGGAGCCGCTGTCGTCTACAGGTTCGTATTCTGAGCCTGAATCTGACAGATGAGTGACTTCCTCTTTACTATCTGTCATGCTCAGAAACGTGTAGGCCTCTTCACTAGTGTACCTTCGATTTGCCATTTTGGGCTCTAAATTTAGTGGTACACTAGTGAGACTCACAGGCAAAAAAGCTCCTGACTTTTAGCGACTGTATCAAAACGCTATCAACAAAACTGTTAGCGATCGCAGGGATCAGGCCTGACTCTGAGAACGCTGCAGTTATGTGTGTTTAGTAAGTGACAGTGATCGATCAATACTGCACTTGGGTGGGCTGGGCCGAGGGGCAAAACGCAGGTGCTAGCAGGTATCTTGGCTAACACTGCGTTTTTGGGAAGCCTAAACTGCTGGGGACGCTAGTATAGATCTGATCAGATATTGATCCGTTCAGATACTATACCACTAAGGGAGGTGTATGCTGCGTGCATGGGTGTTAGCGGTACTGGCACTAACCTAACGCTGCCTGGGGTGACGCAGACCTTATCTAAACCTAAAAACTTAACTTATATCACCGCCGGGCGATTAGGGGGTTAAACCTTTATAAAAAAAAAAAAAGGTAATAAACGGCGGGTGCCCTGAAACTATAAAAAATAAACTAACCAGCGTCACCCGTAACAGTTATACGGTGATCAATGGTGAAAGGGTTAACTAGGGGGCAATCAGAGGGTTAAAACCTTTATTAGGTAGTATATGGGGGTCCCTGTCGCTATAAAACGCTGACGGCGAACCTATATACTTACCTCCCTAACTAGCGTCACCTGTGTCACTAATACAGCAATTAGAAAAACGATCGCTTAGTGACACTGGCGACGGGGGGGGGGTGATCAAGGGGTTAAAACTTTATTAGGGGGTTAGGGGGGTACCCTAGACCTAAAAGGGGGCTAACCCTAACTGCCCTACCACTTATAACTGTCACAAACTGACACCAAAGCAAAAAAAAAAAAAAAAAAACTGCTATTGGTGTCACTGTGACAGGGGGTACAGGGGTGTGATCGGGGGGTGAAAAGTGTGCCTGCGTGTTCTACTGTTAGTGTAGTGTTGGTGCAACTCACATTGATGTCTTCTCTCCTCGGCGCCGGAACGAAAAGACCGGCTCGAGGAGCGATGACATCACTTCCTCTGCCGCTGTTTACATTACAGCAGCAGAGGAAGATTTTCATTCGTGGGGAGCGATCGCGAGGGGGTGGCCACGAATGAGTGGCCTCCCCCTCAGCCTGTATCTCTTCCCCAACAAAGCCGACCGCCTCGGGCCCCCAGCCCGCGGGAGGCAGATCACGTACCAGGTACCTGATTTTGCCTGCCCGTGCCATTCTGCCGCAGTATATCTGCGTTAGGCGGTCGGCAGCTGGTTAAAATGACTTATAATATTACAGTTCTGTTTGAAAATCTGCAAAAAACAGGTCTTTAACTTTTTTTTTCTTTAAATAAAAAAATTTGACCTGAGTCTGATGATATTTACCAGATCTCTAATAGTATATAGAGTATATCTCTTCTGTCAGAGCCCTTTCACACTGGGGCAGGCGGCGGCAAAGCGCCGCTATTGTAAGCGGCGCTTTACCGTCGGTATGCGGCCGCTAGCGGGGTGGTTTTACCCCCCGCTAGCATCCGAGAAATGGTTAAAAACCACCGCAAAGCGCCTCTGCAGAGGCGCTTTGCCCGCGGTATAGCCGCGCCGTCCCATTGATTTCAATGGGCAAGGAGCGGTATACACTCCGCTCCTTCACCGCTCGGAAGATGCTGCTAGCAGGACTTTTTTTACCGTCCTGCCAGCGCATCACTCCAGTGTGAAAGCCCTCGGGGCTTTCACACTAGAATGAAAGCAGCGGCACTTTCGGGTCGGTTTGCAGGCGCTATTATTAGCGCAATAGCGCCTGCAAACCGCCCCAGTGTGAAAGGACCCTTATTCTCAAAGTGGATTAAAGATTTTACTCACTAATCATATAGTTGGTTATTTATTTTTACCCCTACGTGTAGAGATATTTAGGAATAAACTGCCTTATTTTAAACTTTACATATTAACTAAATTATACACCACATTTTTTTTGTCATCACACATTTCCCGTCGGAAAATCCGATCGTGTGTATGCGGCTTAAGTCCTTTTAGATCAAAGGGAAGAACTTCGGTTTGTAAATAAGGTCAGTTTAACTGCTTAAAAGACTAAACCTTTTTTGACACTTGTTGCTTACAAGGGGAGAGCGAGAGAGAGCGAGAGCGCGAGCGAGCGAGAATATACAGTGGGGGATCGAAAGTTTGGGCACCGCAGGTAAAAATGTGTCTTAATGTGCATAACGAAGCCAAGGAAAGATGGAAAAATCTCCAAATGGCATCAAATTACAGATTAGATATTCTTATAATATGTCAAAAAAAGTTAGATTTTATTTCCATCATTTACACTTTCAAAATTACAGAAAACAAAAAAATGGCGTCTGCAAAAGTTTGGGCACCCTGCAGAGTTTATAGCATGCACTGCCCCCTTTGAAAAGCTGAGACCTGCCAGGGTCATGGATTGTTCTCAATCATCGTCTGGGAAGACCAGGTGATGTCAATCTCAAAGGTTTTAAATGGCCAGACTCATCTGACCTTGCCCCAACAATCAGCACCATGGGTTCTTCTAAGCAGTTGTATAGAAAACTGAAACTGAAAATAGTTGACGCTCACAAAGCTGGAGAAGGCTATAAGAAGATAGCAAAGCGTTTTCAGATGTCAGTATCCTCTGTTTGGAATGTAATTAAGAAATGGCAGTCATCAGAAACAGTGGAAGTTAACCACTTGAGCCCCGGACCATTATGCTGCCTAAGGACCAGAGGTCTTTTTCCAATTTGGCACTGCGTCGCTTTAACTGCTAATTGCGCGGTCATGCAATGCTGTACCTAAACGAAATTTGCGTCCTTTTCTTCCCACAAATAGAGCTTTCTTTTGATGGTATTTGATCACCTCTGCGGTTTTTATTTTTTGCGCTATAAACGGAAAAAGACCGAAAATTTTGAAAAAAAAATGATGATATTTTCTACTTTTTGTTATAAAAAAAATCCAATAAACTAAATTTTAGTCATACATTTAGGCCAAAATGTATTCGGCCACATGTCTTTGGTAAAAAAAATGTCAATAAGCGTATATTTATTGGTTTGCGCAAAAGTTATAGCGTCTACAAACTAGGGTACATTTTCTGGAATTTACACAGCTTTTAGTTTATGACTGCCTATGTCATTTCTTGAGGTGCTAAAATGGCAGGGCAGTACAAAACCCCCCCAAATGACCCCATTTTGGAAAGTAGACACCCCAAGGAAATTGCTGAGAGGCATGTTGAACCCATTGAATATTTATTTTTTTTGTCCCAAGTGATTGAAAAATGACAAAAAAAAAAAAAAAAAAAAATATTTACAAAAAGTCGTCACTAAATGATATATTGCTCACACAGGCCATGGGCCTATGTGGAATTGCACCCCAAAATACATTTAGCTGCTTCTCCTGAGTATGGGGATACCACATGTGTGGGACTTTTTGGGAGCCTAGCCGCGTACTGGACCCCGAAAACCAATCACTGCCTTCAGGATTTCTAAGGGTGAAAATTTTTGATTTCACTCTTTACTGCCTATCACAGTTTCGGAGGCCATGGAATGCCCAGGTGGCACAAAACCCCCCCAAATGACCCCATTTTGGAAAGTAGACACCCCAAGCTATTTGCTGAAAGGCATGGTGAGTATTTTGCAGCTCTCATTTGTTTTTGAAAATGAAGAAAGACAAGAAAAAACATTTTTTTTTTTCTTTTTTCAATTTTCAAAACTTTGTGACAAAAAGTGAGGTCTGCAAAATACTCACTATACCTCTCAGCAAATAGCTTGGGGTGTCTACTTTCCAAAATGGGGTCATTTGGGGGGGTTTTGTGCCACCTGGGCATTCCATGGCCTCCGAAACTGTGATAGGCAGTGAAGAGTGAAATCAAAAATTCACGCCCTTAGAAAGCCTGAAGGCGGTGCTTGGTTTTCGGGGTCCCGTACGCGGCTAGGCTCCCAAAAAGTCTCACACATGTGGTATCCCCGTACTCAGGAGAAGCAGCAGAATGTATTTTGGGGTGTAATTTCACATATTCCCATGGCATGTTTGAGCAATATATCATTTAGTGACAACTTTGTGCAAAAAAAAAAAAAAAATTTGTCTCTTTCCCGCAACTTGTGTCGCAATATAAAATATTCCATGGACTCGACATGCCTCTCAGCAAATAGCTTGGGGTGTCTACTTTCCAAAATGGGGTCATTTGGGGGGGTTTTGAACTGTCCTGGCATTTTATGCACAACATTTAGAAGCTTATGTCACACATCACCCACTCTTCTAACCACTTGAAGACAAAGCCCTTTCTGACACTTATTGTTTACATGAAAAAGTTTTTTTTTTTTGCAAAAAAATTACTTTGAACCCCCAAACATTATATATTTTTTTTAAAGCAAATGCCCTACAGATTAAAATGGTGGGTGTTTCATTTTTTTTTTTCACACAGTAATTGCGCAGCGATTTTTCAAACGCATTTTTTGGGTAAAAAACACACTTTTTTTAATTTTAATGCACTAAAACACGCTATATTGCCCAAATGTTTGATGAAATAAAAAAGATGATCTTAGGCCGAGTACATGGATACCAAACATGACATGCTTTAAAATTGCGCACAAACGTGCAGTGGCAACAAAATAAATACATGTTTAAAAGCCTTCAAAAGCCTTTACAGGTTACCACTTTAGATTTACAGAGGAGGTCTACTGGAAAAATTACTGCACTCGATCTGGCCTTCGCGGTGATACCTCACATGCATGGTGCAATTGCTGTTTACGTTTGACGACAGACCGCCGCTTGCGTTCGCCTTAGCGCGAGAGCAGGGGGCGACAGGGGTGTTTTTTTTTTTTTTTTTTTTTTTCTTTATTATTTTTTTGCTTTTTTAATCTTACTTTTAAACTGTTCCTTTCATATATTTTTTTTTTAATCATTTTTATTGTTATCTCGGGGAATGTAAATATCCCCTATGATAGCAATAGGTAGTGACAGGTACTCTTTTTTGAAAAAATTGTGGTCTATTAGACCCTAGATCTCTCCTCTGCCCTCAAAGCATCTGACCACACCAAGATCGGTGTGATAAAATGCTTCCCCAATTTCCCAATGGCGCTATTTACATCCGGCGAAATCTAAGTCATGAAATACTCGTAGCTTCCGGTTTCTTAGGCCATAGAGATGTTTGGAGCCACTCTGGTCTCTGATCAGCTCTATGGTCAGCTGGCTGAATCACCGGCTGCGTTCTCAGGTTCCCTGTTGAGACAGGAGAGCCAGAGAAAAACACGGAAGACGGTGGGGGGGGGGGGCATTCCCTCCCACGGCTTGTAAAAGCAGTCTAGAGGCTAATTAGCCGCTAGGATTGCTTTTACATGAAAGCCGACCGCTGGCTGAAAAGAATGATACCAAGATGATACCTAAACCTGCAGGCATCATTCTGGTATAACCACTCAAAGTCGTGAATGGCGTACCTGAAGACAAAAAAATGGTTAACAATGGTTAACAATAAAGCACAGTAAAGTGTAAATAATTACACACCTGAAAAACAAACATGATAAAACATAATAACAATAACAATAAAACATTGCAGAATAGAATACAGTAAAAAAGAGCAGAACAATAGAGAGAGAGAATAGAGAGAGAGAGAACAATAAAACAACAACTATTTTTTTTTATTTCTTATTTTTTTTTTTTTTTACACTTTTTTTGTAACTAACTTTTATAACGGTAACCGGTTCCAGGTTCGGGTCTCTCAAAATGCGATGGCATCTTGGGAGACCCTGTGAAAGTGTGCCTAGTCTGTGCAATGCTGTACCCTACGCTAATACTCAACTAGTGAATGGTAGCGTTCAAAACATTCACCAATGCAAAGACCAGGATTGTCAGGACAGGAGGGACAATAATAGCGGGTGTCACGCCTATATCCGCGCTTGCTGCAGACACGACATCTTTTTTGGGGGGGTTCGCTGGGTAGGGGTACTTGGGAGGACATAAAGAAAATGCCTCTCATGCAGCCGACTGCATTTGGTTGGGGATGTGAATGGGGGAAGTACGGGCGCTGCAGAAGCGGTGGGTTCCCAATTAGGATTGGCGAATGCAGCAGGAAGGGCACTATGGGCACGACGGGCCTGTGTTTGTCTTCTTGGTGGCAGTGGGACACTACTTGTGCTTGCCACCTCACCAGCTTGAACTGCACTTATGGGACTCGCCACGTCACCACGTGTTACTGCAGTGCTGGTTTGACTACGACCGGGGTGTACTAGGCCGCTGGCGCTTGCCAGTTCACCAAAACGCTACCAAAAAACTGTTAGCGATCGCAGGGATCAGGCCTGACTCTGCGAACGCTGCAATTATGCGTTTAGTGTTTTGTAAGTGACAGTGATCGATCGATACTGCACTTGGGTGGGCTGGGCCGGGCCGGGCGGAGGGGCAAAACGCAGGTGCTAGCAGGTATCTGGGCTGATCCCGCTAACACTGCGTTTTTGGGAACCCTAAACTGCTGGTGACGCTAGTATAGATCTGATCGGATCAGATATTGATGCGATCAGATACTATACCACTAAGGGAGGTGTATGGTGCGTGCGTGGGTGTTAGCGGTACTGGCGCTAACCTGACGCTGCCTGGGGCTGGCGCTTGCCAGTTCACCAAAATGCTACCAAAAAAACTGTTAGCGATCGCAGGGATCAGGCCTGACTCTGCGAACGCTGCAGTTATGCGTTTAGTGCCTTGTAAGTGACAGTGATCGATCGATACTGCACTTGGGTGGGCTGGGCGGAGGCACAAAACGCAGGTGCTAGCAGGTATCTGGGCTGATCCCGCTAACACTGCGTTTTTGGGAACCCTAAACTGCTGGGGACGCTAGTATAGATCTGATCGGATCAGATATTGATGCGTTCAGATACTATACCACTAAGGGAGGCGCATGCTGCGTGCGTGGGTGTTAGCGGTACTGGCGCTAATCTGACGCTGCCTGGGGCGACGCATATCACCGCCGGGCGATCGGGGGGCTAAACCTTTATTCGGTAATAAACGGCGGGTGCCCTGACACTATAAAAAATAAACGAACTAACCAGCGTCAACCGTAACGGTTATACGGTGATCAGTGGTGAAAGGGTTAACTAGGGGGCAATCAAGGGGTTAAAACATTTATTAGGTAGTATATGGGGGTCCCTGTCGCTATAAAACGCTGACGGCGAACCTAAATATTTACCTCACTAACTAGCGTCACCAGCGACACTAATACAGCGATCAGAAAAATGATCGCTTAGTGACACTGGTGACAGGGGGTGATCAAGGGGTTAAAACTTTATTAGGGGGGGTTAGGGGGGTACCCTAGACCTAAAGGGGGGTAATACTCACTGTCCCAACACAGTAACTGTCACAAACTGACACTATGCAGTAATCAGAAAAAAAAAAAAAAAAAACTGCTGGTGTCAGTTTGTGACGGGGGGGGGGGGATCGGGGGGCGATCGGGGGGGAGATCGGGGTGTTTTGTGTGCCTGGCATGTTCTACTGTGTGTGTGTAGTGTTGTGCACTCACTCACATGTCGTCTCTCCTCGGGCCGGAACGGAAAATACCGACCCGAGGGGAGATGACATCACTTCCTTTGCTGCTGTTTAGCATACAGCAGCAAAGGAGTGTTCTCATTGGCCGGCGGTGATCGCGAGGGGGGGGCCACGAACGGATGGTCTCCCCCTCATCACCGATCGCCGCTGGACAAAAGACGACCGCCTCGGGCACCGGGGGGGGGTCCGATCGGACCCCCCACCCGCGGAAGGCAAATCACGTACCCTGTACGTGATTTTGCCTGTCCGTGCCACTTTGCCGACGTACATCGGCGTGAGGCGGTCGTCAAGTGGTTAAAGCAAGATCTGGAAGACCAAGAAAAATATCAGACAGAACAGCTCGCAGGATTGTTAGAAAAGCAATTCAAAACCCACGTTTGACTGCACGATCCCTCCAGAAAGATCTGGCAGACACTGGAGTTGTGGTACACTATTCCACTATAAAGAGACACTTGTACAAATATGGTCTTCATGGAAGAGTCATCAGAAGAAAACTTCTTCTATGTCCTCACCACAAAAATCAGCGTTTGAACTTTGCAAATGAACATATAGACAAGCCTGAGGCATTTTGGAAACAAGTTCTGTGGACCGATAAGGTTAAAATAGAACTTTTTGGCCGGAATAAGCAAAGGTATGTTTGGAGAAGAAAGGGCACAGAATTTAATGAAAAGAACCTCTGTCCAACTGTTAAGCATGGGGGTGGATCAATCATGCTTTGGGGTTGTATTGCAGCCAGTGGCACAGGGAACATTTCACGAGTAGAAGGAAAAATGGATTCAATAAAATTTCAGCAAATTTTGGATGGCAACTTGATGCCATCTGTGAAAAAGCTGAAGTTAAAGAGAGGATGGCTGCTACAAATGGATAATGAGCCTAAACACACCTCAAAATCCACGGGGGATTACATCAAGAGGCGTAAACTGAAGGTTTTGCCATGGCCTTCACAATCTCCTGACCTCAACATTATCGAAAATCTATGGATAGACCTTAAAAGAGCAGTGCGTGGCAGACAGCCCAGAATCTCAAAGAACTGGAAGACTTTAAGGAAGAATGGGCAAAGATACCTCAAACAAGAATTGAAAGACCCTTGGCTGGCTACAAAAAGCATTTACAAGCTGTCATACTTGCCAAAAGGGGGCTGTACGAGATTGACATCACCTGGTCTTCCCAGACGATGATTGAGAACAATCCATGACACTGGCAGGTCTTAGCTTTTCAAAGGGGGCAGTGCATGCTATAAACTCTGCAGGGTGCCCAAACTTTTGCAGACGTCATTTTTTTGTTTTCTGTAATTTTGAAAGTGTAAATGATGGAAATAAAATCTAACTTTTTTTGACATATTATAAGAATATCTAATCTGTAATTTGATGCCATTTGGAGATTTTTCCATCTTTCCTTGGCTTCGTTATGCACATTAATACACATTTTTACCTGGGGTGCCCAAACTTTCGATCCCTACTGTATATTATAATTATATATATATTTTTTTTTTTAGATTTTAGCAGAGACCCTAGAAAATAAAATGGTGGTTGCTGCAATATTTTATGTCACACTGTATTTTAGCAGCAGTCTTTCAAACGCTTTTTTTGGGGAAAAAAAAAAAATACACTTTAATGAATTGATAAAAAAACTAAACAGTAACGTTAGCCCAATTGTTCTGTAGAATGTGAAAAGATGGTACGCAGCAAGAATCGTGCGCTTTATTCTAAGCAAAAAAAATTGTGATTCTCATTTTGGCCAGAATCGTGCAGCTCTAGTATGAATATTTCCAGATCATAGAACGACCAGACTGAAGGCAGCACATGCTCTGATGTTTGTAGGCATCTTTAATACCTTCCCATCATCAAAACTCCTTATTTGTTTTGTTTTTGCATTACTCTCTGTACTGTGTATTGCACAGATAAGACAGAAATCTAAAAAATGTCAGGCCATTATTGTCAGCCACAATGTTATTTTTGTATCTCTAAGCTGGCACATATTAGTCTAAATATTGTCAATTCTGAATACATTTGATCATATTATAATCAATGTTAGTAAAGCATCTTAAAGAGCTTAGAGTTACTAAAATAACATTATGGCTGACAAGAATGCCATTTCTCTGTTTGAGTCATGATTGTTTTATATGGTGCCATTTATGCCAAGTAATTGTTTCTGTAAATACACAGATTATTCATACATGGCAATAAAAATAATGCAAATGAAGCATTAAAGAAATAGCAAAATCTGCCAGTAATGGAAGGTTTTGATATAAAGGTCTTAAACATTTATATGTGGGCTTAATCCATACTGCAAAATGATTCATTTATACTTGCAAGCCAATTATTCGTACTTGCCATTTATTTGTCTCCATACTTATTCACATGCATCTGGGCCACATATAGTTTTATGCAAATCCATTCTTCTGTATATGAAGAAACATGTTACCCTAATCACAATAAATCAACATGACATGACTGCTCCTTACTTTAGGATGGTTAATATGGATGGCCTGGTTTTGTGTATTTTGGAAAACAAGCATCAACTGTTCCCTCTATAAAAAGAGAAATAAAAAGGTCCCAGCTTAGTTAAATTTCATCGGACCAATAAAACGGCTTTATTCATCCTTTCCTGACATCTCCATGGCATCACACATAGGTTGACTCTGAAGCCTGTTCAATCCTCCAGGACATTTACCTATAAATTTAAATCCCACCTTATAAAAAGGGGTGGTCTGTAACTAGATACACCTACCCTGGGAGGGCTTGTGTGATTTCATGAATAAAAAGGTCAGGAAGAGGAAAAAAAAAAAATGGTCATTTTTAGGCTGTGATAGCAGACAAAGTCCCCCTACCTAGATGAGTAAATCTGGGGTGCAAAGAATCACTGGTGATATGTTCAAAGCTTCTAAAGAGGGTACCCTGAATACGGTTTGAGTCCATAGTGCCAAACTGGCTAAAATCCAGTTCTGACTTCCAGGATGTGAATACCGTGGATTGCATGCCTTGCATGGACTACCTTCCAGCTTGGGAACTAGGTTGCATTGCTCTGCCATGTACAACTTTTGCACTTGCTGCCAGTAGACAGGCTTTCTGGTATTTTTTTTAGGACTTGCTGTTCTGTGGAGTCATCCTCAAACCTGCCTCTATGTTTACATTGCCATCCTCTCAGTTTTTGGGTCTGCATTGTGCATTCCAATCTCAAGAGCTTAGCGCATGCATGGAAGCTTGCACATGCACAGCATAGTCAGCAAGTGAGAGTCATGAGCAAGTGCTAGTTAGCGTGAAACGTGTCGACTTTGAGCTCATTGGATATTATCAATTCTTATCTATTATTGCTACATTGGTTGAGAAGGTGCAGCCAGCACCCAATGCATTCAAAAAGTGGAGGGGACTGTTTACTAGAACGATCTGTATCACAATACCCTGACACATTTGTGGAAGTTTGTATCTGCGCACAATAGTTAGAATGCTCAGAGGCTCCCTTGAGTGCAGTACTGTGCAGGTGCTTCCAGTTGGCAGTCATGTGACCCTCCTGTGGAGTCAGTTTAAACCAAAAGGCACCAGTGTGACATGGGTCGGTCACATTCTGGCAACACAGGAGATTACCTAAACGCTGGGAGCACCTCACTAAAGGGGGAGTCTGGTCATATACGGTTGTACAATTAAACAGTATATGGCTGTGCAGTTAACACTTATCCTCCTTTGCAGTCGGTAAGAAAGCACTCAGCTTTCACAAAAGCGTACCTTTTTGTTATGAAGCAGTCATCCTTGAAGGAAAACAAACTGAAGGTAGTTAGCAGCGAACAAGGTTGATGCATCTCAGGATCTCAATTCTCCTTTTACAAATGAGTTAAGAAGACTTGTACGCAGGATGAAGGGAAGTAATTTTGAGGGTGTATCCATCCAGCCCTGTAAGTTATTACACTTTTACCATGTCTTGGTGGAAAATTTTACAGATGATATGTGGCTTCTACAGACAGCAAGTCAGGGCTACCCCATAGTCTTCTGCCTGCACAAATATTCCAGAAGAACAAGAGAAGAAAAGCATCCTGTTCCAATACAACTGCCACCTTCTGGGAGTGATCACTACAGGGCTTGCGTCTCAAAAGGTTCAGAGGTTTGCATTCCCCAATCTTTCTGGCACACAAAAAAAAAAAAACCCTGGGGCTGGAGGTCAGTAATCAACTTGTGGAGGTGCAACACGGACATCTCCAGATACCCATTCAACATTGGTCTCTGCAGACCATCTCAGATTCAGTTCTTCCTGAAGACTGTCTTTTCGGTCACTGTCCAGTGACCTAAAAACACATAACTTCACATCGCCATAAAATATTGCTTTCAGTTGTTATCTCCATTCTTGGAAATCTTTCTAGCAGCCGTAGCACTGCTCAGGTACGGAGGTATTACAATTCACCAATACCTCAATGATATTCCAATTCTAGCACACAGCAAAAAGAGACAAGTTTCTTCTTAAGAGGGAAGGTCATATCTACTCATCAGTTTTAGGTTGATCATAATGTTCGCAAAAGCTTAAACTCTATTGAAGCATATTTCAATACAGTCAGTTCAACTATTTCTCTCCCAAAAGAAGGGATACAGGTTGCCAGACAATGGGTGAAGGATGCCCTCTCAGCTCACAATCATTCTGCGACACAGTGCCTTAAGATCATTGTTGCACTGGCTCCTACAATGTCAAATGTTAAAATGGGCTCAATGATATGTCCGTCTCTTTCAACAGGGATTTCTACAGCAGTAGTCCAGATCCTTGAAACAGCAAATCTTCATTACTCGCCCTATGTAGGCCAGCGTGTGGTGGTGAACTCGCAAGTGAACCTCACTGCGAATGCGAGTAAATGGTTGGAGGAGTGATGATACAGGCTCACTGGGACCTGGACACTGCTCGGTCTGTGTTGAATATACTGGAACTCAGGGCAGCAGACTGTGCCCTTTAGATCTTCACCTAGATGATCAAGGGTCAAGCCATCTCTCTACATATATGGTAAACAGGATGGCAGTAGAGTACATCAGGAGGAAGATTTTTCTGAGCAAGATAACTCAATCCATGAAGAGGGCACAGTCCAATCTGAACCAGATCTCATGGAGTGTATGTACTGGGACAAGAGAACACCTTGGCCATGACTTGGACACAACAAAGTCCTTGCTTCCTCAGGTGTTCATCATGAGGGTACAGAAATGGGGCCAACTCATGGAGGACCTATTTGCATCTCCCCAGGACGCCAAGTTGACCAAGTTCATCTCAAGATTTCATAGCAATCAGGCAGTAGCATGTAGTCCCCCCCCCTGCACACACATGCACATACAAATTTAAAGTGAAGGGCCACCCTGAAGGAAAAAAAAAAAAAAAAATCACCAAAAATCCTAAACAAAATCATGTGAAAATAAAAATTTAAACTTACCTAATCCTATTCCGCGGCGTGTTCTCCTCGGTGAGCGGCCCCGTTGTCTGCTGGGAACTGTGTGTGTTCCCAGAACACCACGGGGCCATTCACAGAGTGGAGCTCGCGCGTGCGCAGTGGGAAACCGGCAGTGTTTCCCTTACCTAGGAGCCGAGGGATGGGTCGGCCTCGGGCTGCCGACATCGCGGGCACCCAGGACAGGTAAGTACTTTTTTTAAAGTCAGCAGCTACAGTGTTTGTAGCTGTTGACTTTTAATTTTTTTTTTTTCAGGCCGGAATCCCGCTTTAAATAATAATGTCAGGGGTGCCTAAACACAAACAATTGTGCTACTCGTTACATATAGCCACACATGCCGAAGTAAGGGCAATAATTCTAGGCTCATTATTCATGCTCAAACTTAAAACTGATGATCTGTAGGGGTTTTTAAAAGCATCATCTATGGAAACTATAGGGTATCAAAAATTGTTGCCATTTCTCAGGTGCACACAATTTTAAGGATTGACATGTTGGGTATCTATTTATTTGGCGAAACCTTATCTTTTATATATTTGACCAAAATTGTGTAATATTTTGTGTTTATGTGCCCTAAAGTTAAAAGGAGTTGTAAAGGCAGAAGTTTTTTTTATGTTAATGCAATCTATGCATTAACATAAAAAGCCTTCTGTGTGCAGCAGCCCTCGAATACTTACCTGAAAAGTCCCTCTCTGTCCAGCGATGTCCACACCGTCCGAGATTCTGCCTCCTAATTGGCTGAGACACAGCAGCAGCGCTATTGGCTGCCGCCAATCAAAGACAGCTAGCTAATCAGAGGCGAGAGGGGGCAGGGGCAAGGCCAGGTCGGGGCTCCATGTCTGAATGGACAAGGGAGCTGTGAATTGGCTGGGGTGCCCCCATAGCAAGCTGCTTGCTGTGGGGGCACTTAACAGGAGGGAGGGGCCAAGATGACAGAAGAGAGACCCAAGAAGAGGAGGATCAGGGCTGCTCTGGGCAAATTAACTGCAACAGAGTAGGTAAGTATAACATGTCTTTTTTTCCCCTATAAAAATAACAAAACAAAACTTTACAATCACTTTAACTTTGCTGTATTTTTTACTGAAATTTTCTGTTTTATAAACCGTTGATCTAAAATTGCGCGACATAAAATATTGGAACTACCACTATTTATTCTCTAGGCTTTCTGCTTTCAGAAAACATAATAATGGGGAATTTACATAATCTTCAGGCCGAAATTTTTTTAACCACTTCCCAGCCCGCGCATAGTAATAGGATGGCCGCAAGGTGGCTCTGCCATCCCGGGTGGCCGTCATATGAGATCCTCAACTTCCCGGCTGTCTAGGGGGCGCGCGTGCCCGCTGCGTCACTCAGGAGCCGATACGCGTGCCTGGCGGCTGCAATGTCCGCCGGGCACCCGCGATTG